>CM077177.1:36646124-37246124 GCA_039654105.1 Coreius guichenoti
ATCTAAAAATAAAATAAAAAGACATACATTAATGAAAATTAATGACACCTTTATGAAAAAGTATTGTGAATTTGCCATTTGAAAAAAAAAAGGAATAAAGAAATATGAAAGCTGAGAGAAGATGTGACCATACCCAGGTATTCCTGCTTTTCCTTAGCCAGCTGTAACCCCTGAGCTTCAAGACTCTCGATCATAGCCTCTCCCAACTGAGCATTCTTCCAAGTGCTTTAACAGAATTGAAAAAAAGTCACAATTTATTTAATCTAAGGGCTCAAATGCCCTGGGGTTATTTTTAAAAGTGATGGAAATTACATGTGTGTAAAATATTTTACACTCATATCATTTTTTTATCTTAAATTTGAAATTGGCTTTAATTTGAAATCTGTTCATAGAGATGTTGTTAGAAGTCACTCACACTTTTCCAGACTCTTGTAGCATCTCCACCCACTGACTCTGCTCTGACTCTGATTCAGCAGCCAGGACAATGTTTCCCTGAACAGGGTAAGGAGAAAGATACCAAGATGTTTTATTTATTTATTTGAGGAAGACTCAGTGGCATGGCCAGATATGCTGTTTCGTCACATTATTTACAGTGATTATTTCTTTTTCTTCCATGGTAAAAAAGAACATACTGTAGTTTTGCGATATGTGGCTAAAGAATTTCTGATGAAGACAAGGAAATTACAATTCAAAAATTACAAAATACAATACAATACAAAAATTCAGCGTGTGACTGATGTCCTTAAAGTCACCATGAAATCAAATTTGACAATTCTTATTTTTTTATGGAATATTGTAGTATTTATTATAAACGATTTATCCGTGTACATCATTATTTTTTAAATTCATGTGTCTTCATAATCTTGAATCAAATCAACTTTCCCTCCCTCTTTCAGCATCATCTCTTGTCTTCTCTGATAACGTGTTTACTGGCGCAAGGGTGAGACATGAGATTGACCAATAGCAAATCACAACCATCCAATCAATTCCCATGGACAAAATCATGTGCCACCCTAAGTTTTTCCTATTTGAGAAGCCATTTCACTTGGATATACGTCACAATAGGGAAGAATAGACTATGGTAACTTACGTTTCATGCCGACTTTAACATCCAACTAAAAGCATTACAGTTGACACTCCATCCACATATATATGTAGCTTTGAGAGTAGCTCAGTTGAAGGTAGTGCTGTTTTAAATGCCACTTCTTAGAGCGGATGTAAAAACCCTCAATGTCCGTATACCGCTGTCAATGCGATTAAAAAATCAGATTGATTTTAGTGAATCGATGTGTATCAAGTGCTGAGGAAGATCAGGAGATGAAATTCAGGTATGGTAATGTGCGTTTCCGACAGCGCTGTAAGCAGTAGACCAATCACAACACACGTGGCCGTCTGACTAATTGGATCAGTGTAGACTCTGAGAAGAGGGGTTTAGGGCGTTTTTACCATAGACTATAAAAAAAGATGGACGACACGCCTTCACTCTCTTCCATTGAAGTAAGTGAAGCCGCCAGTGATCAAATATGGCGCTGACATCTTGGGTCTCGAGTCTGCGCAGTAGTCAGCACGAAGTGGAGCCGTGGTATCAAGGTCCCACCCACATTCCCGCCTAATCAACAGCTTTTTTTGAAATAAACAGTTATGGAAATGCAGAAATTAAAGTTAAAGCTCAAATTTTCTCCCGAAGTTCCCGAAAATGTCCGTTGGTGCCTCAGTGACTACTTCACTCAGAGAAGCTGTCAATCATAACGTCACACACCCCCATTTTATAGCATCAAATAATTAACTAAAACCAAACCTATTTAAAGAACTTTAACCCATTACATTACATTTCATGGAGAGGGCAGGGTTTATGACCTATACTGCATCCAGCCACCTGGGGGCGATCGAGACGCTTTGGCTTCACTTTTCACTTTGAGTTTTCAAAGGCGTATCCTTCGCTGCCTTTGATATCCCACAATCCTGTGCGTTCCATTCTGTGACAGTTGAGCTGGGAAAAAAAGATGCCGTCCGAAAGTTGCGTTTGCTGGTTGGTTTGTGTGTAAATGTACATTTTTTACCATCATTTTCCACTTCTGATGTCATTTCTAGCGAGAAATTACTAATGTAGTAATTAAATATTTGTTCAGTTCTCACCAAAGCTCTCTCTATTTTGCTGTAGATTAACATTAAACTGTTACACTGCCTAAGAAGTCTGTCCGAAATTAGTTTCGTGAGGTGCCTTCATGCACAAACGCTGCCTTACAAATCATTGTCTGATAAGGCAGCGAGGCAATGAGCCAGCCGTCTAGGTTTTTTGTAGTGATGGCAATTTCAAAACACTGCTTCATGAAACTTTACGAATCTTTTGTTTCGAATCAATCGGTTCGGAGCGAGTATCAAACTGCCAAAGTCACGTGATTTCAGTAAACGAGGCTTCGTTACGTCATCACTGTTTCAAAACACTTCAAAACACTTCGAAATGTCAATGGTTCACCGCTAGGGGGCGATGATCTCTGTGAACCCATGAATCATGAGGAGTCACTGAGAACCATATTAAACAAGTGTCAGTGGGTTTTACCTGATCTCTGATCAGTTTTATACATTTGTAGACATTTTAATTAGACATCAGTATAATTAAAAGGAATAATAGTAGTTAAGTCTCGTATTGGCCTGTTTATGTGAGCCATCCATGACAAAACAAGCCCTGACAATTGATAAAAGAACTTATACACTTAATTTTTAATTTTATTAGATGATTAGTTAATTGGATTTGAAAGATTTTATTTTCAATAAAACATTTGCAATAGATTTGTAAAAGGTGTTTTTATGCATGTTTGGCCTGGGTTTTGTTGCATTTACACTATTCTGACCAGCAGGGGTCGCCATGGAGACGGGTGTCGAATTGTTTCAAAGCTTCGACACAATACGGCACATTTGCTTCAACTGTTTCAGTGTTTCACGAAGCCTCGGTCTGCCCATCACTAGGTTTTTGGACGCAGCCACAGATTTGACTCCCTTTTGGAGCCTGTCTTTAGCGGCCAGTCGATGAATTGCAGTTTAAGTCACTTCCGTGTTGGCTTCAAGAGGGACCGCAGGTTGCCGCTTGGTTTTTACCAAGCCTGCTGCACTCATGTTAAAAACTGAAGCCGACGCATCTCGATCGCCCCCAGGTGGTTGGTCGATTCTAGGATTTTCATTTTAGGGGGTGAAAAAAATGGTAACACTTTAGTTTAGGGTCCAATTCTCACTATTAACTAGTTGCTTATTAGCATGCATATTAGGATATTAGGATTTATTATTACTTATACTTATAAAGCAAATATTAATGCCTTATTCTGCATGACCATATTGTACAACCCTTAATCATATCCAGGAATGTAGGCAGGTTTATAATCACTGAGATCCCAAATGTGAGTTAGTTAGGGGGGTTCGGGAGCATGATTTCTATGATCTACATATGTGCATTTTAAGATGTTCTGAAGGCCAAAAAATTAGATAACAATAGCTTTGTTAATATTTCTTGTTTGTTAATTACATTATGAATCACATTAGGCCTATTTCAAAATGGCGAAATTAGACAAAAGTTTATTAATTTGCCTGAATATTTTTGTCATTTGTTTAACATTTCTGACTTGAAGCAGCTGTCAAATATGAAATGTTTAGTTTAGCTACTTACATATCTCGCACTTGATGTCGAGTCGCGCTGCTAAAATTCACGCTCAGCTTCAGCAGCTTCTGTGTGAACATAAAGCCTGCCTACTCTGATTTGATTGGTTTTCTCAAATATTTTGACATTGACGAGCGGGGACAAACCAATGAGGCTCAGATGAACGCACACACTTCTGCTTCTGACGTGCGCTCTGCTCTGCGCCGCTGCAGATTGAAGAACACGCTGATTAACGCAGACTAAAAGACGGGACGAAGCCGAAGCCTCCCCCAGTTTCATATGTTTTAAAGGTTAATCACATATTTTTTAGAGGGGGCTAAAGCCCCCTTAAAAAGGGCCTAGTGACGGCCATGGTCATAACCCCCGCCCCTCCGTGTATTCTAATGGATGCGAGACAAACTAAGCAATCAAATTACACTTCATATAATTTTTTCCCAAAGTTGGTTTCTGTCATTTTATGCAGTTTTTATCACAATGATTTCATTTCAAGTGTTTGTTTTTTAAATAAGTTTAGTTTTAGTTAGTTATTTGATGCTATAAAAACGGGGAGTGTGACGTCATGATTGACAGCTGAGATTGAGAGCTTCTCTGAGTGAAGTTGTCACTGAGGCACTAACGGACTTTTTTGGGGATTTTCGGGAGGAGATTTGAGCTTTAGCTTTAATTTTTACATTTCCATAACTGTTTATTTCACACCGACATAATGAATTGTTCTGCATCTGCGAGAGTGTGGGCGGGCTTTTGATATCGCGGCTCTACTTCCTGCTCTCTACTGCGCAGACTCCGGTTCCGAGGTCACTACTGTGCAGACTTGGTCCCAAATCTGCGCAAGATGTCAGCGCCATATTCGGACCTCCGGCGGCTTCACTTTTCTTCAGCGGAAGAAAATGAAGTCGCGTCGTCCATATTTTTTTACGGTCTATGGTTTTTATCAAGCCTGCTGCACTCGTGTTAAAAACTGAAGCCGACGTGTCTCGATCGCCCCCAGGTGGTTGGTCCCAGTATAGGTCATAACCCCCGCCCCTCCGTGTATTCGAATGGACGTGATACAAACTAAACAATCAAATTACACTTCAAATTATTTTTTCCCAAAGTTGGTTTCTGTCATTTTTATCATGCTGATTTCATTTCAAGTGTTCGTTTTTTAAATAAGTTAGGTTTTAGTTAGTTATTTGATGCTATAAAAACGGGGGGTGTAACATCATGATTGACAGCTGAAATTGAGAGCTTCTCTGAGTGAAGTTGTCACTGAGGCATAAACTGACTTTTTTCAGGATTTTCAGGAGGAGATTGGAGCTTTAGCTTTAATTTCTACATTTCCATAACTGTTTATTTCACACCGACATAATGAATTGTTCTGCATCTGCGAGAGTATGGTTTTTACACTGGCAGTTTAGTTCTTAATGGGGCACGGTGCGCATGAAAAATTGGCAATGTGAAAGCTGTCATGCGGACCTGGGAGCGCACGAGGTAGGCCTGCTGAAAACAGTTTTCTCATTGAGGAATGACGTGTGTGCATTGCAGGCTATATCAGAAAATTAAAAAGTGTTTTTTGACCTTTTCTGCATGTAAACCTACTGAAGGAGACCTCCAAAACAACATTAGGAACCTTTAAAATAGCATATAGGGGCACAAAAACATTTCCATGTGCACAAACAGCACCTGTTAGTGTAATTATGTGAAATACAAAAGAAGAAAATGCTTTTACAGTGAAGTCCTCGTGGTTGATGACCATGGCAAACGGCATGCTTTGATCTTCTCTTGGCTCCACAATGCATCCACCCAATGGAATCACCCCCTAACATGGAGGAAACGTTTAAAATAGTTATACATATCATGCCTATAGTAAGAAATATATTAGAACTAGTGCTGTCAAATCGATTATTCGCAATTAATCACATCTAAAATAAAAGGTTGTGTTTACATAATATATGTGTGTACTGTGTATAATTATGTATATATAAATACACACTCATTCATGTATATATTTAAGAAATAATTGCATGTTTATACTGTATATATATTTATATAATTTATATCATATATAAATATAAATATTTTATATATAAATTAGGGCTGTCACCGTTAACGCATGCGATTAATTTAAAGTCCTTAACGCGTTAAAATAATTTAACGCAATTAACGCAAATAAATTACAGAAGTACGTGAAGCTGCGTCATTAACGTAATTTTCGTCACGCAGTAGTCGATGATCTTAGAAGTCGGGAGTTTATCACAAGCACATGTAACCCTGGTCAGAGTACATTTCCATTCTTTAACCCAATTCTGTTTCTCTGTTTGTGATCAGCAGGCCATTTTAAGCCGTTAAACTCTGGGAAAGTTTTCAGTGGTCCAGTAGGTAATCGAATTCATTCAATCAGTCCATAACAGCGCTAATGTAAAGAAGGCCAGGCTGGTCACATCAGACATATCATAATCAGATAATGTTTGATTTGTCATGTGTTTATGCAGTCAAAACGGTTGATTTAGGAGTTTTTTTTGGCGTCTCCGTGTGGTTCTGTTCGGTATCGCAGCTTGACTCGTCTAAAATGAAAAAATCTCGTTGTTGCTCTGTACACATGACATACTATACACTGTGAATTCTGTAAAGTTTTTTTCTGTAATGTTTTTTTTTCATGGGTGCTTAGGTGTGTATACATTTATTATATAATAGAATTATATGGACTCCTTATATTTGGTTATTTGGTGTCCTTTCGGAGTCTCCAAGGATCCTTGAAGCTTGCAGAAAATACAGTTTTGTGAGAATCACCCTTCAATCTGATTGTTTACTTTGCTGGATACAGCAAATGATGACAAAATCAATGTGTTTAATGAGATAAATGGCGTATGCTTAATTTCATGCTAAGTGTGCGATTAATCACAATTAATCACACAACAAAAGTGCGATTAATTGCGATTAAAATTTTTACATCGATTGACAGCACTAATATAAATACAAAAAAATTCTTAAATATATACATGCATGTGTGTGTATTTATATATACATAATGCTTATGCACAGTACACATACATATGTAAACACAAACTTTTATTTTGGATGCGACTAATCGATTTGACAGCACTAATTAGAACAAGGCAAATTGGACATATTTTGCTCTGTATGTTATCTGGTTAGAAAACCTTTTAAAAGTAAGCAATCATCCAACAGCTGAACAGCAACCCTTTTGCTTGTGTGATTTATATATAATTAAATATATATGAATTAATATTTAATTAGCTTAAAATGCATAATAATAAAAATAATGTGCAATGCCGGCGTACCTTAGGGTGAATGTTGAAGTATCTATTGGTCTCAAAGCTTTTTTTCTCGTTCTCTGCATAGTACAACAGAAAACTATCCTTGATGATGAAGAATCTGTTATGAAAGCACAAACATCAACGATTTACAGCAACAAGTAATTCAATAATCACCTCGCAGCTAACGCAACACCTAATAAACGCATTTCCTCCTTTAAAATAGGTAAGCACTAGTTGAAAACTCTCCCATTGCTTCTTTCACAAATTCATAAACGACCATAAATAAACCATTAATTTTACGGGGATTGATCTTTCCTGGAATTGATCTAAGTCCTAATGTACACAGTACACAAACCCAGCGGCAGCACAGAGCGCCCTCATAGATCTGACTTACTCAGCTTTAAAGGCACGTTTAAAGCATCTCAGTTCAGTAAGCATTATAATGATGGGTTACTCGATATCAGCTTAGCTGCAAAGCTTTTAAAGTGCACTATAACAAGGCACCAAACAAAAAATATAATGTGCTTAAACTAAAAATTTTACTACACAGCAAAAATACCAATGTAGCTTCTTCTTATGCCTCACTATAACATTATACATTTCATAGCATGCACTTCAGTGTTGACCAGAACAACAAAAACAGATAAACACATTGTGTATCTCTGTGCAGGGAAAGGAAAACATAATGATAACTAAAAGATCTTGTAATAAAGGAGTCTTTATGTTTCTTTTTGTTAGAGATTGTGCATACCTGCGGGACCACTTGGCCGAGGGCCTCCCGAAAGGTCTCTTCCACAGAACCCCATGCAGTTGCACTTTGGTGCTAATATCCAAAGCGTCCGAGTCCGTTTGCTCCATGGAGGTCCAGGATGAGAGTAGGGAGGACTTAGACGAGGAGAACATAGCTGACTCTTTAACAGGAAGTGGGAGACGAGGAGGTGTGGTAAAAAATGTCAATGAAGTTAAAATAGTAGCATGTACACTGTCCAATAATCCTATAGAGACGCACTCAATCAGGCAAAGTCTGTGATGATGTCCTCCAGTCATTCAGCGACGTGGAATGATGTATCTGCCAATAGTGACATCAGCTGGTATTGGACAGTGTGGAAATAGAATCAGAGAGGGAGGGAGGAATAGATATGAGAGGGTTAGACCAAGAGGCTTTGGGAAAGAGAGTTTTTTTTTTATTTATTTTTTTTATCTGAGGTACATCAATGCAGTATTTTAAAGGGAAATGCTATATGGATTATCTCACTTATGACGTTGGATCTTTTTAACGTCATAATGTTTTTAATGTTTTAAAAAGAAGTCTCTCACCAAGGCTGCAAAACAAACAAACAAAAAAAAAACAGTAATATTGTGAAATATTATTACAATTTAAAATAACTGATTTCTATTTGAAAAAAATTTAAAATGTAATTTATTCCTATGATCAAAGCTGTATTTTCAGCATCATAACTCCAGTCTTCAGTGTCACATGATCCTTCAGAAATCATTCTGATATGCTGATTTGCTGCTCAAACATTTATGATTATTATTATCAATGTTGAAAACAGCTGTGTACATTTTTTTCAGGATTCTTTGATGAATAGAAAGTTCAAAATAATAGCATGTATTTTAAATAGATTCTTTAGTAACATTATAAATGTCTTTACTGTCACTTTTGATCAATTTAATGCATCCTTGCTGAATAAAAGTATTTCTTTAGTAATAATAATAAAATTTTACTGACCCCAAACTTTTGAACGGTAGTGTATGTTACAAAAGCTTTCTATTTCTATATATTCAAATAGAAGTTATTTTAAATTATAGTAATACTTCACAATATTACTGTTTTTTTTTTTTCAAAAACATTAAAAAACCTTACCGATCCCAAAATTTTGAATAGCAGTTTCTTCAACTATTGAAGACGTAAACTGATTTTTATTAAAATTACATTTTTTTTTTTACCATGCCTTTATTATGTATTTAATGCATTTTAATTTATTGTTTTACAATTTTTTTTACCTAATGTTTGACCCAGACATCATAAAAATTATTAGTATAATGAAAATATGATCATCTAAACAGAGTAAAATAATATCAAACCCTTTCAATATTTATGTGAACATAAATTATATAAATGAATTGCAAATGACTTACCTCACTTATGACGTTGGATCGATCTATCTATCTATTCATCTCTCCATCTATCCATCCATCCATCCATCCATCCATCCATCCATCCATCCATCTATCTAACCATCTATCTAAAAAAAAAACTTGATATGTACGAGATGTGATAATTCTGTTGGAATGCACATGTATTAAAATATTATTTAATTGTTTTTGTGATACCTAACATTTTTGCTATGAAATTAGCCTTGATAAAAACACGAACAAGACATTTTATTCCAAAAATGCTTAAAATGTAATTTCTACCACACAATATTTCCAAACACAATAAATAATTTAAAATACAGTGTGGTGGAAATTACATTGTGACAGAAATAAATACATGATGAATGTATATCTATTGTTAGACAGGTGGGCAAACTAGAAAGAGAAGTAAAATATTGTAAATATTTTAAACATAGTTTATTTTATAAAAGTCCACAGGGACAGATGTACTTATAGTTACCAAATATAGCCTATATTTGACAGGTGGGGAAAGGAGATTTTAGATATTGTTCTTCTTACATAAAAGAGCAATCTGTCCAATTTCACAGACAGATTAATCGGCTAAAGAGCCATTTGGTGTGTTTGTGTGTGTACGTGTTAGTGTACCTTTCCAAACAACTTCAGCAAACACACATTATGGATCTATATATGTTCGTAAATCTGCCATGTTTACAGCGTTTCATCTTATTCACCATTGAACATATGGTATTGCATACGTTTATGAGCATGTAGTTTGCTAATGGATCAGGGATTATGTACCCTAGACACTTAACACAGCTTTAATATCCAGTGGATTTATATTTAATAACACTTCATCTGTGACTTTACACGTGGACTAAAGGTTTACAGTCTGAACCTTGTTATTTGCATATACTGTACATCTACGAATGTTCTTGGTTTAACGCAAGTTAAACTTTAAGCCACAGATGCTGTCGATTACCACAGAAAATGATTTCAGTTTGTAAAGCAAAAATCACATTGACTGTAAAGCAGGCATATGTAGGATTTAAAAGCAGGAAACTGAATATTCTACTTTGTTATATTGTGTTATATGACATTTCACACTACAAGTATGGATTTAGATGCTAATATTATTATGTAATATAATAGAGACAATTTTACAGAATTACTTTTCAATTTGAAACAACACAATACTTTTTTCATGCATCACATCTTGTCTCTCTTTTCGAGCATGATCTTCATTGACAATGTTATGTTGAGATGTTGGTTATGTATGTTAACTTTTGATTAAAAAACTTTATTATGGCAAAATTTGTGGTGAAAATTATGCCACAGACATGACTTAAACTTGAGCTGTAATGTGTGTAATAATTTATATAAATTATTTTCACATTATTTTTGTCTGCTTGCATTATATTTTTAATGTACTAATAATATAAGGATTTGAGCGAGTTTGACAAGGGCCAAATTGTGATGGCTAGACGGTCAGAGCATCTCCAAAACTGCAGCTCTTGTGGGGTGTTCCCGGTCTGCAGTGGTCAGTATCTATCAAAAGTGGTCCAAGGAAGAAACAGTGGTGAACCGGCGACAGGGTCATGGGCGGCCAAGGCTCATTGATGCACGTGGGGAGGGAAGGCTGGCCCGTGTGGTCCAATCAAACAGATGAGCAACTAGCGCAAATTGCTCAAGAAGTTAATGCTGGTTCTGATAGAAAGGTGTCAGAATACACAGTGCATCGCAGTTTGTTGCGTATGGGGCTGCATAGCCGCAGATCAGTCAGGGTGCCCATGCTGACCCCTGTCCACCGCCGAAAGCGCCAACAGTGGGCACGTGAGCATCAGAACTGGACCACGGAGCAATGGAAGAAGGTGGCCTGGTCTGATGAATCACGTTTTCTTTTACATCACGTGGATGGCAGGTGTGTGCGCGTTGCTTACCTGGGGAACACATGGCACCAGGATGCACTATGGGAAGAAGGCAAGCCGGCGGAGGCAGTGTGATGCTTTGGGCAATGTTCTGCTGGGAAACCTTGGGTCCTGCCATCCATGTGGATGTCACTTTGACACGTACCACCTACCTAAGCATTGTTGCAGACCATGTACACCCTTTCATGGAAACGGTATTCCCTGGTGACTGTGGCCTCTTTCAGCAGGATAATGCGCCCTGCCACAAAGCAAAAATAGTTTAGGAATGGTTTGAGGAACACAACGAGTTTGAGATGTTGACTTGGCCTCCAAATTCCTCAGATCTCAATCCAGTCGAGCATCTGTGGGATGTGCTGAACAAACAAGTCTGATCCATGGAGGCCCCACCTCGCAACTTACAGGACTTAAAGGATCTGCTGCTAACATCTTGGTGCCAGATACCACAGCACACATTCAGGGGTCTAGTGGACTCCATGCCTCGACGGGTCAGGGCTGTTTTGGCAGCAAAAGGGGGACCAACACAATATTAGCCGGATCTATAGCATTTCTCACAGCGAGCATCAATGGCAGAGCAAACCCACTATAATTATAAAAATACTAGTTATTTTCGCTTTTTAGCCTAGAATGTAGTTGTTTGGACCTCAAATATGCGATTTATATGTATAAACATAGCACCAATTTGAAAATTTGTTTAGACGTTTTCGAAGATGTGAGCTCCAGGCCGTTCAGCTGTCCGCCGAGAACAACTTCATCTCGGCCAGTCCTTCGGGAATTTGCTGCTGGCTCTTATGTAGATAGTTTTTAAACATTAGGTATAATTAGTGGTGGAAATGACCGAAATTCACTAGGCGGACTCTAGTTTGGAAAGGTGTTTTTTTTTTGAGTTGCACATTTTAAGAGGTCACAAAAACCTTCTAAATAAATTGTCCTCAGGTTAAAGAAAACTGTAGAATGTTTTGGATGGTTACTGTACATCTCAGTTTAGTGCTTTGAAAATTAACAATTATTAAACATGTAAAGGTCAATCTAGTTGTAAGGCAGTATATATGTGTGTATATATATATATTAGTGCTGTCAATCGATTAAAAAAGTTAACTAATTAATCGCACATTCAACATCTGCATCTTTAATATCTTTATATTGTAATAATTTCAGTTTGTCTTGGGTTAGTTTAATAATATAGCCTAAGCATCATTGATAACCCCTTGCTATAAATAAAAAGGGGGGAATTATTAGTAATTCTCTCTAATTGGCCTGATTAGCTAAGCCCTCTAAAAACACAAAACAAGCAGGACCGTAACCACCATACACATTGAGGGGACAAGTACCACCCCAATATGTAATGTAACTTTTTTTTAAACAAACGTAATATCACATGCTTTATTAATGTTTTTACTGTAAAGTTGTGCAGTTTAAGGGGTATTTTTTATTATTATTTATTTGCCTCAATTTGTAATAATTTAAATTACTAAAACTTCTCATTTTCATTCATGATGATAACATGAAGATGTGCTTTGGTTTAGTGGAGGATTGCTGCCATCTACTGGAAAACAAACACTTTTAAAATTAAAATAACACATTTTTACTTACAGCCACTATATGGCTACTTAATGTTTTTTTTTTTTTTTTTTTTTTTTTAAAAATGTTTATGTTTATGTTTAGACATTTCTAAAATCATTATTATAACAATACAAAAACTACTCATTTTTGGGGTGCGTGGTGAGATATAAGTAGCTAAACATTTAATATTTGACAACTGTTTACGATAGACATTCAACAACCCACAGTAATAATGCAGTGATGTAAACTAATTTCGCCATATTTTATTAAAATATGTTATAAGACACGTTTTGCATTTTTGACACATTAGTGAATGTGTGCATATTTTAAATAAAATACTATTTGCAAAGAGTTGGAAGCCTAAATGGATTACCTCACAACTAGGCTACAGTGAGACTAGAACTTCTTTTACCGTTCTTATTTCTTTTTTTCTTTATTCCCTTTTAATCCTTATTTTATTTTTCAGGTATCATTACATGCTTGGCCTGTGTTTTCATTGCATTTACAGTTTTGACCAGCATGGGTCGCCAGTTGTGTGTGTTTTGTGCATATCTCGCATGTATTTCTGGATCACAGTGTGCGTTTCTGGATCTGTTACTGTTTTCGCTCGATATATAACGGGATTGCGAGCTCTTTTCGGGCAAAACGGCCGGATCATTTTTAGATGATCATTTATTTATTATTATTATTTGTAGACCGGATAATTTCAGGTACGTTAACACAGTTTATCCATTTCAAAGTTTCTGTTATGGCATCTGTTAAAGTAACGGTTTCTATTCAGATTTTCGGTCAAAATCACAGTTCATCATTCCAGATAATTTACCTCAATCGGTCTGCTGTGAAGTTCTTTGAGGAATTAGACGCGCACCGATGGAGAAGCATTTCCATTGGCTGCAGTCTGCCGGTATTGGCCAATCACAAAAGTCGACATATATCGCCAATATCACAGAATATCCCGCTACGTTTTTATTATTATATATTACGCAACGTTTATGTGGCTATTATATTGTTGACTATTGAGTGGCTTAAATATAGAAATCCTTTTAATTTCCAAAAAAAAAAGAAAAAAAAAACTTTTTTTTTTTTTTTTTTTTCAACTGGAACGCCGTCCCCCATCGAAATTCACTCCCCGGACCCCCCCATTTCCACCCCTGGGTATAATTCATTTTGGGTATATCAAACAGGCAGTCTTCGGTCTTATTCATCTATTACTTGTTCCAGTTCAAATCGACTTGGCTGAGGGCAAAGTTAAGGTCCATAACTTTTTTTTAATTTAAAAAACTTTTTATTTAACTTAAATCCTGTACTAGAGTGCTGCTTCTGTACTTTAGACTTAAGTTTTCTGCTTGTTTTTATTTCCTTTTGTACAAACTAATTATACTTTTATCATGCCTATGGTGGCCTAATCACAGCCGTGCTGATACAGAGCCATCACACTCGAGTAATATTGCTCATATATTATATTATTTCAGCTAATTGAGTAATCTACTCATCATATTTGTAGAATACCAAAACTCTGATATAATGTATAATAGCATCATATTTCTGGGCTTCAGTGTGACACCACTAAAAGTTAAAAACGTTGAAAAATGTCCTAGATTGCTGTCAAAATCCATAAGGTGTGCCTGTTCTTAATTACTGGACAATAACTGTGTGAAGAGAGCTACACAAATAAATGTGAATTGAATTGGAAAATGGTCTTTAAACGATTACTCACTTCTCATTTATTTGCTTCATTAATTTACAATGTGAAAATATTTCTCAATGCAATTCCAAATGTTCTTAGACAGGCAAAATAAAGTACGTAGTAAGATTTGCATCCATTAAAAAAGAAAATAAGTTTATTCAAAAAATGAACAAAGACTTTCGCAACCATTTTAAGTTAAACAATTACGAGAAAAATAAGGCATACTCCTCTTGTGGAATGATCACATAAAAGCCCCAAAACTCTGAATTCATCATGTCCCGCTTCATTGTAAAATCTCGATCCCAATACCATCACCCTTCCTAACCAGTCTCTGCATCAGCTCTGAGCTTTAGAAGAATCAAAGTCAATATGGCACAAAATTTCCCCTAACCAATCACCATTAAGTTCCATTACGTATCTGTGCCAAGTCTCTAGGAGGAGGTCATGTTGTAAGATCCGCATTTTCCCTTCAAATCAGCATCAAATCTCTCTCGTCCATATCTTCCACAATTTGAGGTTGATGCTGCGCTTGTGCACTACAGTAAGATGGGGGCGCTAGAGAGCTAAAAGCATTAACATAGCTTTCACATAGACTATAACTGTAATTTTTCAGAGCAAGAATGCAACACTTTGTAAACCAGGACCAGGATGTTGCTGGTGTCCAAGCTTGCCTCTTAATGCTTTCTTATTCAAGCTTCAAAGGCAACCTTAAAAATAGTTTGGTGACAAACACAACAGCTTTCCAGTTCATGGATCACTCCTTCAAATCTACAAGTTCAGAAATCCACCATATAATCGTCCCAAATGACCTCAAATTCTCTTCGGTTAAGACAAAGAATAAAAATGCAAGTCATTAATTTAAAACAATCTTTCTTTTCCACTCATTACATAAGCTAAAATGAGACTAAAAACTACTCTGTAGAACAGGGTGTCAAACGGGGATGTCAAATAGGGTGGTTTTGTTTGTCATTTATACAGAGAATACATATTTACAGTACACAGGCTCTGCTCTGAGCAGGCATCACAGTACAAAACATCTGACTGACCAATGAGATCCTTTTTCCAGGACTAAACCAATTTGAATAAGTCAAATAATAATGCTGTACATGCACTGAACTCAACATGTGTTCATCCGCTTAACCTTTGGACACCGAACATTTCAAGCGTCATTAAAAAAGAAAAAGAAAAGCTTTAATATTTAAAATTCTACTGGCCAAATTAATGTCATATATGTCCAATAACCATATGCATGATGTAATTAGTTTATAAGAGGAAAATAATTTTAGCAGAAATCAAGATAAGAAAAAAAAAGCCCAGTGTATGTTCCCATATTAATGAAATACTGTTATCGCATTAAGATTTGCGCAAAAAAGGGGGTAAATTAACTTAAAATTCACTGACCCAGAGTAATTATTTTATGTTTGTAAAGTATCAAATTTTTTTTTTTTTTTTTGTAAATGGGCACAACTTTGCCGGTTCATCTTTTAAAAGATCCATGGACATATTCCATATAAAAAAACCAAAAGAATACTAAATTTAAAGCATACATGACTACCCAACAACAACTGATTCTTTTAAACAAGCTGAAGATAAAAAAAAAATTAAACGAAGAGTTGGACACTTGATCGCTTTTATTCGTGTATGGTCATCGTAAGCCGTCAGTCGCAGTGTTTTATGGAGCGGCAGGGCAGCCCATTTCAGAAGTCCATATGCGCTTTCTCAAATCCTGTTTCCGACTGCAAAGTTCCTGCATTTATTCCAACCGCTGACTTGAATAAACTGACAGAGGCATGATTCAAACCACTTCTGTGAGCTTGTTGTTTGGCCAACGCTGTTCAAAGTCCCATGCGCACTTTTCAGACGTGTGAAGAACACTAGTGCTGGTGGCCAATGGACAGCACTAGAGGTATCAGACAGCCTAGAACCAGAGCTCCAACTTCCACTTTGCTCAGTCCTTTCCCTGCGCTGCCCCCGGGCGAGTGGCTGTGGCCGCCCATGCCGCCCACTTCCGGTAGGACGTGTACCGTAGCCACGTACAGGAAGGTGCCGGCGGAGAACAGCATGGCCACACCGGTGGCGTTGACGTCAGATAGTGCCTCTTTACTGCTCTGGATGGAGAGAAGGGAAAAGTGTTTAGGCCCAGATATATTTCATTTTTGTTCTTCGCTTGGGGGTAAAACGAAGTTCAAAATATGTGAGCAGTGATGTACTGTTAGTGAACATCCGAAGCCGCCCACACAGCTGAGAGCGACAGTTAGATAAATATGTAAATATGTGCTGCATGCTTTCCTCTCAAAAACAAAATATAAACAACAAAATTAAGAAAACAGCAAAAAAAAAAAAAAAAAAGAAAATTATAAAACATAAGAATCTGATCATAGCAACGTGGATGTGTTTGCACGGGCTCTGCAATTCGGCACTCCAGTAAAGTCACGTCACGTTTATTTATATAGCACTTTATACAATAGATTGTTTAAAGGGTTAGTTCACCCAAAAAATAAAAACTCTGTCATTAATTCCTCACCCTCGTGTCATCCCAAACCCGTAAGACCTTCGTTCATCTTTGGAACACAAATTAATTTTTGATGAAATCTGAGAGCTTTCTGACCTCACATAGACTGCAACGTAATCACCACTTTCAAGGCCCAGAAAGGTAGTAAAGACATCATTAAAATAGTCCATGTGACTACAGTGGTTCAACCTTAATGTTATGAAGCGACGAGAATACTTTGTGCGCAAAAAAACAAAAATAACTTAATTCAACATGCCTTAATCCGTGCGAGTCTCTGATGCTGTTCACGTGAGCACAACGCATGCGTGTGATGCTGACGCAGGAGCCGGCCAATACGGAGCCGGTGTTCTGCCGTAGAACCCGGAAGCGCTGCACTGTGTTTACTACGTGAACAGCGTCAGAGACTGACATGGAAGAGAAGAAATTGTTGAAATCACATGGATTATTTTAATGATGTCCTTACTATCTTTCTGGGCCTTGTGGGTCAGAAAGCTCTCGGATTTCATCAAAGAGATCTTCATTTTTTTGTGTTCCGAAGATGAACGAAGGTCTTACGGGTTTGGAACAACATGACGGTGAGTAATTAATTACAGAAATTACATTTTTGGGTGAACTAACCCTTTAAAATCAAGCAGCTTTACCGTATTAAACATGAAAAACAGTGGCAGTGTTTCGTTTCATCAGAAGTACAACTTCATTTTGTACTATAAAGGCCCCGATATACTTTAAGCAAAATTGAAAAAAGAACTGATGCGACATTATTTCGAACAAAATCAGGCCAAAACGAAGTTCGTTTGGAGTTTGAAACAGCTTACCACAGCTGGTAAACACCTTTGGGTCACACTTTAGTTTAGGGTCCAATTCTCACTATTAATTAACTATTAACCATGACTTGTGCCTCAAACTCCTAATTACTGCTTATTAATAGTAAGGTAGTTGTTAAGTTTAGGTATTGGGTAGGATTAAGATATGTAGAATAAGGTCATGCAGAGTAAGGCATTAATATGTGCTTTATAAGTACTAATAAACAGTCAATATCCTAGTAATATGCATGTTAATAAGCAACTAGTTTATAGTGAGAATTGAACCCTAAACTAAAGTGTAACCCACCTCTGTACTACCATTGGTCCGTGGCGATTGCGTAATAGGTAGGTGTGCACGGAGGCTCCACCTTCTTTCACATGCAAAATCTTTTCCATTTCATTTCTCCTGTTCAGTCTATCGAGGTCAGACGTCCACGAGCGAAAACATGAACACACTGGAGAGCTGCTTCATAGCAGAAAATGAAGTTGTACTTTTGATGAAATGAGACACCCATGTTTAATACGGTGAAGCTGCTTGAGTTTAAGCAATCTATTGTATAAAGTGCTATATAAATAAACGTGACGTGACTTTAACGTGCCGAATTGCAGAGCTTGTGCAAACATATCCACGTTGCTGTGATCAGAAGCTTTTCTTATGTTTTATTAAAAAATGCTTGATGTTTTCTCAATTTTGTTGTGTGTTTATTTTGTTATTGAAAGGAAAGCAACCAGCACATATTCATCTGACCGTCGCTCTCAGCTGTGTGGGTGGCATCAGATGTTCGCTAACAGTATATCGCTACTCGCTATTTCAAACTTTGTTTTACCCCTAAATGAAGAACGAAAAAGAATCTCGCCGTGAGTATATTGGGGCCTTAAATCAGCTCTCCAGTGTGTTCATGTTTTCACTCGCGGACGTCTGACCTTGACTGACTGAACAGGAGAAATGAAGCAGAAAAGATTTCCACATGATAGAAGGCAAAGCCTCCGCGAACACCTACCTATAACGTAATTGCCAGGGACCAATGGTAGTACAAAGGTACCAGCCGGAGCGAACTTTTCAGGAAAGTTTGCTTTGGCAAGCTGTTTCAAACTCCCAAAACAAACTTCGTTTTGGCCTGATTTTGTTCTAAATGACATCACATCAGTTCGTTCTTCGATTTCGCTTGAAGTATAAAAGGCCCTTTAGATGGCGGGTGAATCTAGGACACAGAGAGAGAGGTGGAATCTTTTTTGGGAGGACATTAAATATTCAGGATGCTCGTTGACATCCCAGCAATAAAAATCGCATCGCATCTAAGCCTGGAAATCAGTGAAACGCAGTCTAAAGAAACACGATTATGGGGTGTTTCACAGCAGGAGAGCAAGAGGTGAATAATCTCCACTCTGCCACCTCAGCTGTTCCCATGGCAATGGGATGCCTGCTGGCAAATCTGAAAAACATAGCGTGGGCCTCCATGGTGGTTATGTAACCCTGGTGAAGCATCAGTTATTGCTGTGAAGTTATACTAGAATAATAAACCTTGTGCCATTATAGGGTCATTAGTAGACGTTACAAAACAAAAATGCTAACACAGTTACTAAAAACCTATATGCCAATTTAGTACATATTTAAAAATTTAAACAAAAAATTACCCCATGATTTACTCACCCTCAAGCCATCCTAGGTGTATATGACATTCTTCTTTCAGACGAATACAATCAGAGTTAAATAAAAAAAAATCTCCTGGCTAATCCAAGCATTATAATGGCAGTGAATGGCAGCCCAAAAAAAGTGCATCTATCCATCATATAACTGCGCCACACGGCTCTGGGGGGTTAATAAAGGCCTTCTGAAGCGAAGCGATGGGTTTGTGTAAGTAAAATATCTATTTTTAACACGTTATAAAGTAAAATAACTCGCTTCCTCCAGACCGTCATCCGTATTCAACTTACGGAAAAAGCGTAAATGGTATGACGTATGATGTCAGACGTAGCACAAGCGTTTTGAACTGCGAGAAGCGTTACACTTTCTTCGTAAATTGAATACGGAAGGCGGTCTGCTGGAAGCTAGATATTTTACTTAGTTTTAAATATGGATTTTTTTTTTTACACAAACCCATCGATTCGCTTCAGAAGGCCTTTATTAATTCCACACGGCTCCAGGGGGTACTTTTATAATGGATGGATGCACTTTTATGGGCTTTAAATTTTGGGCTGCCATTCACTATATAGCTTGGATTAGCCAGGACATTTTTTAATATAACGCCGATTGACATTCGAAAGAAGAATGTCATATACACCTAGGATGGCTTGAGGGTGAGTAAATCATGGGGTAATTTTCATTTTTGGGTGAACTATCCCTTTAAATAATTAATGGCTGAAATGTTTTAGATTTAATGTTTTAATTGTAATATTCAAAATAAGTTAGCAAAATGTTAATAAAATACAACATAAAACAAACAAACGTCATAACCTATTAAAACATTTCTTCATATTATTATTATTATAATAGACATTTTCATATTATATATATCATTTTATTTCACCGCATGTATTTGCGAAAATGAGCATGTATGTTTAATGTTACCTATGCTTTGTCAATGTTAAGATTCTTTTTAATATGCCAATTAAAATACTGCAGGCTTTCTTCAGGTCTTTATCACTTTATTAACGCTGCGTATTTGCGAGCTTGCAGCGGGACTCTCTTAAATGAGCTTACAGTATGTCTTCTGGGATTTTAACGGTTCGATTCTCACAAGTCTGCATTCGATGCATCCTTAATACCAAGAACACATCTGGGTATTTTCATGCATCCTCTGTACTTGCGTTCTTGAGTAACTTCGACGGTTGATTATGACGTAGTACGAGAACACAAGGACGCAAGATCGCTTAAGAACGCATACTGAGAGACGGCCAATGACTTTACCAAATGCCGATTGGCTCTTTTATTTTATTCCGCCATATTCTCCCATTCATAGTAATATGAGTGCACTGTCATTGTATATCCAAAGTCTTTGTTTTAACCCAGTTCAAATGATATGCAGATATTGTCTATCAAATTGACACTAAAAAGGCGTACAATATTATTGTCTGTTTTATTTTAATATTTGAACATACCTGACTGAGTCCTACATAGGTGAGCATGGCCAAAACAGGGGCAGCCAAGGCAAAGACTAATAGATGCTTCCGGATACGGTTTCTCTCTAAACCCGCATGCATGAGGAAAGAGACGAGTCCAAATGCAGCAGGAGCCTGAAATACAATAAATAGCATCAGAGCAAAAAGATTTAAAAGAGCATTAAAAAAAAAGAACATTTTTAAAGCATAAGAAACACTTTCATAAGGCTACACAGTTCACCAAAAAAACAAAATCAAGCAAAATATAGCTGTATTGATTTATAGTCAATAAGATTTTTGTTGTTGAAAGAAATTAATACCTTTACTCAGCAAGGATACATTAAATTGATCAATACAACAGTAAAGACTTTTACATTGTTACAAAAGAAAATCTATTTCTCACACACACATACAGTGGGGAGAACAAGTATTTGATACACTGCCGATTTTGCAGGTTTGCCCACTTACAAAGCATGTAGAAGTCTGTAATTTTTATCATAGGTACTCTTCAACTGTGAGTGACGGAATCTAAAACAAAAATCCAGAAAATCACATTGTATGATTTAAGTAATTAATTTGCATTTTATTGCATGACATAAGTATTTGATACATCAGAAAAGCAGAAATTAATATTTGGTACAGAAACCTTTGTTTGCAATTACAGAGGTCATACGTTTCCTGTAGTTCTTGACCAGGTTTGCACACACTGCAGCAGGGATTTTGGCCCACTCCTCCATACAGACCTTCTCCAGATCCTTCAGGTTTCGGGGCTGTCGCTGGGCAATACGGACTTTCAGCTCCCTCCAAAGATTTTCTATTGGGTTCAGGTCTGGAGACTGGCTAGGCCACTCCAGGACCTTGAGATGCTTCTTATGGAGCCACTCCTTAGTGGCCCTGGCTGTGTGTTTCGGGTCGTTGTCATGCTGGAAGACCCAGCCACGACCCATCTTCAATGCTCTTACTGAGGGAAGGAGGTTGCTGGCCAAGATCTCGCGATCAAATCAAATCAAATCAAATCACCTTTATTTATATAGCGCTTTTTACAATGCCAATTGTTTCAAAGCAGCTTCACAGTGGTAACAGGAAAATAATGCAACAGAATTTGATTCGGCTGTACAGCCGCTCTGGTGAAAACGGTGATGTCATCCAGCTCATTTCAATTATCATATAGTGTCAATGCGGGCAGATCAGTAATATAGTTGAAATTTAAGTGTCCCCAACTGAGCAAGCCAAAAGCCAAAGGCGACGGTCTACAATTTTATCCCTGATGTCCTTACACAGCTCTCTGGTCTTGGCCATTGTGGAGAGGTTGGAGTCTGTTTGATTCAGTGTGTGGACAGGTGTCATGCGATATATGGCCCCATCCATCCTCCCCTCAATACGGTGCAGTCGTCCTGTCCCCTTTGCAGAAAAGCATCCCCAAAGAATGATGTTTCCACCTCCATGCTTCACGGTTGGGATGGTGTTCTTGGGGTTGTACTCATCCTTCTTCCTCCAAACACGGCGAGTGGAGTTGACCAAAAAGCTCTATTTTTGTCTCATCAGACCACATGACCTTCTCCCATTCCTCCTCTGGATCATCCAGATGGTCATTGGCAAACTTCAGACGGGCCTGGACATGCGCTGGCTTGAGCAGGGGGACCTTGCGTGCGCTGCAGGATTTTAATCCATGACGGCGTAGTGTGTTACTAATGGTTTTCTTTGAGACTGTGGTCCCAGCTCTCTTCAGGTCATTGACCAGGTCCTGCCGTGTAGTTCTGGGCTGATCCCTCAGCTTCCTCATGATCATTGATGCCCCATGAGGTGAGATCTTGCATGGTGCCCCAGACCGAGGGAGATTGACCGTCATCTTGAACTTCTTCCATTTTCTAATAATTGCGCTTAATAACAGTTGTTGCCTTCTCACCAAGCTGCTTGCCTATTGTCCTGTAGCCCATCCCAGCCTTGTGCAGGTCTACAATTTTATCCCTGATGTCCTTACACAGCTCTCTGGTCTTGGCCATTGTGGAGAGGTTGGAGTCTGTTTGATTGAGTGTGTGGACAGGTGTCTTATACAGGTAACGAGTTCAAACAGGTGCAGTTAATACAGGTAATGAGTGGAGAACAGGAGGGCTTCTTAAAGAAAAACGAACAGGTCTGTGAGAGCCGGAATTCTTACTGGTTGGTAGGTGATCAAATATTTATGTCATTCAATAAAATGCAAATTAATTATTTAAAAATCATACAATGTGATTTTCTGGATTTTTGTTTTAGATTCCGTCAGTCACAGTTGAAGAGTACATATGATAAAAAAATACAGACTTCTACATGCTTTGTAAGTAGGAAAACTGGCAATATATATATATTTTTTTGAACTTTCTATTTATCAAAGAATTATAAATAAGAAGAATTGTTTCCAGAGCAGCAAATCAGCATATTAGAATGATTTCTGAAGTATCATGTGACACTGAAAACTGGAGTAATGATGCTAAAAATACAGCTTTGAATTTTACAAAAAAACAACAAAAAAACAAGTTTAAAACATATTAAAATACAAAAATGTATTATTATTATTAAATAGAAATAATATTTTATATTACTGCTTTTACTATATTATCGATGTGTTACAGTCGTTGTCTAAGATGAAATGCAAAGTACGTGTTGTGAGTGTGCATGAAAAAATGGTGCACTTTAAATTAAGCAAGTTCATGCTTCTAAGTTTGGCTGCCTGTTTGTGTTCAACAGGAGGAAATGAACTGTTATTTTTTTTACTCGTTTACATTATATTGTGCTTATGTCCTGAAATATTTGGAGAATTTATTTGGAAACACAATTGGAAAGGCACCTACATTTACATTTAGTCATTCAGCAGGTCTTTCTAAACAAATCGATACAAATGAGAAACAGCGCAAACAAGTTATCATAACTATATTCACAGTACACTAGAGTAATACACAAGCTAGAGTAGAAGTACATTAACTTCACTGAAGTTGACTGTACCTTATGCAACATAATGGCCACAAATACAATGAGCTGGACGCTGGTCTGAGACGTGGATGCAGCCGCTCCGAGAGCAACACCATCAGCTGGAGCCACAGAATGAATCATATATTACTGGTCAAATTTAACATACACTACTAGTCAAAAGTTTGGAATAATTAAGATTTTTCATGTTTTTGAAAGAAGTCTCTTATGATCACCAAGGCTGCATTTATTTGATCAAAATACAGTAAAAACTGAAATATTGTGATATATTATTACAATTTAAAAGAGCTGTTTTCTATTTTAATATATTTTAAAATATATTTCTTTCCTGTGATGGCAATGCTGAACTTTCAGCATCATTACTCTAGTCTTCAGTGTCACATGATCCTTCAGAAATATTTCTAATTATTATCAATGTTAAAAACAGTACTTTTATTAAGCAGCCAAAACTGATTTCAATATTGATATTAATAGGAACCATTATTAATAATTGAGCACCAATAAAATTGCTATCAACTGAGCACAAAATCAGCATATTAGAATTATTTCTGAAGGATCATGACACTCAAGACTGGAGTAATGCCATGTAACACACACAGTGTGTGTGTGTGTGTGTGTGTATGTATGTATATATATATAAAGTGGCGTGCTTTCCATATAAGCTGCGAATGCTCTGCATACCCAAGCCATTCGTGGACTCGCTGATTAGTATTAACACTATAAATTCCCTTGTTTGAGGTGTATCATAAAGCTTACATGATGAAATGTTAGTAATACATATATAAATCTCCATCATTTATTTATTTGCCAAACGACTGTAATTTTCTTTAAATCTGCCACTCATTGAGTGTTCCGGGTATGCAGATCCACAGCAGCTTTGGAGTCTACGCTCTGTTATGTATCGTCATCACTGTCCTGCGTTCCGTAGCGGAATTACAAAAATACAGCATATTTTGCAAGCGCATCTTCCGCGCATCGCGCCTGACTCAACTCAAACACAACTCAACTTTTACGGGTGCTTGTGAAGGCATCAACAGGTAATTGTAGGCTACTTTCAATAAATAGCCAAATATATTTAGAAACTTTTAGCTGTGTTGCCATGTGTCATGAGAGTATAGAGTGAACACGCTTATTATAAACTCATCCAAAGTGCAGGTGCATTTTTGACAACGCGTCACCCAGCATACCCGGGTAAAAAAGTCACCGCTCGCCACATATACATATATACTGTGTTCCAAATTATTATGCAAGTGACATTAGTAGGATTTCAACAGCCTCTTAAAAGTAGGGTTTCCATTTACCCAAGTAAACCTGGCAAACTATTTAACAAACCTGTCTGAGATTGAGACCAGTTATCCAAAAAGATATGAGAAATAAAATAAACATTCAGATTTTAGTTTTTCAAAGAAAGTGTTTGTTTATTCTACTGAAATCCTACTGATACGTCACTTGAATAATAATTTGGAACAGTGTATATAACCCAGTTATTATAAACTATAATAATATTTCAGAATATTAGTATTTTTTTTACAAATTTTTACAGCCTTGGTGAGCATAACTTCTCAAATTTATTCAAATAGACGGTAGTGTGCAGCATTACAAATATGACAAAAATCCAAGCTACTGAAATAACATACTACATAGAACACATTTGGATAACTCACTTAAAGATGTTTCATTAACAGTTTCTTCAATCAGTTTTACCTGCAGCATGGACGACCAATCCAAGTGTGGTGGTGACTTTAGAGCTAGCAGTCCTTGCTGCTTCTGGATCTAAAAATGTGGAGAGAACAGATTCAGACACTTTATGCCATCAGTTTATACCATTCTAATTCGCCATTACCGACCATCACTGTTGTGCATGTGAGCACTGCCGATTTGATCCACCAACAGCATGAAGACGAAGCCCAGCACCAGAGAGACGCCGATATAAGCGTGGAGCTGCTCGTGACTGTGGCTGTGTTCACCGCTGGGACCCACGACTCCTTCTGCAACCTTCTGATCAGAAACTTCTGCTTCCACCTGCCCATGGCCATGGTGGTGCCCACCTACAGCAAAACAGGAATAAGTACAGCTTTGGAAGGCATTCATACATAACATCAATGATGTGGATATGTTTGCACGAGCTCTGCAATTCAGCGGCATCATGTCAACAAATGAGGTAATCAAAATTACACTTATGAGAGTAGGGTTGGGTATCGTTTGGGTTTTTTATGATACCGGTGCCAAAACGATACTTTTTTTTTTTTTTTTTTTTTAAAGAGCCACAAAACGAGGGTGGATGACATTAAAGAATGGGTTTTATTGAAAAAAAGTTCATTTTCATTCTTTTTTTTTTTTATTGAACAATTTATTAAAAGTTTAAAGAATACTTAAATATATAAATACAAAACAACATTTACATAAATTCACAATAAAACCTAAGCCATCTAACCTAACTACAATAATTTAACACTAAATAAACACTAACAGTTGCAGTACTAATAAAAGCAAAGTCTTCTTGGTATGCTACAAACCAGCTTTAAGTGTCAGCAATTTTTTTGCAGAAATATGACCATATTGCCTTATCTGACAAAATATTTTAGAACGCACCACCTTATTATTTCCATGGCGACGTGTCATGCTTCTCACGTGACACACCGCAGCCACAATAGTGCTGTATGACAGATGTATTGCTTTCATTACATTTTTCCTTTTTTTATTCAAAATATTCACAAACTTGTTAATAACTATGTCATGAACTATCTGACATTCCAATTTTCAAATATGTGTAAGTGAATGTGTTTTGTCATTTAAAACCCTTTATAATGATCATGTTAGCTGATCTATAATGCGTGATGGGTGCCGCCATGTTAGTGCGCTCTTTCAGAGAATCGGATCTGTCGGATTTACATCACATAAATTCACCCACGTCTCCGGAAATACATGAAAGTAAATGACGGGTCAACTGGGAGAAGAATAGAGTAAACTATATAGTTAACTATATAATGTGTATCTGATATGAGTAAAACACGTAGTTAAATTATAACTGAAAGGATTCTTATTGCTGGTTCCAAACATCAGTGTGTATTTAATAAACTGTAAGTTTATTTTTTTGCTAGTACTTATGTGGATTTAAATGTCTGAAACCTAAAATAAACATTATGCGCTTGAAAACACTGCATAGTTGTGATATGTGACAAGCCAAAGTGTGAAAGCATGTTTGAATTTAAGTGGCACTGAAATGAGGCACCGAAATCTGCGTTCTGATTCGGTCCGTTTATACCCAACCCTATATGAGAGTTTGATTATAAAGTATATTTGAGACTATAGACTATATATATCTGGCTGTGTGAGACTAAAGTTTGAATGAATCCCTTTTCTTTGCACGACACATTGACATTACAGTACAGAATTGCTCTTTCGGCATTAACCATGAACATTGTATAAGCAATCATTTAATGTGTCACTGAACGGAAGAGCGTAACGGTCACATCCTTTTGATTTTCCCAGCAAAACCGACCAGAGTCCTTCACATAAAAATCAGTCTACAGGCTTCTATAGACAACCTAGGAAGTCGTGGATGTCTCGTTTTTTTAAGTTTCGTTACAAGCCGTTCACACACTGGCAATAACAAAGCGATTAATACATGAGAATTCATACAAATAGCCCATTTAAAATGAATTCATTCAAAAATCCTTGCTGTTTTATGCCAGAAATAATAGGGGTCTAATTACATTAGAATTCATATAATCATATGCATTTAATAATATAACTAACTACAAAATAGTCAGCAACTTTTTATTAGTAGTTTAAAGTGAAAATTTCAACTATACTTGAATATAGTTTAACTACTTTAAATTATGAGCAGCTAGTAACTTTATGATCTAAAGTAGCATCATGCCTACCACTCATGAACGCATTCCTGCAGATAAACTTCTAGATATCAGTTAAGGATTTCTGCATGGAAAACTATGCCCGAAACTTTGATATATATTTTGCATTATTAGGAAAAGGAATCAATGTATCAACTGAAGTGTGAACTTGAATGTCACCTTCTAGCATTTCCTCATAGAGTGCATGAACTCCCTCGGGAATAATGACAGCCAGTGCAGTGCCACACAACAGCCCGGCGCCCAACACTGTCACCAACTTCAGCTTCTCCTGGAGACAGAACAGGAATAGCAGAATCTCAGTGAGCATGACTAACCAACTTTATGTATGGTGTGAGGGTGACATTGGTCATCTTTATGCAAATAAGCCGGATATCATAAAAATATATTCATCAGAAGAGGCATGCAGGTACGATCGCATTTCTGAATTATAAACTCCTCATTTGAACCTAAACTTCATCTGGGCCAAAAAAAATAGGCTACAATCTCAACAGTAAAAGAGAAATATAATGGCTAGGCCAACAAAATATGTAATACTTAGCCATTTTGAGATTATCAGCATCAAAAAATATTAACAACCCCAAACTTCTGAATTGTAGTGTACCTATTAAAATAATAGTAGTGAATTATTATATGAAAAAAACAAAACAACAATAATAATCTTAAGCGTATGAGCACATTTGACTTATTTAAACTGTATAAATTCACATAAGCATTTTATCACCCTCCCGCTTTTTATGATCCACACGTTTTGGTGGATCATAAACCATAAAATTTGCTTGTCCAGAAAATCAATCTGAACTGCATTTTAAGACAAAACACACCAGTTTAAACAACATCACTGCGGGTGGTAGATTAAACAGCTTGTGTCTACTGTATAAACTTTAGCTTGATATAACATTCAACATTCAAAATTATAAGACCATTGCCCTTGGAATCTTTAAGGGCATCCATACTTCATTCTTGTGTTACGCATCACGTTTGAGCTTCCTCAAGAACCAATGAGGTTCATTCTCGTGTTACGCAGCACATTTGAGCTTCCTCAAGAACCAATGAGGTTCATTCTTGTGTTACGCAGCATGTTTAAGCTTCAGCGAGAACCAATGAGGTTCATTCTCATGTTACGCATCACGTTTAAGCTTCAGCAAGAACCAATGAGGTTCATTCTTGTGTTACGCAGCACGTTTAAGCTTCAGCGAGAACCAATGAGGTTCATTCTCGTGTTACGCAGCACATTTGAGCTTCCTCAAGAACCAATGAGGTTCATTCTTGTGTTACGCAGCATGTTTAAGCTTCAGCGAGAACCAATGAGGTTCATTCTCATGTTACGCATCACGTTTAAGCTTCAGCAAGAACCAATGAGGTTCATTCTTGTGTTACGCAGCACGTTTAAGCTTCAGCGAGAACCAGTGAGGTTCATTCTCGTGTTACGCAGCACATTTGAGCTTCCTCAAGAACCAATGAGGTTCATTCTTGTGTTACGCAGCATGTTTAAGCTTCAGCGAGAACCAATGAGGTTCATTCTCATGTTACGCATCACGTTTAAGCTTCAGCAAGAACCAATGAGGTTCATTCTTGTGTTACGCAGCACGTTTAAGCTTCAGCGAGAACCAGTGAGGTTCATTCTCGTGTTACGCAGCACGTTTGAACTTCCTCAAGAACAAATGAGGTTTGTTCTCGCACGTCAATCATGTTCGGATGAGCTTGTGTTTATGTTCGCTGATCAATGTTAATGTGTGAATAAAAGACTAAATTAAATATTCATCATATGAAGCGATCGTGTCTCTTCAGAAAATTTGGACTAAACCACCAAATTCATTCAGTTTTACAATCCCTTCATGAAGCGTCAAAGTGGTAGTTGCGTTGCTGTCAATGGAGGAACAGAAAGCTCTCAGATTTCATCAAAAAGATCTTCATTTGTGTTCTGAAGATGAACGAAAGTCTTACGGGTTTGGAACGACATGAGGGTGAGTAAGTAAACAAACAGAATTTTCATTTTTGGGTGAACTATCTTTTAAAATGGGGGTGCTCAAGCTTTTGGAGATCAATACATATCTCAATCCTGTTTCTGAAACATCAGCACTGCATATTATGGATATCTGCCTTTTTTTAAAACATCTTTTCCTGCAGAGAACTAAACACTCCGAAGCTCACAAGGACTGAATACTGAGCATGCCTGTCCTAAATAAACTACTGTAGGCATGGATAAGTCGGGATAAAGCTCACCTCAGAGAAGTTAACAGCCAAGGGAATAGTTCCAGCCACATAACAACCGACTAGCATAGCCAGAGACAGCAGACTGATGGAACTGAAGTCATCCATTTCTGCTGAAGATCCAGAAGTTTAACAACAAATCCTGTGCAATCGATCGATGTTTGGTGCCAGTTGGTAGCCGGTTAGCTAATGAGTTGTTTGCATCTACCCTTAAAAATCATGAGATTAAAAACGCACATCCACTGCTGTTCTGCTGTGAAGGCGGTTTTGGAGCTCTTGGTACATTGACCTGATCGATTCTCTCAACGCTGTGGCTCAACTTTAATCACACAGGATCACGTCACGCTTAGCAACGGCTAAAATCATGACAATCAGTCTGCGACTAACTACATAAATTAACAGATTCGTTAACGCTTTTCATGGTCTACTTCCCTGATCTCAGGCCGCGGTTAATGACAGGGTGATTCCTAAATAGTCAACATTGTTCCGTCGCGGTAAACTCATCTAATTCGCCACCTATTCCGCAGTATCGACCCACACAGATCGCTAACTAACCGAGTATGTGATGTTGGCAGTCTGAGCGAAGCACTTCCGGGCCACGTCGCTGTCAAAACAAAAGCCCCCACGCCTCTCTTTAAATTACGTCAACAAACGTCATCAAGATACAGCCAGATTTAAGTTGTTTGCTGAATTCGGAACCGCATACTACTAGTATAATTCATATAATTATTATCAATACTATTAATATTAACAACAGAACACAGAGTATACGCAGCAAAACTGCTTTAAGAAAAAAGAGACACAAGGCACTTATTTTAATTTATTGTAAATTGCAATTTTTATATAATTTAGTAGGGCCTATTTAGAATGTAGTACATCCGGATTACATTCATACTACACACACACACACACACACACACACACACACACACACACACACACACACACACTCATATTTAGCATCGTGAAGTAATTACTTATTCAAAATAACTACCTACTCAAGGGAATATGCGATTTCCCATTTTTTTTTCATAAATACATGGGAAAAACTGTAATAAATCACCATGGTAAATAGATAATGTCTGATAAAATGCACTGCTTTGCTGATTTTAAAAATATTAATGCAGAGATGCAGAAGAGTAAAATGAACAATGTCAAAAAAAGTGGTTATAAAAAAGGAGGACACATTTTGTGAATATTTGCTAGATGTCTGTTCTGTGTAAGTGCTGAAAAAAATATTGTGTTTGTACATAGTGGCTGTGTAAATAGGAGAATAAACAAAGTGGATCAGACTGATCCAAGGAGCACCACAACACACTTCAATAGCCAATCAGCAGTAGGGGGCGTGTCCACTCATGATGGGGGAGGAGAGAGAGTGAGATTTGAAGAAAGACTGTAGAAAGAGAGATGGCTGAGAGACATTACAAAAGAGAAAAGGTCAGAGGAATATCACTGGAAAAAGAAGGGTTATGATCAGGCAAGAGCTTCAGGTGCCACGTTAATATTAGAAAAGCGCTGGAGAGACATTAACGGGAAGGCCTGAAAATGGACGTGATGTTCCTTTTCTGCTCGATATGTGAGTAACATTGGTTTTACTATTTTGGTTTTAATCAGGGACAATACACATTAATAATACATAAAAATATGTAAAATGCGCCAGATTTAGCAATCTTGGCAGGTTGATGTTAATGACAGGGACAAGACAAAACAAAAGAAACGAAAATACTATACCAAAATGTCTATAAATGATCACAATTTTGATCATTTTGATTATGTTTCACAGAACCAAGATATGCTGTTGTTTTTGCTATTGAATCACAGCTGAATCATTTATACTCGCTCGAGCTGTCATAATAGTGGTTGCCTGTGTTGCATAGCGAGTTTGCTATTTTGGGGTCGGAGAAATGAATAGAGTGGTGTGTTGTTTGTTTAGGTTTCGATTTCAAATATAATCAGTGTTTCTCAGAAACCTATGGAAGCTTGTTTCCGCCACGAAAAAAAAGGCAGCGGCTATTTACACTAAGTGAAAATAGCAGCATTTCTTAGCGATCTGCTATTTACAGTTAGATGGTATTTATACTTATAAATAGTGGCAGATACTATTTGCACCTCAGTGTTGTTGTACATTAAACAGTATGCAATAATAGCAGTGTAAATTATTATATTTGTTAAAATTATTAAATGAATGCCGCCTTATTGTAACAATAAAGCTAAACCTACCCCTAACACGATAAACACGTTAGACACTTTATTTCCACTTTTCGAATATTTTCTTCATTTTTATTGAAGATAAATGCCTTTCCGATCTGATATGTGATGGGAAAAGAGATTAGATCGAGTTTGAACCTCGGGTCGATTTGCGTCAAAACCTTCTGCTGTGCACTTTACCCCTATATTACTGCTGCTGTACACAAACCATTGTCTTCCGTCCTTTTGTCTGGCCCAACCAGACGTCAGTGGGGGGAGTTAGTGCAAATAGCATTTGCCAAGGCGGGCTATTTGCACTTAGTGTAAATAGACACTCCGAAAAAGGCAAATTAAAAGATAATAATGACTTTTTATCTCAGAATTGCGTGATATAAACGAGTTATAAAGTCTGAGGAAAAAAAGATTCACAATTCTGACTTCATAACGTGCAGTTGCGTGTTATATTCAGAAAAAAAGTTTATATTTCATAATTCTGACTATTTCTCACAATTGAGAGTTTATATCTTGCTATTCTGACTTTATAACACAATTGTGAGAGAAAAAAAATGTGCAATTAACTATTTTTTATTCCAACCACTTGCTGCACCCCTTAACTGTCAGTCACATTTTTAGGGCATTGACCCCAAAATGACATTTCCACTTTCCACAAATTGTTATAAATCTTGAATACTTTGGAGCACAGACTTAAGTTTGGTCTCTTTTTAAAGGAAACACTTGGCAGATTATTTTAGAAGTGAAAAAAAATGATGAAAGTGAAAAAAAACATATATGGTTTGAGTGATCTGAACCATATATTTCCATAATTTTCATACTATTTATGAATTAGACATCCTATTCAGAAGTAATATGGCCAGGTTGGCAGTATTTGATTTGAATTTATCCTAACAAACACATAAAAGACATGCGGAAAGAAAACCGATGTGTGTTATAGCTCACCGTCAAGAATATATCTTTTTTTTTCTTCTTTATATTTAAAACATTTTCAGAACCTTTTTTCTTCAAAACATAGAATGGATGTGATCTTTTGAACTCTTGGCATGAAAACAAAACTGAGGTTTTTTACCAATATTTCATGATTTTTCATGTTCATTGCTATTTCAAAATAAAGGTCTGAACACGCCTTATGAGTCTTAAAATATACTTGTTTGCAAATTAATAAATTACTGTTCCTGTGTCATTTGTATTGTATTAAATATGAAAATTTGATTTGCGACAGAATTGCGTGATATAAAGTTGCAAGTGCAAGTTATAATGTCAGAATTGAGATACACTCACCTAAAGGATTATTAGGAACACCATACTAATACTATGTTTGACCCCCTTTCGCCTTCAGAACTGCCTTAATTCTACGTGGCATTGATTCAACAAGGTGCTGAAAGCATTCTTTAGAAATGTTGGCCCATATTGATAGGATAGCATCTTGCAGTTGATGGAGATTTGTGGGATGCACATCCAGGGCACGAAGCTCCCGTTCCACCACATCCCAAAGATGCTCTATTGGGTTGAGATCTGGTGACTGTGGGGGCCATTTTAGTACAGTGAACTCATTGTCATGTTCAAGAAACCAATTTGAAATGATTCGAGCTTTGTGACATGGTGCATTATCCTGCTGGAAGTAGCCATCAGAGGATGGGTACATGGTGGTCATAAAGGGATGGACATGGTCAGAAACAATGCTCAGGTAGGCCGTGGCATTTAAACGATGCCCAATTGGCACTAAGGGGCCTAAAGTGTGCCAAGAAAACATCCCCCACACCATTACACCACCACCACCACCAGCCTGCACAGTGGTAACAAGGCATGATGGATCCATGTTCTCATTCTGTTTACGCCAAATTCTGACTCTACCATCTGAATGTCTCAACAGAAATCGAGACTCATCAGACCAGGCAACATTTTTCCAGTCTTCAACTGTCCAATTTTGGTGAGCTCGTGCAAATTGTAGCCTCTTTTTCCTATTTGTAGTGGAGATGAGTGGTACCCGGTGGGGTCTTCTGCTGTTGTAGCCCATCCGCCTCAAGGTTGTGCGTGTTGTGGCTTCACAAATGCTTTGCTGCATACCTCGGTTGTAACGAGTGGTTATTTCAGTCAAAGTTGCTCTTCTATCAGCTTGAATCAGTCGGCCCATTCTCCTCTGACCTCTAGCATCAACAAGGCATTTTCGCCCACAGGACTGCCGCATACTGGATGTTTTTCCCTTTTCACACCATTCTTTGTAAACTCTAGAAATGGTTGTGCGTGAAAATCCCAGTAACTGAGCAGATTGTGAAATACTCAGACCGGCCCGTCTGGCACCAACAACCATGCCACGCTCAAAATTGCTTAAATCACCTTTCTTTCCCATTCTGACATTCAGTTTGGAGTTCAGGAGATTGTCTTGACCAGGACCACACCCCTAAATGCATTGAAGCAACTGCCATGTGATTGGTTGATTAGATAATTGCATTAATGAGAAATTAAACAGGTGTTCCTAATAATCCTTTAGGTGAGTGTATATAAACTTGCAATTACAAGAAAAAAAGTCAGAATTCAAGAATCCAGAATTCAAAAATTTGGTTCTCGTGAGAACTAGCATATTCTCACCGGAGCGCCCTACGTCACACGCTGGAACGCCAGTCTCTCGTGAACGCGCGTACGACAGTTAGCGGAAGTTAGAGATTATAGTTTGTAAAGTTTTAAATATGGATATTTTTCTTACACAAACGCATCGCTTCGCTTCAGAAGGCCTTTATTAACCCCCTGGAGCCGTGTGGATATCTTTTATGATGGATAGATGCACTTTTTTGGAAAACAGAAACAGCCATTCACTGCCATTATAAAGCTTGGAAGAGCCAGGACATTTTTAATATAACTCTGATTGTATTCGTCTGAAAAAAGAATGTCATATACACCTAGGATGACTTGAGGGTGAGTAAATCATAGGGTAATTTTCATTTTTGGGTGAACTATCCCTTCAAGGGTAACTTAAGAGCAGGTGGGAACAGCAGCATCCCATAATGGGGAACCATCTGGCTAGTCTTTTTACTGGAGGAAAACAAAGTTCACAAGTAAATACCAACAAATTAAACGATTAAAAGCAAAACTAAAATCAGAGCATAGAAAATAAATATAAGTAGCTAAATGAAATGTTTTGGGACATTTAAATTCATGCTGACAGCCAGACATAACCTCAGGTCTAATTAAATCTGTAAGTCCCGGTGTCAGGAGTACATGGGTGTACTTAGGACATCCCTCATTTAGATCATGGAGTGTGCTTGGATTCTGTTCTTAGTTAGCACTTGCATACAGCAAGGTGATAAAAACATTATAGTGATGACTGATGGCTAATGCTCACAGGCTTCTGACTGTCCTGGACTTCAAGCTGAAAGTGCCAGAAACAATGCACTGCAAATGTAAAATTGATATTGTTTGAAAGAGTGCCTGAATGTGAGCTAATGACTGTTGGCACGATGTAAAATCAACAAAAAAAATTATTTATTCCAGGCACTAATGTTTCCTTATGAATGTCTAATTGCAGTTTTTGCACACTATTGTTGTCACCGTTACAATTTATTAAACACATTGTGTGTTTCGGTATTTTAAATGAGCCTTTTGTTCTCACAATTACTACTTCATTTGCAATGTAATTTCTCACTGTTGGGATAATACATTTTGCAAGATATGAGTTTTTTTATCATGCACTTTTTGATGTCATATTTGCAAAATATAAACTTTGGATTTATAATTCATTATTATTAATCTTTCAAGCGTAATTTTGAAGTCACCACTACTGTAAATAAATTTGCAGTGGTAAAATGCAAAATGCTACGATTAAAACTGAATTTAAATGTCTTTGTTTCCTATTAGTGAAAATGGTATGCAACATTGTTTAAAGATGAATAATTTACTTTTTTTCTTAGCTAGTGAGAAAGTACACCTCATTCAGCATTTAATTATAATTAGCATTTGACCTCCAGTTTAAGGAATGCTAACACTTAAACATTTTAATTATACAAGTCCTGGAACATCGCTTGATTCCCCCTGTAGTATTTAAACCTTTAAATTAGTTAAATCCTACCTTGACATATACCAGACCTATTTTGCCAGTAGAAATCTATTATCTTTTCTGACCTTGGAGCATTACACATTAAAGAGACAGCACATGCATACATATACAAATGAAAAATGCAGCAACATTATCCACTGAAAATGAGCTCTTCTTTTTGGCTTTGTGGTCTTTGAAACCAAACACTAGATGGAACTGTTGTATTGTTTGGTAATTACTCACTTGTTGGCTGAACCCTTTTCAGGGGCTTGGCGTTACATTTGTCAGACGCATTTATCCAAAATGACTTACATTGCATTAAAGGTATACAAACCCGATTCCAAAAAAAGTTGGGACACTGTACAAATTGTAAATAAAAACAGAATGCAATGATGTGGAAGTTTCAAATTTCAATATTTTATTCAGAATACAACATAGATGACATATCAAATGTTTAAACTGAGAAAATGTATCATTTTAAGGGAAAAATAAGTTGATTTTAAATTTCATGGCATCAACACATCTCAAAAAAGTTGGGACAAGGCCATGTTTACCACTGTGTGGCATCCCCTCTTCTTTTTATAACAGTCTGCAAACGTCTGGGGACTGAGGAGACAAGTTGCTCAAGTTTAGGAATAGGAATGTTGTCCCATTCTTGTCTAATACAGGCTTCTAGTTGCTCAACTGTCAACTGCATCTTCCTCTTTATGATGCACCAAATGTTTTCTATGGGTGAAAGATCTGGACTGCAGGCTGGCCATTTCAGTACCCGGATCCTTCTACGCAGCCATGATGCTGTAATTTATGCAGTATGTGGTCTGGCATTGTCATGTTGGAAACTGCAAGGTCTTCCCTGAAAGAGACGACGTCTGGATGGGAGCATATGTTGTTCTAGAACTTGGATATACCTTTCAGCATTGATGGTGCCTTTCCAGATGTGTAAGCTGCCCATGCCACACGCACTCATGCAACCCCATACCATCAGAGATGCAGGCTTCTGAACTGAGCGCTGATAACAACTTGGGTTGTCCTTGTCCTCTTTAGTCCGGATGACATGGCGTCCCAGTTTTCCAGAAAGAACTTCAAATTTTGATTCGTCTGACCACAGAACAGTTTTCCACTTTGCCACAGTCCATTTTAAATGAGCCTTGGCCCAGAGAAAACGCCTGCGCTTCTGGATCATGTTTAGATATGGCTTCTTTTTTGACCTATAGAGTTTTAGCCGGCAACGGCGAATGGCACGGTGGATTGTGTTCACCGACAATGTTTTCTGGAAGTATTCCTGAGCCCATGTTGTGATTTCCATTACAGTAGCATTCCTGTATGTGATGCAGTGCCGTCTAAGGGCCTGAAGATCACGGGCATCCAGTATGGTTTTCCGGCCTTGACCCTTACGCACAGAGATTGTTCCAGATTCTCTGAATCTTTGGATAATATTATGCTCTGTAGATGATGATAACTTCAAACTCTTTGCAATTTTTCTCTGAGAAACTCCTTTCTGATATTGCTCCACTATTTTTCGCCGCAGCATTGGGGGAATTGGTGATCCTCTGCCCATCTTGACTTCTGAGAGACACTGCCACTCTGAGAGGCTCTTTTTATACCCAATCATGTTGCCAATTGACCTAATAAGTTGCAAATTGGTCCTCCAGCTGTTCCTTATATGTACATTTAACTTTTCCGGCCTCTTATTGCTACCTGTCCCAACTTTTTTGGAATGTGTAGCTCTCATGAAATCCAAAATGAGCCAATATTTGGCATGACATTTCAAAATGTCTCACTTTCAACATTTGATATATCTATATTCTATTGTGAATAAAATATAAGTTTATGAGATTTGTAAATTATTGCATTCCTTTTTTATTCACAATTTGTACAGTGTCCCAACTTTTTTGAAATCGGGTTTGTACATTTTCATGCATACAAGTTCATGTATTCCCTGGGGATTGAACCTTCGACACTGGCACTGGGGAGACTGGGGCTAGTTGTCACATGAAGTTGACACATGGTCCAGTAACTCTAAGATTGCGAGCCAATTGTCCAACTGCATAGCGTTTTCTCTGGTTCTGAACATTGCAAACACCAATAGTTCAAAACTATTGTAAATTACAATTATTATTATTATTATTTTTTTTTTAATTCTGTCTTAAAATTATAATAGTTTGAGAATATATTAATTATATTAATTATATTATATTTATTATATTATAGTTAAAAATAAATCTGCCCTAAAATTATAATATTTATATTATATTATATTATATGACTGTCATTACTCACCTGCTCACCGTAGTTCCTGCAGTGTGTCAATAAACAAACTTCTCATCTCGTTCTTGTGTCTCAGTATTCTTGACAATTACTGAGAAGCTATGAAATAAATACATTTTAATATGTAATATGTATTAAATACAGAGATATATATTTTTTACTTTAGTTTTTTTAAATGCCAAAACAAGATATAGTTTTGTGATTTGCACATTCAGGTTATTATAATAAATGTCAAAACAAGACATTTTTGTGGTTTGCATATTAACTATAATATAATATAATAAATATAATATAATTACTGAAGACCCTTGAAATACTTTAAATTATATTCACATTCAGGTTATTATATTATATTATATTACATTATATTATATTATTGTCACATGTCTGTCTGTTTAGTTGATCTTTCAGTTGTGTTTTGATCCTGTCACGTGTTCCTTTGTCTTAGTTTCCCTCCACTTGTTTGTTCCTATGGTTACCCTCATTAGTTAATTTGTCCCAGCTGTGTCTTGTTAATCATCTTGTTTCTGTTCACTACTTAAGTTACACCCTCACATTCAGTCTTTGTCTAGTCACTGTTATGTTAGGCTGAGTTTCCGTTGCCTGTATTCAGTTCTTTGAGAAGTTTTGATTAAAGTTTATGTTTGATTATTATCTCCTGAGTCTTCATCTTGTTCCTGGTGCCACCAACTGTTACTATTATATTATATTAGTTTATATTATTGAAATGACAGAATAGATGGTAATACATTTAAAAAAAAAAAAAATGTAATTGTAACCCTCAGACTGTACTGTTTCATATTTCAAAACAAGAGTTTTTTTTTTGTGGTTTGCATATACATATATTGGCTGTAATATAATACAATATTTGATAATATAACATTGATTACAGAATAGCTACAGGTATATCTGTATTTTAAATGGCATTAGCCACAAGTGCACTGGTCCTCCTTCACTGCTGCACTCCCTCACTCACACTCTAGACTACAATTCCCATCCTTCAAAGGTTGTGAAGGTTGGACTGAGATAAATGGGATGGCCTAGCCTACGGAGGACTGTTCTTGTCGCCTAGCAACTGTGACAGCTGCTGTTGACGAGTGATGTTTGTACGGGACTTTTTTGAAAGTTATAGTAAACTGGCTGAAAACAAAACAGGTTCACAAACTGTCTAAATATCTTCACCATGGTCCATTTCTGTGTATAATAAAGAGTATAAACTATATATAATCGCATCTTAGTAAAATATAAGTCAACATTTGAGCTGATTAAAGGTTTTTTGTTTTATTTTAACATTTGTAACATTAGATATTTGAATAAGATGAAACCCAATACTTATGTTTATAAGTGTAATTCTGCAATTTCTCTCAAAAAACATCCTGTCGTCACTGGCGTGGGTAGGCAAGGCCGTGAAGGATTCATTTGTTGTATCCTTCATTTCACAGGAAACATTTAAGGGAGCATTCGAATTGGGACAGCCTTTGTCGCACCGCAGTGATAGGCCTTTGAAGGATGCAGTCTCTGAATTTAGATGCAGCTTATTGTTTGGTCTGGTTTATGAGAAAAGGACTATTTACCTGTGCTCCAAAGCTCTGATGTTACTCCAGTGATTCTTCTGTGTTTCTCCAGTGTGTTCCTTCGTGTCTCTATCGTCTCCAGTGTTGTCTACCTGTGTGTTTGAAGATTACCTACCAGTCTTACTCAATTATCTACTCACCATCAGTGTTATGTATGAGGTGTGTGCATTCCCGGTCCACAATCTCCACATCTATCTCCTTCATCATCTGCAGAGACGGTAAACTCAAGTTATCATCCATTCATCATCACTATACTGCAATAATTCTGATTTGCTTACCTGCCTTTCCCATTGCTCATTGCTTTTTTACTTAAAGGAGTAGTTCTCTTCAGAATGAAACTTTCCTGATAACTTACTCACCCCCACGTCATCGAAGATGTTCATGTCTTTCTTTCTTCAGTTGAAACAAAATTAAGGTTTTTGAGGAAAACAATCCTGGATTTTTCTCCATATAGTGGACTTCAATGGGGTACAACAGGTTGAAGGTCCAAATTCCAGTTTCAATGCAGCTTCAAAGGGCTCTACACGATCCCAGCCGAGGAATAAGGGTCTTATCTAGCAAAACCATCAGTCATTTTCTAAAAAATATAAACATTTATATACTTTTTAACCACAAATGATCGTATTGCTCTGCGATGTGCCATGTATTACGCCATGATGTTGGAAAGGTCACGAGTGACGTAGGTGGAAGTACCGCGGTAGGGCGAAAAACTCCATCTCATTTTCTCCTCCAACTACAAAATCGTCCGACATCGTTGTTTTACCTTTTTTTGTGAAAGGGTGTTTGACTTAGTCTTTGCACGTTCGCATTGTAAACACTTGATCGGTACTTCCGCCTACGTCACATGTGACCTTTCCAACGTGATTACGCAATACGTGGTGCATCGCAGAGCAGCGCAAGACAAACATTTGTGGTTAAAAAGTATATACATTTTTATTTTTTTTTAGAAAATGACATGGTTTCGCTAGATAAGACCCTTATTCCTTGTCTGGGATCGTGATGAGCCCTTTGAAGCTGCATTGAAACTGGAATTTGGACCTTCAACCCGTTGTACCCCACTGAAGTCCACTATATGGAGAAAAATCCTGGAGTGTTTTCCTCAAAAACCTTAATTTCTTTTGGACTGAAGAAAGAAAGATATGAACGTCTTGGATGACGTGGGGGTGAGTAAATTATCAGGAAATTTTAATTCTGAAGTGAACTACTCCTTTAAGTATTTCATATATCAAAACAAGATATTCTTATAATAGAGTAGGCCTATGCCATTGTAAGTGTGTTTCCCAAGCAATAATTGTGGAAATGTGAAGTGTTTAATAGCTTTCCTTTAGTCTCACTTAAATGTTGGCCTACACTGATACTGTATTGACTTTCAAAAATATAATCTCAACCTGAGAAACATTTACTGGAGATGTGACAACTAGTCCCAATCTCTGATTTTCAAAGAGGAGAATATTACCTCTATTACAATGTGCACATGCAATTTGGGGGGCAAAAGACCTACATATCTCTCTGTCTTCAGGAATCGATCATCCTTATTTCAACATTCATGCACTCTGATTTTTAGTGTTCTTTTTACAGCACCCATTTTTCAAACCCAAGCCCATTATACTTAAAGACACACAGAACTTTACTCAATTATTTATTCTCCAAATCTTCAATTGGATGCTCATGTTTCATTTCATACAGTGAATGCATGCTGACTTGCTACCTAGACAACATCTGCTGAAATTGTCATTCCTGCTGCAAGATGAAGAAAAAAAATTGCCAGTGTCTCTTGCAATGTTCATGCAGTAGGTCTGAATTTTAGGGAATTAACCATTTGCTCCAAAGCAAGAGGTAAATCAATTTTCCATTTTCTTAAGACTTAACTTCTATCTGGTGTCAGGCTAATGACAACGTGCGCTGCGGGACAGCGGTCGTTCATCAAAGCTGTTTTAGCTGAAGTGAGGAGCGTCCTCCCTCTCTCTGCTCGTTAGTTCCAGCAAAATTACTTCTGAGGGTTACTGCTATTACATGTAGTGTGTGGAATAAGAAGCCAATGCAATCAAATTTAGACCCCCTCTAAAAATAATTGAATGTCTTTGTCTGTGCTGCCTGCATTGTGTACTCGTGCCCCAATCAGTTTTGGCCAATGTGATTATAAGAGACTTCATAAGCTATTACATTGAGAATGATAGACAAAGAAAAGCGCATAGGCCACAACAAGGTGACTTTACAAATGACTGGGTTTGGTGTAGAGTAAAACAGTTTGTTTAAAGATGAAGTGTCTAATTTCTGTCACCAAGCTAAATTGCACAAATAATGAGAGTGGCGGGAATAATGATGGTTTACTAACTCACATCATTAGATGGGACACTGAAACAAACAGAGCAATGTTATTGAAAAGCCACACTGAAAAAAAAGTGTTAACCTAAAAATATGATCAAGTCAAAAATATTATTTAACATTACTGAACCAACCTATGTACATTAATTTATACCAATAACATTTTTTTTTTATGGGTTAAATCAGGTAGCAATCGCACTTTAGGGTAACAATTGCAGGTTACTATACTTTTTACAGTGCATGGAATAGATATGTTATGTTTAAAATACATATACGTTGTGGGGAAAAACTTTAGAGAGTATTTCATATTTCTTTTTTTTTTTTTCTTTTTTTTTTGTGGTTTGCATATTCAGATATTTACTATAGAATATGTATATGAAAATCCCCAAAATATCTTCTTTGGATACTATATGAAATATAGTCTGAAGTTTTAAAAACAAGCATACACAAAATATCTGTATTTTAAATGAAGTATCATTAATTTAATGGCTATTCAGTAATAACATTTATTATTGTTTATTATATTATATTATATTATATTATATATATATTATACACCGATCATATTGTCTTGGTCCCCCTTTTGCAGCCAAAACAGCCCTGACCTGTCGAGGCATGGACTCCACTAGACCCCTGAAGGTGTGCTGTGGTATCTGGCACCAAGATGTTAGCAGCAGATCCTTTAAGTCCTGTAAGTTGCGAGGTGGGGCCTCCATGGATCAGACTTGTTTGTTCAGCACATCCCACAGATGCTCGACTGGATTGAGATCTGGGGAATTTGGAGGCCAAGTCAACACCTCAAACTCGTTGTTGTGCTCCTCAAACCATTCCTGAACCATTTTTGCTTTATGGCAGGGCGCATTATCCTGCTGAAAGAGGCCACAGCCACCAGGGAATACCGTTTCCATGAAAGGGTGTACATGGTCTGCAACAATGATTAGGTATGTGGTACGTGTCAAAGTGACATCCACATGGATGGCAGGACCCAAGGTTTCCCAGCAGAACATTGCCCAAAGCATCACACTGCCTCCGCCGGCTTGCCTTCTTCCCATAGTGCATCCTGGTGCCATGTGTTCCCCAGGTAAGCGACGCACCCAGCCATCCACGTGATGTAAAAGAAAACGTGATTCATTAGACCAGGCCACCTTCTTCCATTGCTCCGTGGTACAGTTCTGATGCTCATGTGCCCACTGTTGGCGCTATCGGCGGTGGACAGGGGTCAGCATGGGCACCCTGACTGGTCTGCGACTATGAAGCCCCATACGCAACAAACTGCGATGCACTGTGTATTCTGACTCCTTTCTATCAGAACCAGCATTAACTTCTTGAGCAATTTGAGCTACAGTAGCTCGTCTGTTTGATCGGACCACACGGGCCAGCCTTCGCTCCCCACGTGCATCAATGAGCCTTGGCCGCCTATGACCCTGTCACCGGTTCACCACTGTTCCTTCCTTGGAGCACTTTTGATAGATACTGACCACTGCAGACCGTGAACACCCCACAAGAGCTGCAGTTTTGGAGATGCTCTGACCCAGTCGTCTAGCCATCACAATTTGGCCCTTGTCAGACTCCCTCAAATCCTTACACTTGCTCATTTTTCCTGCTTCTAACACATCAACTTTGAGGACAAAATGTTCACTTGCTGCCTAATATATCCCACCCACTAACAGGTGCCGTGATGAAGAGATAATCAGTGCTATTCACTTCACCTGTCATCGATGATCAATCAATGTATTATATTATATTATACAGCTGTAGGACAGTCATACAATGTATATTGTGATTTATATACAAAAAATATATATTTTTCAGATTATTAATTTTCAAATTTTTAGACAAGTTTTCATAGTAAAATAATAAAATCTGTTAGGCTGCACATCGGCTGCACATCCATGATGTGAATCTCCCGTTCCGGCACATCTCAAAGCTGCTCTACTGGATTGAGATCTGGTGACTGTGGAGGCCATTTAAGTAGAGTGAACTCAATGTCATGTTTGAGATGATTTGAGCTTTGTGACAGGGTGTGTTATCCTGCTGGAAGTAGCCATCAGAAGATGGGCTGTGGTCATTAAGGGATGGACATGGTCAGCAACACAACTCAGGTAGGTGGTGGCATTTAAATGATGCTCAATTGGTACTAAGGGGCCCAAAGTGTGCCAAGAAAGTATATACCCACACCATTACACCACCAGCAGCCTGAACCATTGATGCAAGGCAAGATGGATCCATGCTTTCATGTTGTTTACGTCAAATTCGGACCCTACCACCTGAATGTCGCAGCAGAAATCCAGACTCATCAGACCAGGCAACCTTTTTCCAATCTTCTATTGTCCAGTTTTTCTGAGCCTGTGTGAATTGTAGCCTCAGTTTTCTGTTCTCAGTTGACAGGAGTGGTCGGTGTGTCTTCTGCTGTAGCCCGTCTGCTTCAGGGTTGGACGTGTTGTGCGTTCAAAGATGCTCTTCTGCAGACCTCGGTTGTAACGAGTGCTTATGAGTTACTGTTACCTTTCTACCAGCTCAAACCAGCCTGGCCATTCTCCTCTGACCTCTGCCGTCAACAAGGCATTATTGCCCACAGAACTGCTGCTCACTGGATATTTTCTCCTTTTTGGACCATTCACTGTAAACCCTAGAGATGGTTGTGTGTAAAAATGTGTGTGTATATATATATATATATATATATAAATATATATATATGTATCAGTGCTGTCAAACGATTAATTGCATCCAAAATAAAAGTTTGTGTTTACATAATATACACTATATTGCCAAAAGTTTTGGGACGCCTGCCTTTACATGCACATGAACTTTAATGACATCCCATTCTTAATCCGTAGGGTTTAATATGGAGTTGGCCCACCCTTTGCCGCTATAACACCTTCAACTCTTCTGGAAAGGCTTTCCACAAGGTTTAGGAGTGTGTTTATAGGAATTTTGGACCATTCTTCTAGAAGCGCATTTGTGAGGTCAGGCACTGATGTTGGACGAGAAGGCCTGGCTCACAGTCTCTTCTCTAATTTATCCCAAAGGTGTTCTGTCGGGTTGAGGTCAGGACTCTGTGCAGGCCAGTCAAGTTCCTCTACACCAAACTCACTCATCCATGTCTTTATGGACCTTGCTTTGTGCACTGGTGCGCAGTCATGTTGGAACAGGAAAGGGCCATCCCCAAACTTATCCCACAAAGTTGAGAGCATGAAATTGTCCAAAATGTCTTGGTATGCTGAAGCATTAAAAGTTCCTTTCACTGTAACTAAGGGGCCACGCCCAACCCCTGAAAAACAACCCCACACTATTATCCCCCTCCACCAAACTTTACACGAGCGACCCATTCTTTCACAAATGTTTGTAGAAGCAGTCTGTATGCCTAGGTGTCATTGATTTTATACACAGAGGTGTCCCAATACTTTTGGCAATATAGTTTATGTGTGTGTACTGTGTATAATTATTATGTATATATATATATACACACATGCATGTATATATTTAAGATTTTTTAAATATTTATATATAATATTAAATGGCGTGCTAGTGGCAGCCTGCTGTAGCAGCTCTGTGCTTTGTTGTGTCTGTGTAGTGTTTTTAAGTCAATTTTAGTCTATCTTCCTGCTTTTTTATCTTTTAACTTTTAATCTAATCAACCTGGATAACATCACAACCAGTATGATGGACGTCCAAGGCAGGGGTCGCGAGTGGATTGTTTACACGCGTGAGCAGCTGATAGCACTAGCTTGTCCAACTTTATTCACCAGGGAGATACTATCGATACCAGATGAGTTGAAGAGAAGGAGTCACGGATGTAGAGCCAGAACATTACGGAGGGCAAAGAGAAGGAGATTTAAGCCATATCTTCCATCGGTAATAATGGGGAATTTGAGGTCACTTGCAAATAAGACAGATGAATTGCCAGTGCTGGTGGTGACATTGACAGTATGGTGGTTTGTGTCACTGATTACATCAATTTCTGTGTTGATAACACCATTCCCACCAGCAAAGTACGCTGTTTCCCCAACAACAAACCCTGGATCACCATTGGCCTAAAGGCTCTGCTGAATGAAAAGAAGAGGGCCTTTAGGAAAGGCGACAAGGATGAGGTAAAATGTGTTCAAATGGAGCTCAAACGGAGGCTGAGGGAATGCAAGGATGCTTACAGGAGGAAACCTGATGGTAAGCTCCAACAGAATAGGGTGAGAGACGTTTGGAGCGGTATGAGAGAAAATAGTGGCTTTAAACAGCCAGGGATTGCATTGGAGGGGAACCTAGAGATGGCTAACGAGTTGAATCAGTTCTTCAACAGGTTTGATATAGGGCCCCATGCTTCTCTCCAATGCCCATCCCCCCATAGTTACTCCACTGTACCGATAGAGAACATTCACAACAATCATTCTCACCTTCAACTCCCTCAGCAGCTTCCCTCTCAGACCCTCTTCACTGCTGACAGTCGTCAGGCCACATTGACCATCACAGAGGACCAGGTTAAGAGGGAGCTTGGGACTTCACCAGGCAGCAGGACCTGATGGCATTTGTCCCAGAGTCCTAAGAGCCTGTGCCGACCAGCTGAGTGGAGTGCTCCAGCGCCTGTTCAACTTAAGTCTTGGCCTGGAAAGAGTTTCGGTGCTCTGGAAAACATCTTGCCTTCTCCCAGTACCAAAGAAGGGGTGCCCCACTGTTCTAAACAACTATAGACCAGTAGCACTGACTTCCCATATTATGAAGACCATGGAGAGGTTGGTCCTGGCTCAAATGAGACCTCTAGTTGATTCAGTGGGGGACCCCTTACAGTTTGCCTACCAACCTCAGGTGTGTGTGGACGATGCTATCATCTACATGCTGCAGAGGGTCTATTCATATCTGGCCAGGGCTGGCAGCACTGTGAGAATAATGTTCTTTGACTTCTCCAGTGCCTTCAACACCATCCAACCAGCATTACTGGGAAGGAAAATGGATGTTATGCAGGTGGACTCCTCCATAATCTCCTGGGTCATGGACTACCTCACAGACAGACCACAGTTTGTGAGACTGCAGAACTGTGTGTCTGAGCGGGTGATGAGCAACATGGGTGCTCCTCAGGGAAAGGTTTTGTCTCAGTTTCTATTCACCCTATATACCGCAGACTTCAATTACAACTCAAAGTCATGTCACATCCAGAAATTGTCAGAAGACTCAGCTGTGGTTGGTTGCATTGAGGGCAGGCAAGAGATGGAATATAGAGCACTGGTCAACAACTTTGTGAAGTGGTGTGGAGTGAACCATCTACAAATAAATGTAACTAAAACAAAATAATTGGTAATTGATTTCAGAAGGAAAAAAGATCATTCCTCACCTATTTCTATTCATGGCAGAGACGTTGAGATAGTGGACTCCTATCAGTATTTGGGGATCCACATAGAAGACAGACTTGACTGGACAAAAAACACAGAAGCGATCTACAAAAAGGGCCAGAGCAGACTCTATTTCTTGAGAAGATTCAGGTCCTTCAATGTGTGTAGCAAGATGCTTCACATGTTCTATCAGTCTGTCGTCGCTAGTGCCGTTTTACGCCGTAGTGTGCTGGGGCACTGGGATTAAAGCTGGAGATGCCAAAAGGCTGAATAAGCTTATTAAGAAGGCAGGCTTTGTCATTGGAGTGGATCTGGACATGTTTGAGGTTGTTACAGAGAGGAGAATAATGTCCAAGCTGTTGACCATCACAAACAATACCTCACATCCCCTCCATGACATGCTTGCTGGAATGAGAAGTACATTCAGCAACCGACTGATCCAGCCACGGTGCAACAGAGAACGCTTGAGGAGGTAATTTATGCCTACTGCTGTGAGACTTTACAATTCATCTACCTGTGCCGAGGTATCATTAACTTTTCATTTTAGGAACTAGGTCACTACACCCATTGTATAGCTCTACTTAATGCAGTTAATTATCAGACATAAAATGTGCATTACTGCTTTTATTGTTTGACTGGTTTTTATTTATATTTTATTCTATTTTGTCTTTCTTAACTTCAAACAAGATGTGCAACAATTACTGTTTTTCTTGGCACTTTGTTTATTTATTTATTATATGTGTATAGTATGTTTTTATGTGTACTGTGAGTACTTTACTGTCTTCATGTATTGCTGCTAACACACTTTAATTTCCCAACTGGGATCAATAAAGTACTACTACTACTACTATTATATTTATATATATATATATATATATATATATATATATATAATATATATATATATATATATATATATATACACATTATAATTATATTTCTTAAATATATACATGTATGTGTGTGTGTATTCAAATACATAATAACTATACACAGTACACACATATACAAACCCGATTCCAAAAAAGTTGGGACACTGTACAAATTGTGAATAAAAACAGAATGCAATGATGTGGAAGTTTCAAATTTCAATATTTTATTCAGAATACAACATAGATGACATATCAAATGTTTAAACTGAGAAAATGTATCATTTTAAGGGAAAAATAAGTTGATTTTAAATTTCATGGCATCAACACATCTCAAAAAAGTTGGGACAAGGCCATGTTTACCACTGTGTGGCATCCCCTCTTCTTTTTATAACAGTCTGCAAACGTCTGGGGACTGAGGAGACAAGTTGCTCAAGTTTAGGAATAGGAATGTTGTCCCATTCTTGTCTAATACAGGCTTCTAGTTGCTCAACTGTCTTAGGTCTTCTTTGTCGCATCTTCCTCTTTATGATGCGCCAAGTGTTTTCTATGGGTGAAAGATCTGGACTGCAGGCTGGCCATTTCAGTACCCGGATCCTTCTTCTACGCAGCCATGATGTTGTAATTGATGCAGTATGTGGTCTGGCATTGTCATGTTGGAAACTGCAAGGTCTTCCCTGAAAGAGACGACGTCTGGATGGGAGCATATGTTGTTCTAGAACTTGGATATACCTTTCAGCATTGATGGTGCCTTTCCAGATGTGTAAGCTGCCCATGCCACACGCACTCATGCAACCCCATACCATCAGAGATGCAGGCTTCTGAACTGAGCGCTGATAACAACTTGGGTTGTCCTTGTCCTCTTTAGTCCGGATGACATGGCATCCCAGTTTTCCAAAAAGAACTTCAAATTTTGATTCGTCTGACCACAGAACAGTTTTCCACTTTGCCACAGTCCATTTTAAATGAGCCTTGGCCCAGAGAAAACGCCTGCGCTTCTGGATCATGTTTAGATATGGCTTCTTTTTTGACCTATAGAGTTTTAGCCGGCAACGGGGAATGGCACGGTGGATTGTGTTCACCGACAATGTTTTCTGGAAGTATTCCTGAGCCCATGTTGTGATTTCCATTACAGTAGCATTCCTGTATGTGATGCAGTGCCGTCTAAGGGCCCGAAGATCACGGGCATCCAGTATGGTTTTCCGGCCTTGACTCTTACGCACAGAGATTGTTCCAGATTCTCTGAATCTTTGGATGATATTATGCACTGTAGATGATGATAACTTCAAACTCTTTGCAATTTTTCTCTGAGAAACTCCTTTCTGATATTGCTTCACTATTTTTCGCCGCAGCATTGGGGGAATTGGTGATCCTCTGCCCATCTTGACTTCTGAGAGACACTGCCACTCTGAGAGGCTCTTTTTATACCCAATCATGTTGCCAATTGACCTAATAAGTTGCAAATTGGTCCTCCAGCTGTTCCTTATATGTACATTTAACTTTTCCGGCCTCGTATTGCTACCTGTCCCAACTTTTTTGGAATGTGTAGCTCTCATGAAATCCAAAATGAGCCAATATTTGGCATGACATTTCAAAATGTCTCACTTTCAACATTTGATATGTTATCTATATTCTATTGTGAATAAAATATAAGTTTATGAGATTTGTGAATTATTGCATTCCTTTTTTATTCACAATTTGTACAGTGTCCCAACTTTTTTGGAATCGGGTTTGTATTACTTTTATTTTGGATGCGATTAATCACGATTAATCGTTTTACAGCACTAATATATATATATATATATATATACATACATTTGTCATATGCTATTATATGATTTTGCCATGTTGCACAAATTATTAAAATCACACACACTACAAAATTCATGAAAAAAATGGTACATTCATTTATGAATAGTGAATGATTATTACCATATTCTTACATGTTATTTACACGTTACTCCAAGGTACTTCATGGTAATACCATGTCTGCCACACTTTCTTGTAAAGGATGTGCAATGCATATTAAACACTAGGTTGAGATTTTTCCTCACAGGTGTTTACATTCAAATTTCAACAGCACTTCACTTTTCTGCTATTTTTATTAAAAGAAAAATCCTCTGGCACCTGAGGCAGAATCATAGTATCATCCACACATACTCAACATTTTGGATAACTCTCATATGGGCTCCACTGTAGTGTGGAGTTATTAGAAATGTTTTTTTTGTTTTTTTATTCCATGAAGCTGTAACAATAAGCCATCGCTCTGTGGACATGGGCCTGATATCAGTCAAACATTTATGAGCGCTGGCGAGGATCAGGCCCCGCTCTTGGCTTGGGGGGCCAGTCTTCACACACTGCCGAGAAAAGGCTTATGACACAATCCCAGGAAGTGAAGCCCTTCTTGAAAGAAACAACTTGTATTGCTCTTTCATCAAAAGCCCCAGACGCAAAAAGATGTCAACAAACTTTTCAGGAAAATGTAGGAATGTCTCTAGGAGAAGAGGAGGATGTCTGGATGTCCTCATGTCTGGACTATATACTGGGATGATCCTTTTGCTGCTTAAAAATACATTCATTCAATGTTCAAAAGCATTTAATTCAGAAACAGACTATGCGTATGACTATTAGTAGGGTTTGCTATTCCCTTGTGAAAAATTGGTGTATTTAATTGTATTGAATTGTACTTCAAATATTAGAAGATTTATAAAAAAAAAAAAAAAAAAAAAAAAAAACTGTACCTGTAGATAGTATAGTATTACTGAAAAGTTCATGAACTTTCATGAAGTGCACTCTTATTAAATGCGCTTTTTAATAATGTCAAATTAAAATAGCATATTTTAAAGTCAATAGAAGTAATTTTGAAATTATATTTAAAGTCAGTCCTGCTTTAGTTGGTCTAAAAAAAAGTGCTCTTAACTCCAACTAATTAAATTTAATATAAATTTACATGTTCATTTAATTGCAAATTGAACCCACTAAAGGGACATGGTGATGGAAAAAAATATGAGATGGGAGGAAAATTTATGTCAATGCTTTTGCATTCTCTTACAAATGTTTTGCGTTACCCTGAGAAACTTTGCGAGGAAATGAAGCACTTTCCACCCTGGTCCACAAAAGTTTATTTATTCAATATGATGATATATATTAACTAAACACAAATGTCTAGATGTGGCATATCAAGCATCTATCAATCTATTTTATCATCTGTCTTTCTATAGCATGTTTAAGCTTCCGCAAGAGCCAATGAGATTCATTCTTGTGTTACGCAGCACGTTTGAGCTTCTGCAAGAACCAATGAGGTTCATTCTCATGTTACGTAGCACGATTGAGCTTCAGCAAGAACCAATGAGGTTCATTCTCGTGTGACGTAGCACGATTGAGCTTCCACAAAAACCAATGAGGTTCATTCTCGTGTTACGCAGCACATTTGAGCTTCCTCAAGAACCAATGAGGTTCATTCTCGTGTTACGCGGCACGTTTGAGCTTCCGCAAGAACCAATGAGGTTCATTCTTGTGTTACGCAGCACGTTTGAGCTTCAGCAAGAACCAATGAGGTTCATTCTCGTGTTACGCAGCACGTTTGAGCTTCAGCAAGAACCAATGAGGTTCATTCTTGTGTTACGCAGCACGTTTGAGCTTCCTCAAGAACCAATGAGGTTCATTCTCATGTTACGCAGCACGTTTGAGCTTCAGCAAGAACCAATGAGGTTCATTCTTGTGTTACGCAGCACGTTTGAGCTTCCTCAAGAACCAATGAGGTTCATTCTCATGTTACGCAGCACGTTTGAGCTTCTGCAAGAACCAATGAGGTTCATTCTTGTGTTACGCAGCACGTTTGAGCTTCAGCAAGAACCAATGAGGTTCATTCTCGTGTTACGCAGCACGTTTGAGTTTCCACAAGAACCAATGAGGTTCATTCTTGTGTTACGCAGCACGTTTGAGCTTCAGCAAGAACCAATGAGGTTCATTCTCGTGTTACGCAGCACGTTTGAGTTTCCACAAGAACCAATGAGGTTCATTCTCGTGTTACGCAGCACATTTGAGCTTCAGCAAGAACCATTGAGGTTCATTCTCGTGTGTCAATCATGTTGAGCTTCTGTTTATGTCCGGTGATCAATTTTTATATGTGAATAAAAGCCTAAATTCAATCTGTTCATCATAAAAAACTATCGAGTCTCTTCAGAAAATTTGTACTAAACCGCTCAATTCATATGAATTAGTTTTACGATCTCTTTATGAACTTTTTGAAGCGTCAAAGTGGTAGTTGCATAGCTGTCAATGGAGGGACAGAAATATCTCAGATTTCATCATAAAGATCTTCATTTGTGTTCCGAAGATGAAAGAAAGTCTTACAGGTTTGGAACGACATGAGTGTGAGTAATTAATGACAGAACTTTCATTTTTGGGTGAACTATCATTTTAAGTTCAAAACATAACATTATACAAAACTGAGTAATACTCTTGCACAAGTGTTTTCTTAAAAAAAGAAAAGAAAAAAGTAAATATCTCATTATTATTAAGGTGCAAATAATGCTTGGGGAAGATGTTTTTATTACATTTTTTATGGTTGACAAAATGCTGGTGTAATAAGATACTGCCTTTAACAAAACAAATATATAAGATGTAGAGAAATTATAATTCCGCTCAGCTTCCTTCAAACTGCCATGTGATATCCTTTACACCACAGATCGAGTCTTCTGGTGCTTTGTTTTGAGTGGCTTCATAATTTATAACCCCCATGAAATATTTCCACAGTCCACAGAAAGGCTGTCATCTTACATCCTAGGGATGGAACGTCAATCTAACTTTGACTTCTTACACTGTTGAAACATATCTAATATTTACCTTTATCAGAAACTAGCAAACAGGCACCATTAGACCAAAGCCTCACAAAATGATACATGTAAGCCGGATTTATGAAAACAGTAAGTCATGGAATTACGAAACAGAGTGCAGTTTCTACAAACCCGATTCCAAAAAAGTTGGGACACTGTACAAATTGTGAATAAAAACAGAATGCAATGATGTGGAAGTTTCAAATTTCAATATTTTATTCAGAATACAGCATAGATGACATATCAAATGTTTAAACTGAGAAAATGTATCATTTTAAGGGAAAAATAAGTTGATTTTCATGAAATTTCATGGCATCAACACATCTCAAAAAAGTTGGGACAAGGCCATGTTTACCACTGTGTGCCATCCCCTCTTCTTTTTATAACAGTCTGCAAACGTCTGGGGACTGAGGAGACAAGTTGCTCAAGTTTAGGAATAGGAATGTTGTCCCATTCTTGTCTAATACAGGCTTCTAGTTGCTCAACTATCTTAGGTCTTCTTTGTCGCATCTTCCTCTTTATGATGCGCCAAATGTTTTCTATGGGTGAAAGATCTGGACTGCAGGCTGGCCATTTCAGTACCCGGATCCTTCTTCTACGCAGCCATGATGTTGTAATTGATGCAGTATGTGGTCTGGCATTGTCATGTTGGAAAATGCAAGGTCTTCCCTGAAAGGGATGAAGTCTGGATGGAGCATATGTTGTTCTAGAACTTGGATATACCTTTCAGCATTGATGGTGCATTTCCAGATGTGTAAGCTGCCCATGCCACACGCACTCATGCAACCCCATACCATCAGAGATGCAGGCTTCTGAACTGAGCGCTGATAACAACTTGGGTTGTCTTTGTCCTCTTTAGTCCGGATGACATGCCCATCTTGACTTCTGAGAGACACTGCCACTCTGAGAGGCTCTTTTTATACCCAATCATGTTGCCAATTGACCTAACAAGTTGCAAATTGGTCCTCCAGCTGTTCCTTATATGTACATTTAACTTTTCCGGCCTCTTATTGCTACCTGTCCCAACTTTTTTGGAATGTGTAGCTCTCATGAAATCCAAAATGAGCCAATATTTGGCATGACATTTCAAAATGTCTCACTTTCAACATTTGATATGTTATCTATATTCTATTGTGAATAAAATATAAGTTTATGAGATTTGTAAATTATTGCATTCCTTTTTTTATTCACAATTTGTACAGTGTCCCAACTTTTTTGGAATCGGGTTTGTATTCTAATATGCCAAAATGAATCTTAATATGCTTATCCTGAATGCTGCTGGCAGGATTAAGTGCTTAGGATTTCATTTTTCCCCTCAAGGGATTTTAGGAGTTTCCCCACTGACCATATGTAATTTCAGACAGTCAGATTGTAGTAGCTCAAGTTAAGTTGGGGAACATTTGGTAAATCATTCAATAAGAGTCACCTACACTGTAGTCTCGCATAGCCAGACCTTCAGACTGATGGCAGAAGGTCTGGACTCCATCGCAGCTTTTGTTGGTCAAGGACAGCCCAAGAGGACGTGACCGACATGTAAAGCAACCAATCACAGTTCGTTTTTTTTTGCGTCATGTTTAGTGGTGTGAAAATGTAAAGTCCTTACAATAACAGACCGGCGTGCATCTAATAAATTCATTCAAGAACGTTGTCCACATTTACTGCAACAATGATGCCGCGAACTTCACATACGTTTGAAAATCCAGCGTTTAGTTGATCCTGATAAGCGCTCATTGTCACAGTTGTAAACACAATAGTTTTCTTCTTCCATGAGGGGGTCTTTAAAGAACTCTACACACGTCTCCCGGAAATACTGGAATTCAGATGACGACTGAAAACTGCCAAAGTGTCTCCCATTTTCTGTGTTTTTTCACATTGTACGATTTTAGGCTGTCCCAGACAAAAGATGACCAACTGTGGCGATTTCTGCGGTCGTGGCTCCTAAACGGTGGTCCTACATCACACAGTGAGAGAGGTCCAAAGATGGCCATTGTCACGGACTTGCGACCAAAGATAACCTGCGATAATTTTCTGACAGTGTCAGAAATTTAGCATGATCATCTCACAGTGTGTTTGCTGCTACGACCTACGTCTACTGACTAGCCAATAAAAATGAAACATGAAATGACGTATTGATCGACGTGACATGCCGCTAAAACTTAAAACTACTTACCTCAAGATTCATTTACAAAATTGGCATGCCAAGTTGGCCTCTTTTCCCTAGCAATGACCGCGTCCATATTCTCCTCTTTCGCTTCCTCCTCTTTTTTAAGCGCACATTAAAACCACAATTGCCAAAGTGCGATTGATCTTGCTCTGTTTGTTTACCACTAGCGCATGCTGATGGCGTTTTATTCTTCTATACTAACTTGCATCGTAGCCTACGATTCAATAGATGTCATCATCATACTGTTCACATACATGTCGTACCCAAGTTTATTAGATGTCACACAATGTGATTTGTATAGGATTGCTGAAATTGCAGTCTGTAGCAGGCATTATGCATCAGACGTTCAACCAGACGTTGGACTGAAACCACATAACACTATGTTTAACACTAAGGATATTTTTTAAACTTAAAGAAATTGTTCACTCAAAAATGAAAATTCTGTCATCATTTACGTCAACAGGGTTGTGGGAGAACCAATGAGTTTTGAGATGTGTCGCCATAATTGAAGTAGTCTGTGTACATTGATCAATGATCTAATTTGATTTGAGAGTGAACAAAGGTTTACATTTCAATCTGTTCATCATCACAAATCGATCCAGTCACTTCAGAAAACATGGAAAATTCCAAAAAATTCCAAAACGCCATTATTTACTGCCCCAAAATAGCACGTCTTAAACCAGACGCTGATTTGCGCTGCTCTTGGTAGATTGTGTTGGTCATTATGGAAATTATCCGGCTGCGTCTGTGTTCTTTCATTTGCGTGTCCTCAGTATATCACACGCTGAACTTTCCACTCCCATCGGCGCTTTTTTGGAATTGCGCTCTTATGCTAATTTGCCCTGTTTAGTAAATCTGGCCTTTAGTGATCTAAATAGATGCAAAAAAAAAGAATTAAGTAAGTTCTGGACCCAGTTGACTTGCATGGACACTGTGTGAAAAACACAGTAACAAACATGAGGGTGCGTTAATGTTGACAGCATTCATATAAAGGCCTATAGATAGTGCATGAGATATGTATTCAGTTCTCAAGATATAGATTCAGTCAATTTAGTTCATATAAGCTTTAAATCTATATACAAAGTGGAGCGTGAACATTATTTTAAACATCTCCTTTTGTTTTCTACAATGTGTTTTAGATAAAAAATACAGTAAATACAAATAAAAATGTTGCACAGTTGGTCCAATTTATTCTTTGTCCTTTTGCAAAAGGAAAACACTAGGCTATAGCTTAAAGGGAATTGTTATTAGTGTGTCCCATTAGCCTTTCTATTCAGAGAGATAATAAAATGATTTCATGCTCACATTTCTTGACCATGTGGCTTGTCTACACATTCCTGAGTGCCTTCTATATGATCCTACCCAATTAAACCCTTTTTCATAACACTGCATAATGCATACATGTCTCTTATTTTCCAGAGTCCCTGTGAGTAGGCATCTTCAGGTTTGCATCAAAACCCCTGTCACTACGAGGTCATTGGATGCCACGATAGTTCATTTTGTGACAGTCCTCTCAGAGCGAGTCGGCTTTCTTCATTTGGCTGATCTGAGACACTGTGGGATATTCTGGCACATGGCTGATTTTGGGAAAGGAATTGATTTATGTTACTTCTACAAGTGTTTGTTCAGGGTTTATATGCTGTATATATATGGCGGTATATACATTGCACATCACCCCATTTTTCAATGATTCTCAAATGACTCAACAGATGAATCAGTCTTTCTAAATCCCTCCTTTCCGTGAGCTACTCTGCTATGATTGGTAAGACGGTCCAGTCTGTTGTGATTGCTCTACTGCTTGTGCGAGTGTCGCCCATTACCATAACTGAACTTCAGCTGAGGCTTCCTCAGTCCTCAGCGATTGTACACACTGTAAAGACAGTAACAATGACGTCGATTTTACCAAATCAATCCGAGCGTGAGTCCGATGATGAAACATTGGAAGAACTAGTTATTCATCCCGAACCTACATCACAAGGATGACTTGAGCAGGACGTTTCTCAGTGATATACTACTCAGTTTGAGGTACATTATGAGATGTACATTATTACGACTGTAATTCCTCACCATCAGCATTAACAAGAGTATGCCCATCAACAAACCCATGTGTATATTTCTAATTTATTGCGGTGCACACGCGGGAACTGTATCAATATTTGTAAAACAAATCTTGCTCCATCCTTTATCTTTACTTAAAGTATTAAAAACAAGACAATCTGCATTAATAGACACAGTTTTAGGTAATAGTGGCCCACAGCTGCTATTTCAGTTAGCCGGAAACAATATAAAATCCAAAACTACATATTTTAAACACCCGGTAGAAAATATATACATAAATAATTATTCATACTTACAGGTTGTGATTCTGAAGAGCAAGTTGGTCCAAATAAACTGGGTACTGACCCATCTTTCAAGAGCAAGCGTTTTGCGAATCCCGTGTTGAACTCTGAGAAGCAGTCGTCAGTAAAATGACATTTGAGGGCCCGATTTTACTTATTATTATTTTTATTTAATTATTATTGAACCCATCAGGGTCGTTTCTAGCCATTTTTACACCCTAACCTCAATCCTTATTGGCGCCTCCATCTTAAAAAGCAACATGGTATTATTACTGGTATTAATTTTAATCCTTATTATATTATATTATATTATATTATATTATATTATATTATATTATATTATATTATATTATATTATTGATAGATTTTATGTTGGTCTCAGCATGGAAGGAAAGTGGACAGAGGGTCTTTTGCCCTGGGTTGAAGCTATATTCTATGTTTTAACATATGGTTTCTTTATGTACCGGAACCATTTCCATATAAGGAACAAGGCTCTACTAGGATTGAATGGGAGACAGGGAATGGTCCCTGCTTTTGTATTGCAAGTATAGGATAAGGTCTTTGGGATCCCTAGGAAAGCCTGGGTACCTGACCGGAAGATGACCATATGTAGACTTGTTTTTCTATATGTATCCCATTCCTATACCATGAGCTATATGATGTATTCTCTCTCTCATTGGTTAAAACCATACTACACCCCTTGTACTCTTTCTATATAATCTCTTCCCCTGCTAAATAAAAATGAGACTTTATACTCTCCCTCAGCGCTGAGTAATTGTTCATTCAATTGCCAATTAAGAGGACTGGGATAAGGCACGCCAAAGGGGCAATAATCTAACAATTAGATTTTATATTATATTATTATTATTATTATATAATAATATATTATCCTTATATTACTGGTATTAATTTTAATCCTTATTAACAAATACATACACATATAATTTGGAAATGTAATCCTTATTAACAAATATATACAATTTGGAAATGTTTCCAAATTTACCGCAAACTACTTGATCAGTCACATGAAAGTAACAAGAATAAATATTGATTCAGTGCGGTCTTTGTTGCTCATTGACGCTCGAACTTCCCCTTTAAATAACGCAACGCTATGCCCTCTGTATGACACTGCTTGCATTAAGCACTATTAGAACTGAATGAATCGATTCAGCATTTCGACACCATCCGTAAAGATGCGTTAAATTCCACAAAGCGGTTAAATAAAGGATGTAATCAATGTTGTGAATTAGCACATTTTATTATACAATTTTTAAATTGGCCGTTAAAGTTTTATATGGGACAATTACGAAACACACTGATCCTTTAACAATGCATTGGCGCAAGCAAACACTTGGAGGTGCAAGTAAGAGAAGAAAGCTTTATAGAGTCAAAATATAATAATATATCATGAAATGCTTAAGTGAGTGTGGTTATATCTTGCCTCTACAATACACACCGAGCAATATTACGGTATCTGCCCATTTCACAGCGTGATTTCTCAACTGCCACAAATTTGAATTTAGCTTTATTGTGTGGTTAAAAAAGTGCTACCTTGCCAAAGCATTGACTGAGCTCTTAGATTTATTGGTGTTGTTGAGTGCTCCAAATGAAAACTTTATATGCAACAGTCAGACAGTAATTGACAGTACTCTGATCCAATATAGGAATCGTCTGATTGACAGTACTATAGCCCAATAGTGTTTACACACACCCCTGCCAAAATGTAGTGCCAGATATGCGCTCACTGGCGCCCCTTCATCTGATGGCACCCTAGGCGACCGCCTAGTTCGCCTATGCCTAAAAACGGCCCTGGAACCCATGACCTTGCGTGGACCCGACAACCACGCAAACATACAGCAATGCACTCAAAACACCATCTTCACAACCACCCATAAACACACTAATCTGGCACACAAACACTAGCCTGACGTCGTCATACTCAGATTGTAGTCAGAATATGAGTCTGATACTGCTCCATTGGGCTGTGATTATGGGGCGTTTCAACCGAACCAGGAAAGAAAATGCCTCTGCACTCAATTGGATAGACCTACAACCAATCAGAGCAACGGAGTAAGTGACGTATGTTGAGCGACGCATAGTGAACTAATTCAACCCAAGCGCTCTTTGGTGACATGGATGATTACGTTACTGTTGATCATCTGTCCATCATCGTATAAAGCCCGCCCTGACAATTTGATTGGTCCAAACAGCTCTGGTTTCAGCATAGTTGCTTCACAACGGATCAAGTCCAGACCGAAGTTCGGCTGGCATCCAGGCTACACAAACACACCGTGTCACATTTTTTCTGAAGGACAAAACGGCCACATACAAGAAACCAGAAATTTGTGGTGAGAAAGAGTCCAATCCTTCTTGAGCTGTGTGCTGTCATTCCGGATGGAATTATCCAGATCGTGCCGGCTCTTGAAATTAGCTGATAAGAACTTTGGCATGTAAATAATTAGCAATTAATGGAACGGTCTCTCAACAACCCCCCTCTGCTCCCATCATCCAGCGTCTTCCTAATAAGAGCCTGGACACCTCAATGCCTTGCTGAGTCCCAACCATATCCGGACCTGTGGGTTGCCGCTGACTGGTGATTAATGCCTGTTCTCTTTAATGAGCAGACAGTTTCATCCAACTCGTCCCCTGCTCTCCCTTGTTCCTCCGCCGTTCCTGTGATAACTGAACCAGTCTTGTGGGCCCATCGGCTAAAAATGCTTGTCATTGTTTGTTGCTGATAGATTTCTTTTGTCTTGTTGGACCATTCAGGTGTCAGAATGTTCTGTTCAGTTCCCTCCAGAGATACTTAGCAGCATTGTGATTCATTTGGCACTAAATTCAAAAATGTTCTTTATTCAATCAGATTTCCCAAGATTAATCAAAGGGGCTTGTTGTTTTCACTCCTCAGGTAATAACCTTGAGCAGCAGCTGTTGATCTGATGAGTTGCCTGTAGACTTTTACCCTAAGGTGTTTGCAAGAGAGATTTCGTACGCTGCATTATTGTTTTGGAGACAGACAGTGAAAGTTAGGTGCAGTCTATAACAGGCTTCATCTAGAACTTAAGCGTTTCTCTCTCGGCACAAGATACACAAAACTACACAGAATTTTGGAGCTGTAAGTCAGCATGTTCTGCAGAAATTACAGGAAAAGGAAACACTGTTCTTTGAGTTCTTGGAAACACGTTTACTGTACAAATATGTAGAAAACCAAAGGAATCAATATCATGTCATGCTTTGCAGTTGCTATGATACAAAGACAAAAGAAAACCACTAACTCTGAATGCTTGTAAAGATGCTGGTGGAATCTGATATGTTATTGGGAAACTAAGGAACTGATTATTGATGCTCCAGGCCATTGTTTGTAGTGCATACAGGAGTTAAAGAAATAGTTCACACAAAACCTGATTTTATTTATTCAGTAGAACACACAATAAAAAATATTGCAGTGTGCACTTTTCAGTAATGCAGATGAAAAAAAGGCACCATAAAAACAAACCATAGGATTTACCAAGTATTCTGAAGACATAGGATAGCTTTGTGTGAGAAAAAAAAAAATTCAATTTATTAATTGAAAAACTTTCCTTTCCAGCATTTGCAATTATGTTCAAATGACGTGGCAAATCAAGACATAACTGCAGGTTTGATGTCATTTGCTGTGTCTCAATTCAGAGGCTGCATCCTTTGAATAACGCATCCAAAGGCCGATTGTGTCACCACGGTACGACAAAGGCTGTCCCATTTCGAAGGCGCCTTCAAATGCAGCCTCCAAATGCGTCCTGCATTTCCTGTGAAATGGAGGATATAACAGATGGACCCTTTGTGGCCTCTCGTAACCGTGACGACAGGATTTTTTTTGAGAGAAATGGACGTATTGTATTGGGTTCTGCTTACTCAAATAATCTAATGTTACAAATGTAAAAAAAAGAAATTATATATATATATATATATATATATATTGATACAACAGTTCTTTCTGGTTCTCGAATCTGATTGGCTGAGAGCCTTTTCCATCCGTGCGATATTCACCCAGTATCATCACTTAAACCGTTTCACTGTTTGTATCACTCCGCTTGTGGTGACTGTCATGGTGGCCGAGCAAAAATACTACTGTTGATGTGTCATGAAATGTAGTTTTAACAGTTTTTCAGTAGAGAATGTAGTTATTTGGACCTCAAATATGTGACTCATGTATAAACATACCGCCTATTTTACAATTTGTTTAGACGCTTTCGCAGATGCGAGCTCCAGGGCGTCAGCGGCTGTTCAGCGCTTGTGTACCTGCAGAGAGCAGCTTCACCTCGGCCAGTCATTCGGGAATTTGCCGCTGGCTCTTACTGTATGTAGATAGTGGTTAAACATGAGATAATTCAATTGGGGTATATCAAACGGGCAATCTTTGGTCTTATTAATCCATTACTTGTTCCAGAGCAAACCGATTTGGGTTAAGGGGAAAATTAAGTGTGATAACTTTATATTTAACGTTAGGCTGTTTATCTTAAAGGGATAGTTCACCCAAAATGAAAATTTGATGTTTATCTGCTTACCCCCAGGGCATCCAAGATGTAGGTGTCTTTGTTTCTTCAGTAGAACACAAATGAAGATTTTTAACTCCAACCGTTGCAGTCTGTCAGTTGTATAATGCATGTCAATGGTAACAGATGAGAGTATGAGAACTATGAGAGTAAAAAAACATACACATACGAATCCATATTAAACCCTGCGGCTCGTGACGACACATTGATGTCTTAAGACACGAAACGATCGGTTTGTGCGAGAAACCGAACAGTATTTATATAATTTTTTTACCTCGAATGCGATCTATGTTCAACAGCCGTCAGCGCGTGATGACTTCTGGTGAGTGAGGTCAAATGTACACGATATGGCGTATCTCAATCGGGTACAAGTGGCGGAAGTGATCTCTCGCGCGTATCTCTACGCCATATCGTGTACATTTGACCTCACTCACCAGAAGTCATCGCGTGCTGACGGCTGTTGGACATAGATCGCATTCGTTTTTTTTACTCTCATAGTTCTCATACTCTCATCTGTTACCATTGACATGCATTATACGACTGGCAGACTGCAACGGTTGGAGTTAAAAATCTTCATTTGTGTTCTATTGAAGAAACAAAGACACCTACATCTTGGATGCCCTGGGGGTAAGCAGATAAACATAAAATTTTCATTTTTGGGTGAACTATCCCTTTAAATCCTGTAGGGCCTACTACAGCGCTGCTTTTGTACGTTTGACTGCATTGTTTGCATGTGTTTATTTCCTAGGGTCATTCTATAATTAGGGGTGCATTTGGAAGTTGACAATGTGAAGAAATCAAGTTTTCTTTTTCCCAAAACACAAACAGGACCTTACATAAAACCCTTAAAATCAAGTAATTATTCTATTAACCAAACTCAGGGTTTCCTGGTTTTGGATCCCCCCCCCCAAAAATAAGTATTTGTTCATAGCTTGGAAAAATACCTACAATTTAAATAGTCACCTGACTGACAGATTATGTATCCACTTACCAAAATAAAAAATTATAATCATTAACACTTTATGGAAAAAATATTTAGAGGTATAATACCGCTCTATTTTCACAAAAGTAGTTAAATGGTCCTAACATTTTCTCAAACAAGTCAAATTTGTATATGCTGTTTTGGAAGAAAAATACCTTAATGGACAAAGGACACGTCTGGTAATCTCATAACACTAAACATGTTGTACAGTAGGCAACTGGGTATTTTTGAAAATTAAAAACTCAGCAGTAACACAGTTGACCACACGGAAACATAGTTGACAAAGGTAACACAGTTGACTGGACATGAGAAATGTTTACTTCCTTTGTTTAGTTCCTGTCCTTGGCTTTGTCCGAAATCGCCCCCTATACCCTTCAATAGGGCAGCCATTTGTAGTGGTGTCCGAAATTATTGTGGACGTTATTGAGTGCACTCATTCAATCCCACAATGCACCGCAATAACAAGTGTACTGATGTACGCTTAATGGCTAGAGAATACCCATAATGCACTGTGATAGCTGCGCGCTGAATGAATTCCCTGCCTCTCACCAGAAAATGGCGACCGCATGATATCATACAGGTATAAATTTCTTTTTAATCAATTATTAAATTGTTTAATTACGGTTTAAACATGCTAGTTTCCATGGCAGAGTTCAAGATAAATCTTAAGCCTACTATTGGAGCTGCCAGTTTTCAAATAATTATTAAACAGAAAGCAGAAACTATGTTTTTTTACGCAGACGCGAGCGTATGCGCACATTCGAGCGCACAGCCTTGCAAAGTATACTTCTTTTGACTCGTATGCGTACACAGGCGTTTGACGCATGCGCAGTTTTGAGCAATCTCTCGCCTCGAGTTACAACCCATGTAAATACTGCTAAAAAATTAAATCACATGTGCGAGTACGCACATACTCTTCTGATGACAAAATCTGCATCATGCGCACTGTCCGCTGACAAGTAAAAAGTGAAGAATACTTTGGCCTTAAGGGTGACAAATCACCTGCACCTGTCCCTCGTCAGCCCCTGGTTAACTTGTGTATAAATACCCCAGTGTTTGCTCATGTTCTAGGTCTAGTCTTGTCTTGTTTTTTGATGGCTGTTATGTGTTTGGTTCTCTCCTGTTCATGGTTTCTGTTGTTTTGGTTCCAGTTAATTCTATTATTAAAACTCATCTGCATTTGGATCCTCTCGCCTTGGTCCCTGAGTTTCACCATGCGTAACAGTTTGCTACTGTCCACTATGTTACCTTTACTGGGTAACACAGTTGACGGTAACTTAGTTGACATTTTTTAGCATTTTGGGCCTATACTCAACATGGAAGCGTAGAACCACTGAGCACATGGTATGTTTAGAAATATATTTTCATAAACATAACATAAGTTTTTGTACAATTTCGTTGTTACAATCTGCAGCAATAATACTTATGTAACACTGTGGACAGTCAATTAATCCACTCTTTACACAGGTTTGCTTTTTTAACTAATATTATGAAAAAGAGAGAGGACCCAACTTTTAGTCTTTCATCCCTGTGCTTCAAGATGAAATGACATCACACTATGCAAATTATGTGAGATTGGGACAATCCATTTCTTTTTGAAGGGGGTTTTCCTAGTGGGTAACTTAGTTGACAATGGTTTTTCGGACACATAAAATAAGGTATATCACAATAAACACTTATTATTTTTGAAGAGCACAACCTAATGTCTTGATTATCTAATCTAACTGAAGGTAAAACTATGAAATTAATTTATGTTTGAGATCATTTTCATGCTTAAATGCAGATTAGAATGAGCAACTTTACAAAATCGGACAGCTGAAAACCAGGGTTCTATGTGATATGAACCTCATTTTTGAACAAAATATATGGGTTTTTCCACATGTAGTAGTGTGACTGGGGAAAATATAATTTTGTACTATGAAAATAAGCACTGGGGCTTTATATTTATGGAAATATATTAAAAATATACATCACGGACATGAGATGTACCCGCAATTATAGAATGACCCCCATTGTCTTTTATAATGGCTTTTGTTGTTGATTTAAATATTATTGTTCAATAAACATTATTTTATATAAATAATATGCCATATTTGGTATTGAGAAAGGGTCCATCAGTGATTGTAATTTCGACTTCAGTGACAGTTATTACACCACTAGATGGCGGCAAAGACTCTTTATAATTGACTGGTTGTAAACAAGGAAGTTGTTTTAGCGCTGTCTTTGGAAATCTTGAAATCTTTGAAATGCCTCTCGGGCATGCAAGTGCAGCTCCTATCTCTTTGAATGAATCAAATTCTCCAAAACTGTTCGCCAAGCTTACAATTAAATTTGATATTTGAAATCACCAATGAAACCTGACAACAACTGTCTCATAAATCTTGTTTCTAAACGCTCTTGACAAAAAAATGCATTTTTTCAGGCTGGACCAAGCTAATCCAGTCCTAAGTGCGTGTCTCAGAACGCTGACTTTTTCTATCCACCTTATTCCTACGCCCCATGGCGCTTTGTGCGATTTTATGGGTGTAACTTACGTTAAGCTGTAAACAATCAGTGAAAGTCTCGCTCTATGAATGCAATAATACGTTTTTTTTAAACTGGGTACAATGAGATGACATTATTCTACTCACCCTTCAACCATCGAACATTAAAAGGACATTTAAAAGTGTAAAAGCATCAACAAGGTACTTCCAACAGATCATGAATAACCCCAAATTCTATCCACAGCAGTAACGGATGGGTTAAATATCACTGTAGTAATCTGTATTATGTAAAATATGTTGCCTTAATCAAAAATGTTCATTAACTTCAGCACTGCGTGATACTATTTCAAAGTGATTTCCGTCATTTTGACAGATAATAAATTGTATTTACCTGTGAAAACAAACCTGGAAAAAGACGTGAGGATTTGAGAAGAAAAACGAGAGATTCTTTGTGCATTCCAGTGAATTATTAATGGGATATAACGTAAATTAAATCGGGAGAACAGACCACAAATGTGCAGTATCTGTCTTTTTCATACTATTACAGCGGAATGCAAAAGGAAAAAAAAATAATCATGAGGAAAAGAATGCACAGACTGAAAAGAGCTCTTGCCATAGATATTATTGTTCCCTTTCGTTCAGTCACTCCGAGTTACGTCAGTGACTGACGAATGGGGGTTTCGCTTAGAAGCCTATCATCTTCAAGATCTTAGAAAACGCCCAATGGCGATGAAATGCCATGGGCCTGCGGAATTTGCATAGCGTAACTCGGCGCCACCGCGTGGGTATATAAGGAAGTACGCTGGCAATGTCGCATTATGTTTCTGCTTCGGAGCCAAGAGTATCTCTTCACTCCTCAAGCCTGATACTGAGTTCGTCAGCTTCTTCGAGACGAGCAACTCTCCAGTCGGTGTTGGTGTTACGGCGCGTTCCAGCGATCGCACATTGCCTGCCTGCTGATCTGTGCAGTGGTCTGCATCCAGCTGGTGTGTGTTTCCCTGGGCGCTTCAGCACTACTGCAGAGTTTCTTCTCACAAAAAGAGCTTGCACGTGGTCGGGCTCTGCCGCCTTCCGATGGGCACAATCACTGCCTGACATGTTTGGGCTTAAAGCATGCTCAGGCAGCGTTTCCACTGCGGGAACATGACCAACGCTGTGCTGCGGTCGAGACTCGATGAACTCCGTCCTGGAGCAGGAGTCCCCTCTGCCACACCCCAATCTACCGTCTCTATGCGAGGCGGTACTTTGGCTGGTGGCCAGGGTGACCTGAGGGTGACGGTGTGGAACAAAGCCCCGACGCTAGTTCCTCGGGCCACGCCCCCCTCTAGCGCACTGCTACCCGCGAGCGCTCGGACTGAAACAGCGGCCCCGGCTCCTGCCGCCCCGTGTTTCGTTCGGTGCTCCGGAGGACGACGAAATGTCGATCGCCGCATTTCAAGGTGGGCTCAAGTCCTCTGAGGATGATGATTCGGCTGTGCTGCCGCCTTCGGGTGTGCCAGCATTGTCCGAGTTGGACCCAGAGCTGACAGCCATGCTTTCTCAGGCAGCCGCGAGCCTCGGGCTAGAGTGGAACCCTCCGCCCCGTCCTGAGCGTTCGCTGCTGGATGATTGGTTTTTGGGGGCGCCGCGCCCTGACACCCATCAGGCCCCGCCCCCAGTCCCTTTCTTCCGCGAGGTGCATGAGGAGGTCACACGGTCCTGGAAGTCCCCGCTGTCTTCCCGTGACCGTTCGATGGCCTCCTCCGCCTTCTCCGCCCTCGATGGGGCCGCGGCTAAAGGGTACACTGGGGTCCCCCCGGTTGAACGCTCTGTTGCGATGCAACTGTGTCCGCAGAGTGCTTCAACATGGCGTGGCGACCCAAAGCACCCCTCTAAAGCCTGTAGATTCACATCAACCTTGGTGTCGAAGACCTACAGAGCTGCGGGGCAGGCCGCCGCCTCTTTGCATGCCATGGCCATCCTCCAGGTCTGCCAGGCCAGGATACTCATGGACATGCACAAGGGTAGAGCTGACCCAGGGCTCAGAGATGAGCTGCGTGCCGCCACCGCCCTCGCCCTCTGGGCGACGAAGGTGACCGCACGGTCCCTGGGCCAGGTGATGTCCACAGCCGTGGTCCAGGAGAGACACCTGTGGCTCAACCTGGCTGATATGCGGGACGCCAAGCGAACTCGTTTCCTCGACACTCCCATATCCCAGGATGGGCTCTTCGGCGGCGCGGTTGAGAACTTCGCCCAACAGTTCTCAGCCGCCCAGAAGCAGACTGAGGCCATCAAGCACATGCTGCCCCGGTGGCCAGCTGCTGCCTCCACCCCACCGCCGGCACAGTTGCCTCAGCCTGCTCGCCAGTGAGGGCTCCCTCCTGTGGCTCCCGCCCCTCCCGACCGGCCCCAGCAGCAGCTTTCACCTGGGCCGCGCTGTGGAGCCGCAGGTAGGCGCCCCAGTCCGCTCCAGCCCCGCAGCCCATTAAGCGACGCTCCTGATGCGGACAGCTCATGGATGGGCAGTTCTTTCCAGGAGATGGTAGCAGGACCACTCCTTCCCCCGGTGGATGGCCGGGGGAGAATCTTTTGTTCCGCTGCTGGCCCCCGGGTCAGCAGCACCCTATTGTGGTTAAAGAAAGAACTCATACCCCCATCCCTGAGCACCCAGAGACCGCGGATGGCAGTGTGCGCCGCCCCCGGGCCACACCACTCTTGTCCCCCTCTGGCGCCAGACTCCTCTCAGAGCAGACCCCAGTGGAACGCATGTCCTTCCCTGGTCTCCTCTGTCAGGACGCGGCAGATGACCGTGCCCCCACACTGGGACGCTACGCCTCCCACGTCTGGGCCGGTCACGCCGCCTCGCTGCCCCACCCGGGGTACGTCTGTGGTTCGCATGACCCCGCTGGTTCAGTTCTTGGGAGCCTGGCTAGAGCTTCCCAGACTGTCCCGCTGGGTCACGAGGACCATCAGGCTCGGCTATGCGATTCAGTTCGCCCAGTCTCCTCCCCGCTTCTGGGGAGTCCGCTATACCATGGTGGGCCCCAATGCTCCTGTCATGCGTGCGGAGGTTGCTACCTTACTGGCGAAGAGTGCGATCGAGACTGTCCCTCCAGCCGAAATGAAGTCCGGCTTCTACAGCCCCTACTTCATTGTACCCAAGAAAACCGGGGGGTTACGGCCAATCCTGGACCTGCGCGCCTTGAACCGATCCCTTCACCAGCTCTTTGTCTGTTATGGTGGGAAGCTGAAGGGAAAGGCTTTCTCCAAGCAAAGGTTGTCTCACTGGATAGTGGACGCTATTGACGGCCGGTAGCTGGACAGGCTCAGGTGTCTTTGTTTGCTCGCAATTTCACTCCACGGACTGGATACGTGCAATATTCCTCAGGTTGATGCTGACACCAGAGTGCATGCCTGTCCGGTCAGCCCTCCTGTTCGGCTAGGTGCAGCCGTGTGCATGGTTCCCCCGTTGAGCAACCCCCACAAGTGTATTCCACTGTAAGCCTCTCCGAGCATGTGTCTTTCCCTTGGCAAGCCCTGCCACTCCTGGGTTTAAAAATTCCACCTTCGGCTGGTTACCCCAGAGTTCTTCCATATGCAGCCCCTGCACGGGTCATATGTGTATCCTTAAGTCCTCACTGCGGGCGGGCACTTGGTGCATGTTTCCACGTGGAATATGCTTCCCAGTGTACCTTGGTATTCCTGTGTTAAGTGGGAGTCCTTCGTCCGTACTAGTCTACGACAGGGAGCTCACACTTACGCAGGGCACTGGACGACAGCCGAGTGGCATGATTAGACTGGACCCCCATTCGTCAGTCACTGACGTAACTCAGAGTGACTGAACGAAAGGGAACATCTCGGTTACGTATGTAACCCTCGTTCCCTGAGGAGGAAACGGAGACGTTACGTCCCTCTGCCACTTTCGCTGTACCGCTGGAACGGCCGGGAGTTCAGATCTCGGCTCCTCAGCAGGTAACATAATGCGACATTGCGAGCCTACTTCCTTATATACCCACGAGGTGGGGCGGAGTTACGCTATGCAAATTCATCCATGGCATTTCATCGGCATTGGGCGTTTTCTAAGATCTCGAAGATGATAGGCTTCTAAGCGAAACCCCCATTCGTCAGTCACTGACGTAACGTCTCCGTTCCCTCCTCAGGGAATGAGGGTTACATACGTAACCGAGACGTTATAACGTCACATAAAAAAACCAAGTGTTACGTTATTGTCATGATGTCTGAAAATAAAACATAAAGGAAAATTGACATCTCATTTAGTCAAACTGACAGATACGCTTTATTTGTAGGCGTAATTATTTTATATTACCTTATGGTTTGAAATGATTCGTTTCAGTCTTTTTGAATGGAAGTTCCCCAAACCGGAAATGCCACCCATAATTTCAAAACACAGTAGGCTCGTCAGGAATAAGGTGGAAAGGAACCGGAGCGTCTAACGGCAGCTGCAGTGACGCAATGACTTTACCAATCGGCAATTGGCTCTTATTTAGAAGGCAGGACTTATTCCGCCTTACTGCGCGTTGCACTTTCTCCCATTCATAGTAATATGAGTGCACCGTCTTTCTATATTATATATATCTACAAACCCGATTCCAAAAAAGTTGGGACACTGTACAAATTGTGAATAAAAACAGAATGCAATGATGTGGAAGTTTCAAATTTCAATATTTTATTCAGAATACAACATAGATGACATATCAAATGTTTAAACTGAGAAAATGTATCATTTTAAGGGAAAAAGAAGTTGATTTTAAATTTCATGGCATCAACACATCTCAAAAAAGTTGGGACAAGGCCATGTTTACCACTGTGTGGCATCCCCTCTTCTTTTTATAACAGTCTGCAAACGTCTGGGGACTGAGGAGACAAGTTGCTCAAGTTTAGGAATAGGAATGTTGTCCCATTCTTGTCTAATACAGGCTTCTAGTTGCTCAACTGTCTTAGGTCTTCTTTGTCGCATCTTCCTCTTTATGATGCGGCAAATGTTTTCTATGGGTGAAAGATCTGGACTGCAGGCTGGCCATTTCAGTACCCGGATCCTTCTACACAGCCATGATGTTGTAATTGATGCAGTATGTGGTCTGGCATCGTCATGTTGGAAAATGCAAGGTCTTCCCTGAAAGAGACGACGTCTGGATGGGAGCATATGTTGTTCTAGAACTTGGATATACCTTTCAGCATTGATGGTGCCTTTCCAGATGTGTAAGCTGCCCATGCCACACGCACTCATGCAACCCCATACCATCAGAGATGCAGGCTTCTGAACTGAGCGCTGATAACAACTTGGGTTGTCCTTGTCCTCTTTAGTCCGGATGACATGGCGTCCCAGTTTTCCAAAAAGAACTTCAAATTTTGATTCGTCTGACCACAGAACAGTTTTCCACTTTGCCACAGTCCATTTTAAATGAGCCTTGGCCCAGAGAAAACGCCTGCGCTTCTGGATCATGTTTAGATATGGCTTCTTTTTTGACCTATAGAGTTTTAGCCGGCAACAGCGAATGGCACGGTGGATTGTGTTCACCGACAATGTTTTCTGGAAGTATTCCTGAGCCCATGTTGTGATTTCCATTACAGTAGCATTCCTGTATGTGATGCAGTGCCGTCTAAGGGCCCGAAGATCACGGGCATCCAGTATGGTTTTCCGGCCTTGACCCTTACGCACAGAGATTGTTCCAGATTCTCTGAATCTTTGGATGATATTATGCACTGTAGATGATGATAACTTCAAACTCTTTGCAATTTTTCTCTGAGAAACTCCTTTCTGATCTTGCTCCACTATTTTTCGCCGCAGCATTGGGGGAATTGGTGATCCTCTGCCCATCTTGACTTCTGAGAGACACTGCCACTCTGAGAGGCTCTTTTTATACCCAATCATGTTGCCAATTGACCTAATACATTGCAAATTGGTCCTCCAGCTGTTCCTTATATGTACATTTAACTTTTCCGGCCTCTTATTGCTACCTGTCCCAACTTTTTTGGAATGTGTAGCTCTCATGAAATCCAAAATGAGCCAATATTTGGCATGACATTTCAAAATGTCTCACTTTCAACATTTGATATGTTATCTATATTCTATTGTGAATAAAATATAAGTTTATGAGATTTGTAAATTATTGCATTCCTTTTTTATTCACAATTTGTACAGTGTCCCAACTTTTTTGGAATCGGGTTTGTATATATGCAATCTTCCAAAACTATCACCAATTTATATATATCCCATCTTGAGCTTATCAGAAAAACTTTCTAGTGCTTTTACCAAACATCTAAATGATTTCAAATGTAACCACTCTAGACTTGATGTGGTGTTGGTTAGAGCAGGGGTTTTCAAACTTTATGATGCCAAGGACCCCCAAATATGATGAACCTTTTATGAGGGAACCCCTTCCTAAACTCCATCTATATATTTTTATGTATATGAAAAAAAAAAAAAACATTTAAACCGTTATATAAATAGTAAGTGTGACATTATAAATATAACATATTGTTTCCAAACTTAAATTGGCTATACTTAATGTTGGCTGTATAAACCTGAAGAAGAACATTTTCAATTTAAAATTATTTATATGTTATGTATAATATAATAATAATATAATATATATTATGTATAAGCAACTTTCACAATAAATGTATGTAAGCATCTTACGTACTGCGTTAAGAACTACTGCCTTACATCCCCAGTGAGCAAGATAAAGGGGACTATAGTGAGAAAAACTCACTAGATAGGTACAACGCAAACATATACAATTCTGGAAAGTATGTAAATGGCAAGAAAGGTGAGAAACATTTAGAAATGAAACAGTTAGAATGTTCAATAGACTTTATCCATTTTTGCTTTGTCTTTTTATTCTCTGAAATTTTCTGGGGACCCCTTAGGACCTTCTGAAGAACCCATGGGGTTCCCCGGACCCCAGTTTGAAAACCCCTGGGTTAGAGAACACTGTAAAATGTGTTCTGTAGGGCTCGAGTAAATGATTTGAGAGTGCATTAAGAAAAGCAAAACAAGAAAACAACTTATTTCCGTAAATAGCTTTTCTTTCAGTTATACAATATCTTAAATTGAAGGCCAAGCTGACATAAATTGCGAAAGACCCAAAAGAGAGACAGAAATCAGAGCAGCAGAATATCCTGAGAGAAAGGGTGACAAAACATCACCTTCATAAGTCAGTCTCAGAGGATTCAGTTTGTTTCCAAACGTACCGTATTACTAACGCAAAACAGTTATCCTGCTGAGAGACAGCAGACACTGTCCTACTTATTCACAGTCATGCAATGCTGTAAGTGTGACACAAGCTGAAACAAAAATCATCAATATTTCAACCAAGTTACAATATTGCAGAAATAAATTAGGGGCTTACAAACCGTCTCCATAAATTGCATTAACTTTTAATTATCATTTGAGAACAAGCAGGACAGGACAGTTTTAGCTACAGCAGGACAGATAAACTCTATACTCTAATTTGTTGGGTTACACAATAGTCCACTTTAGACATTCTACTAACAAAGTAACTTTGCAACTACATGCCAAATAACTCTCATTAGAGTATTAGTGGACTGTTAGGTGAGGGTTAGAGATAGTAGTGTAAGGGTCGATCTCCTACAGTGGTTCAGGCTGTAGGGTTGCCGAACGACTAAAGAAACATTATCAGCAAGATGATAGAAAACTGTACATTTCTCGTCTATTACCACCCACTGCAACTTATACCAATGACGGAAATAAGCGCAGTTACAATAGCAAAATATGTGGGAGAGCATTGCTATAATGTGATGATATTGTATTGCAATAGGTAGCACTTCAAAGTCAATACCGAATCAAAACAAGTTAGCACATCATTTGTAACAGAAATGATTTAATGACAAAATCTGGTTATGGTTACACTTAAAATAGTTCCAAAAATAGATGTATGAGATGATAAAAACTTATACCATTAATCGTACCCAGTATAAATAGAATGTTACCTGAGGGATAGAAAGAGAGAGCGAGGGAGAGAGAGACTTTAGAAAAGAGAAGAGAGAAAGAGCCAGAGCAAAGAAGCCCAGCGAAACGAAGAGCCAGAGAGCAGGCCCCAAGAGGAGAGAGAGCCAGAGAATCAAGAGAGCCAGAGCAACCGTTACAATCTTCTTTTATCCTTTTCTTGACCATGTGACTAAACCCAAACGTGAGACATTTAAACTGACCAATCAGCTAATTACAACTTCCCCCACTGTACTAAAGGTGTGACACACCTTTTGGCCTAAAGGCCTTCAGCATCTCTTTGTCTTTAGGAATTCCAAATGGCCCTTGTGGGGGTTGAAACATTAAAGCAAATGTTTTTGTTAATTTTCAAATATCTTTGATTATTTTCAATTCTACAGTAGAATAAGTCGACACGAACTTGCAAAGTTACTTATAGTCAGTAGAATGTCTGTTGGGGAGTATCAAAATAAAGTGTTAGCAGATATTAAACAGACATCCGAAAGTATACTTTGTTTTTTTACACGTACGCGAGTGTATGCGCACAGTCAAATGCACAGCCTGGCAAAGTATACCTCTTTTGACTCGTACGCGTAAACAGGTGTTCAACGCATGAGCAGTTTTGAGCAATCGCTCGGCACGAGTTTCAACCCATGTCAATACGGCAAAAAAAATGAAATGCGCATGTGCAACCTGGGTGTACAAAGTACTTGCGTACTCTTCTGTTGACGAAATTAGCGTCGCGCGCACTGTACGCTGACCCTCGCATACGCGTAAAAAGTGAAGTATACTTTGGCCTTAATACTCTAATGGCTGGTAGTTAGTTGCAAAGTTACTTATAGTTAGTTGAATGTCTAAAAGTCTATTGCAACCTCATCTCTCATAATTGCACAAAGGTGCAGTAAGCAATTTCTGAGAATCGCTGTTGAAAGTGGATCGGACGGAGCAGCACAACACACTTGTAGCCAATCAGCAGTAGGGGGCGTGTCCACTCATGATGGGGGAGGATAGAGAGTGAGCCAATCAGCAGTAGGGGGCGTGTCCACTCATGATGGGGGAGGAGAGAGAGATTTGAAGAAAGACTGTAGAAAGAGAGATGGCTGAGAGACATTACAAAAGAGAAAAGGTCAGAGGAATATCACTGGCTTATCATTAGAAAAGCTTTCCAGCGCCAGATAGACTTAAGTGGGAAGGCCTGAAAATGGATGTAGAGGTTGCGTTGTTTCTTCTCCATTGGTTTTGCTATGTTTCACAGAAGCAAGATATGCTGTTGTTGTAATGTTAGCTATAGTAACAGGACAGTTTTGAGTGTCATTGTTTGTCTGGAGCTGGTGTGCTGCTGGCGACTGGCAACCAAATCATTCGTTTGTCATCTTCACTTTATTTTTCACCAAGCATTGTTTTGCTCTGCTTCAGCTGCATTTTGGGAGCAGAGCAATGGAGGGGTGTGTTTGTTTGGGTTGATTTCAAATATCAGCAGTGTTTCTCAGAAATCGCTTACGGCTCCTTTAACACATCACAACTATGAATTAATTTGTTATTATTTTAAACTTTCACAATTACCATTTTTATTTAAAAACAATTCGCTCAATGGTCACTGCAGAAGTTCATGTGTTGTGGATATGCTTTGCATTGGTACAGGAAGGTTTACCAAATTATTAATATAAATGTATACATTTAAGTTATTAAAATAAATACATTAAAAATGAGTTTGATATCCTTTGTCTCTAGCTTCAGTATCTTTGCAGAAAAAAAGGTGTTTGTTTTCTTATCAGTGGGCGCTTTTGAACCACTTTACACCAGGGCTATTGAACTGGCCTTTAAAATTTCTGTTGTGCATTGGGCTACAAAAGAATAATTTTGGTAGAAAAGCAATCACAATTCTTAAAGTGCCCCTATTGTGCTATTTTAAAGGCTCCTAATTTTGTTTTGGAGGTCTCCTACAACAGGTTTACATGCATCAAAGGTTAAAAAAAATAAATAAAAAAAAATCATTTTCTCATAATATACATTGCACATCACCACCAATGATTCTCAAACAACTCGTCGGATGAATCTGTCTCTCTAAATCCCTTCTTTTCGTGAGCTACTCCGCTCCGATTGGTCAGATGGCCCAGTCTATTGTGATTGGCCTACCACGTACAGCACGTGTCGGAAGCTAAACAGCCATTACCATAAACTTCAGCTCTGAAGGCTTCCTAAAGCTCAGCGATTGTACACACTGTAAAGACAGTAACAATGACATCGATTTTACCATATCAATCCGAGCACGAGTCCGATGATGAAACATTGGAAGAACTAGTTATTCATCCCGAACCTACATCACAAGGACAACTTGAGCAGGACGTTTCTCAGTGATACACTACTCATTTTGAGGTACATTATGAGATGTTGCAACTGTAATTCCTCACCATCAGCATTAACAAGAGTATGTCCATCAACAAACCCATGTGTATATTTCTAATTTATTGCGGTGCACATGACGACCATAATAGGGGCACTTTAATAATAATCATATTAATGGAAATTTGCATGTAAAGAGGAAGAGATTTGTTCATCAAGTAAACATCTTAATTTGATTAAGCGCTCTGATTATTGTCAACAATTACATTATTGGTGCATTATTGGTTGTTTAGAGATCAACCTACAAATGAATTACTTGTAGTTGCATATAGCTGCATATTAAACTGGGATAGAAAGAAGTATTTTTATATCAAAATATGACATTCTTCACCTTCAAGATCAAGCAGTAGGCTGTGCCCAATAGAAGCATCAGCAGTGAACTGTGTAATTAACATAGCCTTCCAGCAAATCAGCAAACGCCATGTCACATAATTAGTATGCTATTAATGTGCAAAGCTTCTCATACTTTCCAGAGCATTGCTATGCCCCTGTAGTAATGTGCTTTACGTTGCATGTCATTTACGATTTCCGTTGACGCATTTTTCCACAAAATCTGTGATGAACCTTTACTCATAATAAATGAATACGTGATCTCAGTGGAGATCTTCTTCATCTTAGAAGATCAAAGTGATATTCATAGAACTTAGAGTGAGATTAAATTAGAAATAATTTGCCATATTGCCTTTAGAAAAGATGCAGCATGTGTCTAATAACACAGAGACTTACAGCACTGGAAAATGAAAATCATGCAATTCGGCCCCATTAGCCATAAATAATACCTCCTCTTAGACTTTTGAGGGGCATAAATTAATATTTGAGCTGACGCATCTGTGGATTGGGGTGTTAGTCATTTTCTCATCTGTTACTTGAGGGGCACTTACAAACAATAATGTTATACTTGGCAAGCGTCATCCAGAGACTGCCAGAGGAGATGTTTCAACAGCTTTTCTACAATATTACAAAATCATTGATAGCTCATTACAGAAATACTTACCGGAAAGAAGTTGAATGAACGGCTGCCAGGAATTGAGACCTGCAAAAAAACCAGAGCAGCCCTGGGCTTCAACATCTCAGTTCTTTAAAATCTTCTAACATCATCTATAATGGCTTGTAATTTTTTTTATATGATAACTGTCCTCCTGATACTGGATTTTTAATAACCAGATCCATACTTGCTGGAGTCCTCGCTTCAAGTTCACGTTTCCTTACAAATTGGCACTGTTGAATAATTCTTCTAAGTTTTTTCATTAATGAATGAATGCATTTAGTAATATATATCTGGGCAGCTAGAGAAGGGACATCTGTAACATTTTTAACTTTATCCTTCACACCTCACAAACCACTACAAATCTTGCTGCGGTTACGCCCACTGAGTGGCAAAAAGACTGAGTGCAGCATTGGTTTTCAGCGTGAATGCCGTGACAAACACACAAAACGCATCTAAAACGGGAAAGAGCTTTGAGATTGACTGTACAAATAGATTTGACAAGAAATCTAAAGTATATTTTTACAGACTGCCAAATCAGAAAAGAGAAGCAAATAGATCACTGCAATTCACAGAAACAACTGGACTGCAGGCAGCGAAACGTGGATTTGCAGTTATCATTTTGTCTCAATATGTTGAATTTTGGGGTAAAATCATACCCTATATATTGTATTGTTATATATTGTATTATATATTGTTATATATTGATTGTATATAAGTGATCACCTGGATTTAGACCTATTGTATTTATATAAAGCGTTCAGGCAAATTTTCTTTATGTATTTCCCTGGTGTCGAAATCAGGCTCATATAAATGTCAGGAAACACGATTCCTGGTTGCATGTCAATATCCATGTATCACTGGATCTTTGGTAAATTGTAAGGAACACTATCGAGTCCAATCTTTAGTTTAAACTGATATAATGGTTCGTTTTACCAGAGTTTTCACAGTTTCCACTATTAAATCCAGTCATGTGGCTATTTTGCCACTCAGTCCGGCTGAGGGGGCGTGTTCCGGCAGAAAAAGTGACATCAATACATACCCTCTATAAGTTGACATGTAGTTGCAATGTTACTTATAGTTAGTAGAATGTCTAAGGTGGACTTTCAAAATAAAGTGTTACCTAATGTTTTTCTCCATCATTTCATCATTAACTACCACCATGCCAAATAGAAAATGCATACCAACATCTCTTGAAGTTGGCATGAAATGAAAATTCAACCTAAGGCCCTGTTTACACCTGGTATTAAGATGCATTTTGGTTGATTGGATCACAAGTAGATGAGGCAGACACATACTCATCTCTTTTGTCCACTTTCAACCACTTCTGTCCTGATTTCTTCGAGGGGAGGGTCTAAGGGCGGTGGAAATATATGGTTTTTTTCTGATCTTTCTTTCTAATGGACAAAATAAGCTCACAAAATGTACATATGAATGCTACCAGAGACAAGGAAAAACATACGGAGAGCAGCAGCAGCTTTCGTTTCTGCTCTGATATCTGCAAGACTATGCCGAACACATGTTAGAAATCAAGAATGGTGAGAGAACATTGTGCTTAGGGATGGGATGGTATGAAAATTTCATATCATGATTATAGTGACCAAAATTATCACGATTATCAATATTATCACGGTTTTGTTCAAATGAGATGAAAGTCTTCAAAAAGAACTCATGCACACACTGAAAACATTTCAACAAGTTTTATATTCGGAAATCAACATACAACAAATAAAACACACAGCTCTATGCACTTTTTAAGAAAGATTCTATTCTGTGGCATTTCCTTCCTTATAATGACCGTCGTCAATGGCAACACATTATAAAAGCACACATCCACGTATCACAACGGACGCGCTCTCTCGTTTCATTCAAATGCAACTTGCGTCTCCGTTTTTGATTTTATTGAAAATGAAATCAGAGGACATTAGTACGTATTAATGCTACTATAATGTTGTGATCATCTTGTCTGGGCGATTGTTTTGTACGCTGTACAAAATGGATTTACAAGTATAAACAGGTAAAATTTAAAAGATTAATCTCAATTCAATATGTCCCCATAATTATTTATGTGGTAAAAATCTGTGTAATAAGTGTACAATGAATATACATTATTATCCCTTAAATGTCACCCTTAATAGTCTTGTTTGAACTTCGTTCGTCTTTGGCTCAAAGCCACTTGCTGCAAACTTTTCTTCGCGGAAGCTTCACGTTAATTTCAAGTGAGTGAGATAAAACATTTCAACTCAAAACTTTGTGTCCAATTATTTTCCAGACGTAGTTCTGGTATTGAGGTTAAAGTTAACTTGCCTTGTGTTCGCTATACAACAGTGTGTGATGGTCACGAAGACGCGACTCGGCAGATTTGAAGTGTTTCCTCCTATTGCAGCGACTTCCTTTTTGCATGTTCTGCAGACAGGGTGACCATCCTTGATTAAGTTTCCCTCAAGACTTTTATAAAAGCCAAATTATGACCACACCTCAGATTTGGTCCTTTTAGAAAGCTGAAAAATCCCCCGAGCGCTGTCACTGTCTTCCGCCATTTCTTCTTGTTCAAAAAACATCGCGCGCTGCGTCTGCGCCAGACTGATGCTGGGTTGACAGGATTTACCATGAGTTTTCAAAATCAAACACGGTTTCAACGATAATTAAATTTTAAACGATAATACTAACCGTCAGTACATTTTATTGTGGTTTATCGTGAAACCGGTAATCATCCCATCCCTAATTGTGCTTGCTACGTTTTTCGTCTTCAGAGAGTAGACGTCTTTTGCGGCTGTTCGAACGCATTCGACCACATTTGACCACACCCTTTTCTTACAATCGACTGCAAACTCACAGATCTGCCTCTACTAAAACAACAAATAATGGATAAAAAAGTTCCAATCCAAAATTCTGTTTAACTCAAATGTACATCACTATAAAATAGAAAAGATCAGCGCTACTTTTGTTACATTGCAACTTTAAAAATTATTTATTTAAATTTTCCTTGTCAAAATAAAATTATTTTATTATTTTTATTTAAATGTAAATGTTTTTTTTTTTTTTTATCAAGTTGGAGGGGTGCCTTGTGAGCTGCGTTTCCCAAAACCATCGTAAGCCTAAATTGATCATAGAACAATAGCCACCAACGGTCTCTACGGTCAACTTAGGCTTACGATGCTTTCGGGAAAAGCCAATTAAAGGTGGCCACCAGATGAACCAGCTAAGCCAGGGTAGGTTAATGGAAGGAACTAGGAATGTCATTTTTTTTCTCTAAAATCACCACTGACATCCTTATGTAATGCAGTGTGACATCAATCCCAAATGCCTGACCTCACTTAGAAAGAAAATATTGGCAGCTGCAGTGTTTTTATCTGAGATTGTCTGTCAGAGAGAATTAATGAACTCCCCGTGAAACACACATTCAGTTTGTCCTGTTAAATTGATTCATTTAGAGACGGCAGCAGTGCATTACTGCCATGCGGCTCCTTGGCGCTGTCAGAGTGGGTTAGGTTGAGTGTGACTGTCCGTGAATGGATGTTTTGGATGCATCGGCTGCAGGCAACTGGGATTCCCATACCTTCATGTTCGTGTAATGGCTGTCAACAGGTCACTTTATGTAATAGGAAAACACAAGATTTCTGAGAGTAGCCATACGCTCTGTCATCCCTGACGTGCGATATTGATCTGCTGACAGGTAGGTCAGCTCAGTCATAGCTGCTGCAGTGACTGCTGCTTCTTGATAAGTCAACTTAAAAACCTCATTTATCTCTTTCTGTCTCTCTCACACACTCAACATCCAAGGTGGTATAAAAAAGAACTCTAAACAACAAGGAAAATAAAAAAGAGGATCTAATTTCAGCTTAAAGCCCCATACTTAAATGTGCACTCAATTTTTATCCACTTAAATGCATTTTACACATAAATAAATCAACAATACTTTTGACAAATTATGTTTAAAATGATGTAGGCTATATAAATAAATACTACAGTCAAGGGCATAGAATTTAGTAGGGATGTTAGGGACATTTCCCTACCTATACCCAGTGACTACCGAATTATCCCTATTGCAATGATTTTGAACAAACAAATAAAACAAATGTGTATATATAACCACTGACTAAAGCTAGTGTTATACTTTCCACATCCGCGAGTGCGCGAGGGTCCGTGTGATGTAAAAATTGGAGGGTGTATGTGGAGGCTTTTTGCGGACATCCGCGTGCCTCCCATTTTTTGTGACCACGCGGACAAGCACGTTCGGTCACTTGGCTACAAAAGCACCAACTGCGCATGCGCTGGAAAAACAACATGAACTTCTTATTTGAAGAGAGGCTGTGTGAAGAAGTTCATCGCTACCCGCACCTCTACAATCCGTTGTTAAAATAATATAAAAACAGCCAGATGTGAAATTGGAAGTGTGGAAGTGTTATACGCCGATCTACTGCGTAGATGCGTAGACTGAAAATGTCGACCGCCAAGCGTACCCCAGCATACACCTTCAGTAGTATAAATGCAAGTAGTCCGTGTTGTCCGCAGCTGTCCGTGTACGCCGAATTGGAGTATAACCGAGGCTTAAGGGTCAGATTTACTAACAGCTTGCGCTGTGGATTTACTAATGACACACAGTGAAAATTAGCACTGAAAAGAAGTGGGCAGGGTTATTTTTGCGGCTGATCTTATTGCATATGCATTTGTATGAGTTTCCCTTTCACATACAAAATTTATGGGAGGAGAGTATTTAAATTAATCATGCAAGGTGATTTACTAAGGTTTGCGCTATTTACTGGTATTTGTGCCATTATTTGCCCCCCAAAATAGCATGTCTTAAACCAGATGCTAATTTGCGCTGCTCTTGGTAGATTGTGTTGGTCATTATGGAAATGATCCGGCTGCGTCTGTGTTCTTTCATTTGCACATTGTCAGTAGATTACGTGCTGAAATTTCCTCTCCCACCTGCGCTTTTATGGGATTGCGATCTCACGCTAGTTTGCCCTGTTTAGTAAATCTGGCCCTAGATCTGATATGCTGCTGCTGGTGGTGATTTTTGCAGCTGCAGAGCAAGTATGGACTTGTTACTGCTAATAGATACACAGACACACTGCTGTAAGATATGCTTCTGCTGCATAAATAGACATACAATACATAAATCCCGTAGCAGATCTAGACAGGTGGAGCTGGGGGAGGTGGAGGGTTTCAGAGGAACTCTGATAGCGTGCTGCAGGACTAGATTACAGCAAACACCGAACCAGACTATTTAAATGTTGAGCAAGCAATCTCATTGGCTGCAGGATAAGTAGAGCCAATCAGCTTGTGTCATGTGGCAATGATGTGATTGCTTGCAGATTGCATGTAAAGGTCCTATCAGTCTGCGCCTGAGTTGAACTAGATTTAGCTGTAAAGCAAACCTATGATCTTGTCTTCAGCTCACTTCAAATCCACAAAGAACAGAAATGCCACCAAAGTTAGTGGACATGGTGTACTCTATAGTTACACCAGCGTGAATGACTGGTTCACTTTCAACAACTACGACTGTTTGCTGAATCTTGTGGCTGCATTAATGGATCATTGCCTTTTAAAATGAACACATCTGACCATGGCTTAACGGTGTAGAAAATAAACAGTTTGACCTCAACCCAAGCCATTTCAATAGAGTTTCAGCCACTTTCAAAAATGTAGTAATTAAATGTTTTTACGCAAAGTTATGAAGGACAAACTAATTGAAGTCAGCTGCCACAGCAGCTACTCCGATAAATAAATATTCTGAAAAAGCAAACCAATGAATAAAGCTACCAAACAATCATAGACTTCCAATAACCTTTATGGGAACCAATTTAGTCTGTCTGTGTAGTGCACTGCTAAGACAAAGACAAAACCCATTGATCTCATGGTAATGAAAACGCAAAGCAATCTAATCATGCTTTCATTTGGCCTTTCGTTTGACCGCTGGCATCAATGACTAATGACATGTCTTCAAACAAAACAAGTGCAGATGGAGCTTGTATGAATATCACTCTCGCTTACTGAAAGGGCTATTGAATGCACAGCTCAGCTGTTTGTCAATGAACACAGGTCATGAGAGAGTCACTTCCTATATAATACATCAACTAGTGATGGGAGAACTGGAGATTGAACTGTGAAATGTGTGAGAATCAACATGCTTCCCCCCACATATTTCTAAGGATGGAACATTGGTACATTCACAGTCACATTCATTAATAATGGTTTACCAATGAGGTTCATTCTCGTGTTACGCATCACGTTTGAGCTTCAGCGAGAACCAATGAGGTTCATTCTCGTGTTACGCATCACGTTTGAGCTTCTGCAAGAACCAATGAGGTTCATTCTTGTGTTACGCAGCACGTTTGAGCTTCTGCAAGAACCAATGAGGTTCATTCTCGTGTTATGCATCACGTTTGAGCTTCAGCAAGAACCAACGAGGTTCATTCTCGTGTTACGCATCACGTTTGAGCTTCTGCAAGAACCAATGAGGTTCATTCTTGTGTTACGCAGCACGTTTGAGCTTCTGCAAGAACCAATGAGGTTCATTCTCGTGTTACGCAGCACGTTTGAGCTTCAGCAAGAACCAATGAGGTTCATTCTCGTGTTACGCAGCACGTTTGAGCTTCTGCAAGAGCCAATGAGGTTCATTCTCGTGTTACGCAGCACGTTTGAGCTTCTGCAAGAGCCAATGAGGCTCATTCTCGTGTTACGCAGCACGTTTGAGCTTCAGCAAGAACCAATGAGGTTCATTCTCGTGTTACGCAGCACGTTTGAGCTTCAGCAAGAACCAATGAGGTTCATTCTCGTGTTATGCATCACGTTTGAGCTTCAGCGAGAACCAACGAGGTTCATTCTCGTGTTACGCATCACGTTTGAGCTTCTGCAAGAACCAATGAGGTTCATTCTTGTGTTACGCAGCACGTTTGAGCTTCTGCAAGAACCAATGAGGTTCATTCTCGTGTTACGCAGCACGTTTGAGCTTCTGCAAGAGCCAATGAGGTTCATTCTCGTGTTACGCAGCACGTTTGAGCTTCAGCAAGAACCAATGAGGTTCATTCTTGTGTTACGCAGCACGTTTGAGCTTCTGCAAGAACCAATGAGGTCCATTCTCGTGTTACGCAGCACGTTTGAGCTTCAGCAAGAACCAATGAGGTTCATTCTTGTGTTATGCAGCACGTTTGAGCTTCTGCAAGAACCAATGAGGTTCATTCTCGTGTTACGCAGCACGTTTGAGCTTCTGCAAGAACCAATGAGGTTCATTCTTGTGTTACGCAGCACGTTTGAGCTTCTGCAAGAACCAATGAGGTTCATTCTCGGGTTACGCAGCACGTTTGAGCTTCTGCAAGAACCAATGAGGTTCATTCTCGTGTTACGCAGCACGTTTGAGCTTCAGCAAGAACCAATGAGGTTCATTCTCGTGTTACGCAGCACGTTTGAGCTTCTGCAAGAGCCAATGAGGTTCATTCTTGTGTTACGCAGCGCGTTTGAGCTTCTGCAAGAACCAAGGAGGTTCATTCTCGTGTTACGCAGCACGTTTGAGCTTCAGCAAGAACCAATGAGGTTCATTCTCGTGTTACGCAGCACGTTTGAGCTTCAGCAAGAACCAATGAGGTTCATTCTCGTGTTACGCAGCACGTTTGAGCTTCAGCAAGAACCAATGAGGTTCATTCTTGTGTTACGCAGCATGTTTGAGCTTCTGCAAGAACCATTGAGGTTAATTCTCGTGTTACGCAGCACGTTTGAGCTTCAGCAAGAACCAATGAGGTTCATTCTTGTGTTACGCAGCACGTTTGAGCTTCTGCAAGAACCAATGAGGTTCATTCTCGTGTTACGCAGCACGTTTGAGCTTCAGCAAGAACCAATGAGGTTCATTCTCATGTTACGCAGCACGTTTGAGCTTCAGCAAGAACCAATGAGGTTCATTCTTGTGTTACGCAGCACGTTTGAGCTTCAGCAAGAACCAATGAGGTTCATTCTTGTGTTACGCAGCACGTTTGAGCTTCAGCAAGAACCAATGAGGTTCATTCTTGTGTTACGCAGCACGTTTGAGCTTCTGCAAGAACCAATGAGGTTCATTCTTGTGTTACGCAGCACGTTTGAGCTTCTGCAAGAGCCAATGAGGTTCATTCTCGTGTTACGCAGCGCGTTTGAGCTTCTGCAAGAACCAAGGAGGTTCATTCTCGTGTTACGCAGCACGTTTGAGCTTCAGCAAGAACCAATGAGGTTCATTCTCGTGTTACGCAGCACGTTTGAGCTTCAGCAAGAACCAATGAGGTTCATTCTTGTGTTACGCAGCATGTTTGAGCTTCTGCAAGAACCATTGAGGTTAATTCTCGTGTTACGCAGCACGTTTGAGCTTCAGCAAGAACCAATGAGGTTCATTCTTGTGTTACGCAGCACGTTTGAGCTTCTGCAAGAACCAATGAGGTTCATTCTCGTGTTACGCAGCACGTTTGAGCTTCAGCAAGAACCAATGAGGTTCATTCTCGTGTTACGCAGCACGTTTGAGCTTCAGCAAGAACCAATGAGGTTCATTCTTGTGTTACGCAGCACGTTTGAGCTTCAGCAAGAACCAATGAGGTTCATCCTTGTGTTACGCAGCACGTTTGAGCTTCAGCAAGAACCAATGAGGTTCATTCTTGTGTTACGCAGCACGTTTGAGCTTCAGCAAGAACCAATGAGGTTAATTCTCGTGTGTGAAGCAAGTATGGTTGCACTTCTGTTTATGTTCGCTGATCAATGTTTATATGTGAATAAAAGTCTAAATTAAATCTGTTGAATCGTGTTGAAGCGATCGTGTCTCTTTAGAAAATTCAAACTAATCCGCTCAATTCATATGGATTACTGGTTATATTGGTTTTACGATGTCTTTATAACTTTCTAAAGAGTCAAAGTGGTAGTTGTGTAGCTATCAATGGAGGGCAAGAAATCTATCAGATTTCATTAAAACTATCTTCATTTTTGTTCTGAAGATGAACAAAAGTCTTACAGTTTTGGAACGACATGAGGGTGAGTAATTAATGACAGAAGTTTCATTTTTGGGTGAACTATCCCTTTAAAATACAGATATTTTATGTGAAACTAAATCTGCATGTCCCTGTCATACTTCAAAGAGTAATATAACATCTGTGTGTAACAACCTATATAAATCTTATATTATATCAGTATTATAAATATTTATATAGACATTTTGATAGTTTAAAGGTTAGTTCAATTTTTGATGAAAATTCTGTCATCAAAATTCCTCAAGTTGTTCCAAATATGTATGAGTTTCTTTCTTCTGCCGAACACAAAAGAAGGTATTTTGAAGAATGTTTGTAACCAAACAGTTGATGGACCCCATTGACTTCCATAGTATGGAACAAATACTATGGAAGTCAATGGCTACCATCAACTGTTTGGTTACAAACATTCTTCAAAATATCTTCTTTTATGTTTCACAAACAAAGAAATCCATGTTTAGAACAACTTGAGGGTGTGTAAATGATGACAGAATTTCCATTTTTGGGTGAACTTTCTCTTTAATTTTATATTATTTTCATGTGTACATGCAGAAAAAATAAATATGTTTAACTCAACCCCTACCCTAAAGATAGTATAAGCAGATATGTAGATATTTCAAAGAATGTTGGGGTCCAAACACACTGGATCTCATCTTATTGACTTTGACTGTATTTATTGTTTCAGTTGGGGACCTTTTTTGCTATGAGGCAGACTTTGATTTTGTACTACATAATCATGTGAATTGATTCAGATGTTCAGTAAGCTGACTAATTCAGTTTGATTGCATTTAACATGGAAAATGTTAATGGATGAATTTGTATCTGTGCACATACTACTTTTACCACAGTTTTTATGACACTAATGGTAAGAGTAATATGGTAGAATGGGGTTCCGAATTTATCACATTTTTATTTACCGCTGGAATGATTCCAGATCAGGCTTGGTATCCGGGGGCGAAGCCACATAATGGCAAGGTTGGCACTGGTCCATCCAGATTGATGACTGGTCCATTCTGACAGAATATACTAATGGTCTGGAAATGAAACAAAACTGCAAACTACTGTATCATTTTTTGTATCATATAAGTTGTGTATATATATATGATTTGTAAACTACAAATCACAAAATCATACATCTCAAAAACTACTTGCAAAACGTACATTTAAATAGCATATTTCAAATACAAAATTATTTTGTGTTCTACAGAAGAAAGAAGTCATACAGGTTTGGAACGACATGAATGTGTGTACATTTCATTTTGGGTGAACTATTTCTTTAAGTTCCATACCACAATACTAAAAAGTTAAAATTCTGAATTGTTTCTGTATTACAGCCCCTGATGTACAAAACATGATGATCCATGTTATTCTGTCATGTGTTCATCTTGTGTGCTTTAATAGAAGCAAAAACATCTGACTTTTTGTACAAAGGGGTTAATATATGATATAGGGCCCTATTTTACTGATCTAAGTGCATGGTCTGAAGTGCATTTTACTAGTTTAACGAAGGAAAAAACGGTCGGCCAGGTGCATGGTCCAAAAGGGTTGTACCTAGTATGAGTCATGGGTGTGTTTTGGGCGTAACAAGCAATAAACCAATCAGAGTCTCATCTCCCATTCCCTTTAAAAGCCAGTTGCGCTTGCACCATGGCGGATTCGCTATTTACATGGCGGAATTTGCGAGTGGAAAGACTGAACGCTTCTCCAGAGAGGAATCCTTTTATTTTTAATATTTAAAAAATGTTTGTGTGCTGCTGCGCGTCCCTGTGTGTGCAATAAGCAGAGAGTATGCGTGTTGTGCACCCGCCTATAGGCGCATATTACTAACGCGCCCTTTGAAATGACACAACAAATACTGAGGTCGGGCTGAAACTAGCAAAAAACACTTGCGTCGTGCCTGGTGTTGCATTGTGTCACAAATTTGCTTAGTGACCTTAAAATAGTGCAGAATCTTAAATATTTCTTCATTTTGTTTCATAACATTTCTCTGTATTACTTTGCTTTTTCACAGTTGTCATTAATACATGATACTTTTTTAAATGGTTTTAAATGATCATGCTGGGTTGGATAACGGTTTAAAAATGCACAAGAAGGTGGTTAAGAAAGCATAATATGGGAAACATTAGGTGCTTTTATCATTGTAGCCTATAACTGAAAAACAAACCTAAGTTCTTGGAATGAACAAAGGTCTTTCAGACCATATCCCAGACTTCACTGTGCCATGTCACCCACCCACTTCAAACACTCTCTTTATGGCATTAGCTCGTACTTTCTTTATTGTAGAAATTATGTGATGATGTGTTCTTTTTATATTTCTTTCTAAAGATTTATTGTGCTTTTCTTGGTGCTCATAACAATAGCTTTGCTCAAAGCCAAGCGCCAGTAGTGTAATTTTCTCTAGTAATAGGGGAAACGAACGGAAGGTTGAAACAGATGCCGTTTGGAGGTCTGAGGAGAGATCAAGCAACTTGGCAACACACAGATCAATTACAGTTAATGCACCTTAGAGCACGTTAAAAAAGAAAAAGGCAACTTGGCAGAGTAGCATGCAGAGAGCAAAGCATCTTCAGAGGAAACACAATTTAATATAAGGCCTGATTTGCACTTTTAAGCATATGTTACCTCTTCTTGTGAAAGACAGGGGAAACATTTCATTATAGAGTTTGATATCCACCATTGTTGCTGTGGCGTTTAAAATGTCAGTTCAATTCTCCTGGGACTAGATTTGCATTATTTCAGAGGGTGCCCGCTACCATTTTATGTTCTTTGCCAGATACTTTTTTATCAGAGCGACCTACAGGCAATTGCGTATGTACTAAACTAAACCCTGTGTCTGAGTTAAAACATCAATACAATTCCAAACATGCAGTCAACACTATTGAAGTATAATGTGATTCATTTTGTCACTCCCCTATAACTCCTAAGATTGATACCGGGGGCGAAGCCACACAATGGCAAGGGTGGCACTGGTATATGTGATTTGTAAAGTACATTACTATAAATACATAAATCTAGAAAAAAAAAAAAAAAAAACTGCTTGCCACACTTACATTTAAATAACATATTTCAAATCAGCAATGAAATCTGACGAGCTGTGCCATAAATATTGTTTCTCGTGATCAAATAGCATAAACAAAAATCGATGTTTCATTAGAAAAAAAATTGTGCCTGTGGTGACATTTCTGCAAAATCATATAACATCACTTCTTCAAAGTGAAATGTCCAGTGAGTGAGACTAAAAGCATGTTCAGTTTTATATGAAACAGATGAATGTGAATCTGGGAATGTTTTATTATGCTGGTTGAATCACTGGTTTTTAATGCTCTGTTGCAATTAAAAATAACTTACCGCCTACATACACCCTACCCTAAAACTAAACAATTGTGTTTACAAAAAGAAAACATAAGATAAAAACTGACTTTACCAATTGGTGATTGGCTCTTAGAAGGTGGAACATATTCTGCCATACTTCACACTGCAGTTTCCCTCATTCATAGAAATAAGAGTGAACTGTTTTGATATATTCAGTATCTTTGGTCCGAATTCTGTTGAATCGGATTTTCATAAACAATCCTCTTTCTCTCATGTAGATCTTTGGAAAGTTCAATTCATTCTTGTGAATCGGTTCATCCTAAATGACTCTCACTATTGTCTAGATCTGGAAAGTCTAATTTTCCAATTTTAGTTCCTCAGTTCTTTTTTTTGTAGCAGATTATTTCATTCAACAGTACGTCTGATTATAAATTAGGCAGCATTATAGTTTTTCTAGTTACATTTAGTGTAAAAGTATGTATGTTGTCACCCTAAATAGTATTGTTCATTTATTCAAAACCTCTCATTGTTTTTGTCTTAGAAAACTATGGCTCTGATTAAAATATAAATTATCATTAGATAATAATTATATAGCTAGTATAAAAATACAATGGGTCTCATTCACTAATAATTGTGTGGATTCTTTCGTATTTGTACGCACAGGACAACTTCTCACGAAAAATCTCCACCTGATTCATAAAACGTTCGTACGCACATGAATTTATTTGTTCTGATGTTAGTGAATTTGGAGTATTCTAAATGAGCGGCCACGTGCACAAGGTTAGTCATTTGCATAAAACACACCCAAACCATCTCCATATAAGGGCTTTCCGCACACGCTTTCCTTACGTCACTCACGTCAAACTGACAAACTTGACTGTAGTTTAACTACTTTAAATGGGTAGCTTGTAGCTTATCGAAGGAGATAAAGAATAGAGGTATACCTATTCAACCCATTTAGAGATTATCTGGCCTCTGGTTCTACTCGCACCGCTTTGAGTGGGATTTGAACCGGCATCTCTGGCATCGGAGATGTGCATGCTAACAAGGATGCTAAAGACCACAGCCTCTAATGCACCTCTTGAGTCCAGGGGAGTGAGGTTTACCTGCACAGCTCTTACTAGCTGGCCTCCATTACACTCACCCCCCAAAACCTCACTTTTATCCGGGTCACGGCACCGGCTCCGAACGGGATTCGAGCGCTAACAAGGATGCTAAAGATCGCAGCCTCTAGCGTCAGTCGCTAGTGTGCCTCTTTAGGCCAGGGGAGTGAGGTATACCTGCACAGCTCTTACTAGATGGCGTCCATTACACCCACCCCCTAAACCTCACTTCCATCCGGGTCACAGCACAGGCTCCGAGCGGGATTTGAACGCTAACAAGGATGCTAAAGACCGCAGCCTCTAGCGTCAGGCGCTAGTGTGCTTCTTTAGGCCAGGGGAGTGAGGTATACCTGCACAGCTCTTACTAGCTGGCGTCTATTACACTCACCCCCCAAAACCTCACTCCCATCCCGGTGACGGCACTGGCTCCGAGCAGGATTCGTTCGCTAACAAGGATGCTAAAGACAGCATTTTCTAGCATCAGTCGCTAGTGCGCCTCTCGAGTCAAGGGAGTGATGTATACTTGCACAGCTCTTACTAGCTGGTGTCCGTTACACTCACCCCCCAAAACCTCACTTTTATCCCGGTAACGGCACTGGCTCCGAGCAGGATTCGTTCGCTAACAAGGATGCTAAAGACCGCAGCCTCTAGCGTCAGTCACTAGTGCGCCTCTTGAGTCCAGGGGAGTGAGGTTTACTCACACAGCTCTTACTAGCTGCCATCCGTTACACTCACCGCCCTAAACCTCACTTCCATCTGGGTCACGGCACCGGCTCTGAGCGGGATTCGAGCGCTAACAAGGATGCTAAAGACCGCAGACTCTAGCGTCAGTTGCTAGTGTGCTTCTTTAGGCCAGGGGAGTGAGGTATACCTGCACAGCTCTTACTAGCTTGTCTCTGTTACACCACTGCTTTGTACCAGTTCTCACACCCTACAAGTGCAAAAAGGGCAGAGGTGGCCCAAAAACATGAGGACAAGATGTTCTGGCACATGTTTGCTGCTAATTTAATTAATGAAAGATCAAGTCAGCGAAATTTTACAAGTCCAGAGGGAAGGACAAAGACACATTAGAGGGACTACATTTCCTTATCAAACCTAAATGGATAGAAATATATCTGATAACTTCTATTACGTTATACAAGATTGTACACATCTTTATGATTTAAAATTTAATAGCTTGTGTATGATGTCTCAAGGCTTAGAAACTGTTGATGTTATTCACTTTGATTTTTTTCCTCTTACAGTCACCTTAATAAAGCCACAGATCTTAAGTCCACGTCATCTATAATTCTGGAAAGCATGGGCTAAAAGTAAATATTTTATAAGGATCTCATGTAAATTCTACATTAAACAGAATGTAAAATGATACTAGATTCAATTACACAGCAAAAGTGTTATTATAATTAATTCAGTCAATTTTATTTAATCTTTCCATCTTCAAAGCAATCAGCTTTCGCAAGTGAAGCACACAGTTTTCTCAACTTTTTGTTGGCACTGTTCTTTTTACCATAACATCTTCCCATAATGTGTAGGAAGCAGGAACAGATACCTACATTTTATTTTTCTCGCATGAAGCAATGTGCCTGGCATATGAAGGAATCAGCTCTATCTGGCCTAAATATAACGTATTGTGAAATATTTGGCTCTTTCCACCTTTTATAAGATGAATAATGAAAAAAAAGGATTTTATAATATTTTAAATTAAACATATCTAATGTAATATAAATTCCACAACCCAATTAAACCGCCTCTTTTCCAACTGAGATTTAAAAAAAAAAAAATGAATGAGAGAGAAAAGCAGCGATTTGTTCCATTTCAGTTTGTGTCTTCCATTTAGTTGGTTTACAATGGGCAACTGAAGCTGGAACTCATGGTTTGAATAAGATGTTCTAATTAAATTAAAAGGTCCTGTGAATCAATAAATTATATGCTATAAACACCAGGTAATCTGTATGATCTCTCTTGCTCTATTTGTGTCTTACAAAACGTCTCGGTTACGTATGTAACCCTCGTTCCCTGAGGAGGGAACGGAGACGTAACGTCAGTGACTGACGAATGGGGGTTTCGCTTAGAAGCCTATCATCTTCGAGATCTAAAAAACGCCCAATGGCAGCGCCAATGCCATGGGCATGCGGAATTTGCATAGCGTAACTCCGCCCCACAGCGTGGGTATATAAGGAAGTACGCTGGCAACATCGCATTATGTTTACCTGCTGAGGAGCCAAGACTGAACTCCCGGCTGTTCCAGCGGTACAGCGGAAGTGGCAGAGGGACGTTACGTCTCCGTTCCCTCCTCAGGGAACGAGGGTTACATACGTAACCGAGACGTTCCCTTTCGTTCAGTCACTCCGAGTAACGTCAGTGACTGACGAATGGGGGTCCCAATATAATCACGCCACTCGGCTGTCATCCAGTGCCCTGCGTAAGCGTGAGCTCCCTGTTGTAAGCTAGTACGGACGAAGGACTCCCACTTAACACAGGAATACCAAGGTACACTGGGAAGCATATTCCAGGTGGAAGTATGCGCCAAATGCCTACCCGTAGGGAGGACTTAAGAACACATATGACCCGCTCAGGGCTACATATGGGAAACTCTGGGGTAACCAGCCGAAGGTGGAAGAATTTTACCCCCAGGGGTGGCAAGGGGCTTGCCAAGGGAAAGACACCTGCTCAGGGAGACTTACAGTGGGAATACACATGTGGGGGTCGCCCAACGGGGGAACCATGCACACGGTGGCACCTAGCCAACACGAGGGCCTGAGCGAGTGGGCAGACGTACTGGTGTCGGCATCAACAGTGCTGGAGGAACTCAGGGCTTCAGGGAAACTACCTGAGGAAAATATCGCACGTATCCAGTCCGTGGAGTGGAATGGCGAGCAAGCGAAGACACCTGAGCCTAGTCCATTACCGGCCACTAGTAGAGGCGAGTACAAGAGAGGACACTGGCTCCACTCGGAGATTATAGAATCTGGCGAATGTGTTGGGTGTCGCCCAGCCTGCAGCTCTGCAAATGTCTGTCAGCGAGGCGCCATGCGCTAGAGCCCAAGAGGAGGCCACACTCCGGGTGGAGTGAGCCCTGACCCCAAGGGGGCATGGGCGCCCCTGCGTTTGGTAAGCCAAAACAATGGCGTCCACTATCCAGTGAGACAACCTTTGCTTGGAGAGAGCCTTTCCCTTCAGCTTCCCACCATAACAGACAAAGAGCTGGTCTGAGGTCCTGAAATACTGCGTTCTGTCTACGTAAGCACGGAGGGCGCGTACTGGACAGAGCAGTGCCAAGGCTGGGTCTGCCTCCTCCAAAGGCAGCGCTTGCAGGTTCACCACCTGGTCCCTGAAGGGAGTGGTGGGAACCTTGGGCACATATCCAGGCCGGGGTCTCAGGATCACGTGAGAGTTGGCCGGCCCGAATTCCAGGCACGCTTCGTCAACCGAAAATGCCTGCAGGTCCCCTACCCTCTTGATGGAGGCCAAGGCGGTCAGGAGCGCTGTCTTCATAGACAGGAACTTAAGCTCGACTGACCGCAATGGCTCAAAGGGAGCCCTCTGCAGAGCGCTTAGGACTACTGCGAGGTCCCAAGAGGGTACGAGGGGAGAGCGAGGAGGATTCAGTCTCCTCGCTCCCCTCAGGAACCTGATGACCAGGTCGTGCTGACTTACCTTTTTCGTCTCCACAAGGTCGTGGTAGGCAGAAATAGCGGCCACATAAACCTTGAGGGTGGAAGGAGACAGCCTTCGTTCCAACCCTTCCTGGAGGAATGAGAGCACGGACCCGATCGGGCATTTCCAGGGGTCTTCTTGGCGAGAAGAACACCAGGTGACGAAGAGGTTCCACTTCAACGCATAGGCGTGTCGAGTAGACAAGGCCCTAGCGGAAGTGATGGTAGCCACCACCTGAGGTGGTAGGGTACTCAAACCTGCCGCGTCCCATCCAGGAGCCACACGTGGAGGTTCCAAAGATCGGGACGCGGGTGCCAAAGGGTGCCCCGTCTCTGAGAAAGGAGGTCCTTCCTCAGAGGAATCGACCAGGGAGGGCCTGTCGCAAGGAGTACGAGTTCGGAGAACCAGGTCCGGCCGGGCCAATACGGGGCGACCAAAATGACCTGCTCCTTGTCCTCCCTGATCTTGCACAGAAGCTGTGCAAGAAGGCTCACTGGGGGAAACGCATACTTGCGGAGGCCCCGCGGCCAGCTGTGCGCCAGAGCGTCCGTGCCGAGGGGGCCCTCGGTCAGGGAATAAAACAGGCGGCAATGGGAAGAGTCGTGGGAGGCAAACAGATCTACCTGTGCGTCGCCGAACTGTTCCCAAATCAGCTGAACCGTCTGGGGATGGAGTCTCCATTCTCCAGGAAGTGGCTGAAGCCGTGAGAGCTCGTCGGCTGCACGGTTCAGGACTCCCGGGATATGGATGGCACGAAGGGACCTCAGGTGCTTCTGACTCCATAAGACGAGATGGCGGGCGAGTTGAGACATGCGGCGGGAACGCAGACCACCCTGGTGGTTGATGTACGCTACTGTGGCCGTGTTGTCTGACCGGACTAGCACGTGTTGACCCTTGAGCAGCGCTCGGAAGCGGTGCAGGGCGAACCGTACTGCCAGCAACTCGAGGCAATTGACATGCAGGAGGCGCTGGGGTCCTGTCCAGGAGCCCGCGGCAGCATGTCCATTGCACATGGCACCCCAGCCCGTGGTGGAGGCATCTGTTGACACAACAATATGCCTGGAAACTCGTTCTAAGGACACACCGGCCCGTAGAAAACTGAGGTTCGACCACGGGGTGAGGGTCTGCAGGCAGGCCCGAGTCACTGGGACCCGGAGCGTGCCCGACTGCCATGCCCATCTCGGGACTCGATCGCGAAGCCAGTGCTGAAGCGGTCTCATATGAAGCAAACCGAGCGGCGTTACCGCGGCTGCAGATGCCATATGCCCCAGGAGCCTCTGAAATAACTTCAGTGGAACCGCACTCTTGCTCTCGATTTGACGAAGGCAAGTCAGCAGTGACTGCGCGCGCTCGCTCGTAAGCTGCGCACACATGGCGACCGAGTCGATTTCCATACCGAGAAAAGAGATCCTCTGCACTGGGCAGAGTTTGCTCTTCTCCCAGTTGACCCGAAGGCCCAGACGGGCTAGGTGCTGGAGCACCAGGTCTCTGTGTTCGCACACCTGCTCTCGAGAGTGGCTGAGGATCAGCCAGTCGTCGAGGTAGTTCAGGATGCGAACCCCGTGTTGCCTGAGTGCCACAAGGGCTGCCTCGACAATCTTCGTGAAGACGCGAGGGGACAGAGCTAGCCCGAATGGGAGGACCGCGTACTGGTATGCCCGCCCCTCGAAAGCAAACCGTAGGAACGGTCTGTGTCGAGGAAGAATGGAGACATGGAAGTAGGCGTCCTTCAGGTCGATCGCTGCAAACCAATCTGCTGGACGAACGCATTCGAAAAGGCGTTTCGCTGTCAACATCCTGAACGGAAGCCTGTGAAGGGATCGGTTCAGGACGCGCAGGTCCAGGATCGGTCGTAACCCACCGGTTTTCTTGGGTACAATGAAGTAAGGGCTGTAGAAGCCGGACTCCATTTCGGCTGGAGGGACAGGCTCGATCGCACCCTTCGCCAGCAAGGTAGCAACCTCCGCACGCATGAGGGGGGCATTGGGCCCCACTATGGTGAATCGGACTCCCCGGAAACGAGGAGGAGCCTGAGCGAACTGAATCGCATAGCCGAGCCTGATGGTCTTCGCGACCCAGCGGGACAGTCCAGGGAGCTGAAGCCAGGCTCCCAGAAACTGCACCAGCGGGGTCATGCGAACCATAGACGTACCCCGGGTGGGGCAGCGAGGCGGCGTGACCGGCCCAGACGTGGGAGGCGTAGCGTCCCGGTGTGGGGGCACGGTCATCAGCCGCATCCTGACAGAGGAGACCAGGGAAGGACGCGCGTTCCACTGGGGTCTGCTCTGAGAGGAGACTGGCGTCAGAGAGGGACGAGAGTGGCGTGGCCCGGGGGCGGCGCACACTGCCATCGGTCTCTGGTCGCTCAGGGATGGGTATGTCAGTTCTTTCTTTAACCATAAAAGGGTGCTGCTGACCCGGGGGCCAGCAGCGGAACAAAGGATTCTCCCCCGGCCCTCCACCGGGGGAAGGAGTGGTCCTGCTACCATCTCCTGGAAAGAACTGCCCATCCCTGAGCTGTCCGCGTCAGGAGCGCCGCTTAGCCTGGCGCTTGGCGGGCTGCGGGGCTGGAGCGGACTGGGGCGCCTTCCTACGGCGTCCTCCACGGCGCGGCCCAGGTGGAGGCTGCTGCTTGGGTGGCGCGGGAGGGGCGGGAGCCGCGGGAGGGCGCCCTCGGCGGCGAGCAGACTGAGGCAACTGTGCCGGCGGCTGGGTGGAAGCAGCAGCTGGCCGCCGGGGCAGTACGTGCTTGATGGCCTCAGTCTGCTTCTGGGCGGCTGAGAACTGTTGGGCGAAGTTCTCAACCGCGCCGCCGAATAGCCCATCCTGGGATATGGGAGCGTCGAGGAGACGAGTCCGCTCGGCGTCCCGCATATCAGCCAGGTTGAGCCATAGGTGTCTCTCCTGGACCACTGCTGTGGACATCACCTGGCCCAGGGAGCGTGCGGTCACCTTCGTCGCCCGGAGGGCGAGGTCGGTGGCGGCACGCAGCTCATTTCTGAGCCCTGGGTCAGCTCTACCCTCGTGCATGTCCTTGAGCATCCGGGCCTGGTAGGCCTGAAGGATGGCCATGGCATGCAAAGAGGCGGCAGCCTGCCCCGCAGCTCTGTAGGATTTCGCCACCAAGGTTGATGTGAAACTACAGGCTTTGGAGGGGTGCTTAGGGTCGCCACGCCACGTTGAAGCACTCTGCGGACACAGTTGCATCACAACAGAGCGTTCAACCGGGGGAACCCCAGTGTACCCTTTGGCCGCGGCCCCATCGAGGGCAGAGAAGGTGGAGGAGGCCGCCGATCGGTCACGGGAAGACAACAGGGACTTCCAGGACCGCGTGACCTCCTCATGCACCTCCGGGAAAAAAGGTATTGGGGGCGTGGTCTGACGGGTGTCAGAACGCGGCGCCCCCAAAAACCAATCGTCCAACCGCGAGCGTTCAGGACGGGGTGGAGGGTTCCACTCCAACCCGAGACTCGCGGCTGCCCGGGAAAGCATGGCTGTCAACTCCGGGTCCGACTCGGACAATGCTGGCACACCGGAAGGCGGCAGCACAGCCGAATCATCATCCTCGGAGGACTCCAGCCCACCTTGTGATGCGGCGATCGACATACGCTCGTCCTCTGCGGCGCCAAACGACACACTCGGAACAGCAGGAGCCGGCTCCGGTGTCTCAGTCTGAGCGCACGGCGGGAACGGTGCGCTAGAGGGGGGTGTGGTCCGAGGCATGAGCGTCGGGGCTTTGTTCCACACCGTCACCCTCAGGTCACCCTGGCCACCAGCCAAAGTGCTGCCTCGCGTAGAGACCGCAGATTGGGGTGTGGCAGAGGGGACTCTCACTCTATTACGGAGCTCATTGAGTCTCGACCGCAGCACCGAGATGGGCATGTCCCCGCAGTGGGAACATGTCTCATCCACAAACGCTGCCTGAGCATGCTGAAAGCCCAAGCACATCAGGCAGTGATTGTGCCCATCAGAGGGCGGCAGATATCGACCGCACCCAGAAGCACACTGGCGAGACATCTTGAAAAAGACGTGCCAAGTGTGAGCTCTTTTAAGAGAGGAAGCTTCGCAGTGATGCCGAAGCGCCCAGGGACCGAATACCGGCTGAATGCAGACCACTGCACAGATCAGCAGGCAGGCAGTAAACGATCGCTGGAACACGCCGTCACACCAACACCAACTGGAAAGCTGTTCGTCTCGAAGAAGCTGACGATACTCAGAAGGCTTGAGGAGTGAAGAGATACTCTTGGCTCCGAAGCAGAAACATAATGCGATGTTGCCAGCGTACTTCCTTATATACCCACGCTGTGGGGCGGAGTTACGCTATGCAAATTCCGCATGCCCATGGCATTGGCGCTGCCATTGGGCGTTTTTTAGATCTCGAAGATGATAGGCTTCTAAGCGAAACCCCCATTCGTCAGTCACTGACGTTACTCGGAGTGACTGAACGAAAGGGAACCTCTCTTTCCACTCAAGCAGATGGTGCAAATTCTGACCAGCTTAGATTGCAATTCAAATTCAATTCAATTCACATTTATTTGTATAGCGCTTTTCACAATACATATCAATTCAAAGAAGCTTTACAGAAAATGCATGCGTCTACATTACAATTTAGAGTGATCTGTTATCAGAGGAGACTGTGTCCAAGTTATGCATTTCAGAAATGTACGTATACAAATCACACAGTTATCTAACAATGTATTAAGGCAGAAACAATGAGCTCATTTAAATAAAGAATACATGTTATTAACAAATGATTAGGATATATAGAAACATTTAGCATTGGTGCATGTTGATTGCAGACTGCAGATTAATTTTTATGCCAAGTAACTGATGAGAAATGTGAAGATCTAATGCAGGTGGCTGATCCACCTCTGTGCTAAGCCAATTTTCTTATTTCAGTTAGTTAAATAAGAAAAATAATTACATGATACACTGATTATTTAATCAGATATTGTTCAGATATATTACTTTTTTTTTTTTTGCTGGGAAAAGCCATTAAAAAAAAACCATGAATGAGACAAATCATTAAAATGTTACTTTAAAATGAAATGTTTGTGTAACACTTTACAAATAAATATATTTGTAAAAATATATGTATATAAGATAACTAGTTAAGATGAACTAAGAAAATACTAAAGTAGGGGTGTCCAATCCTAGAGTTTAGCTCCAACAAACACATGAACAGCTAATCAAGGTCTTACTAGGCATACTAGAAACTTCCAGGCAGGTGTTTTGAGGCAAGTTGGAGCTAAACTCAGCAGGACAGTGGCCCTCCAGGACCGAGCTTGGACACCCCTGTTCTAAAGCATGTATTTTTCAGGCTTATGTTGTGCTGGGACTCTTATTTTGTATTTTAGTTTAGTTTTATGGTTTTTGTGTTCCTATAGTTCCTGTGTTCACCTAGTTTGTTTTCTCGTTTGTAGTTTTGCAGAATTATTAGGCACCTTTTTTTTACAGATAAAATGAGCCAAAAAAGAAATTTAAAGTCATGAAATGCCCATGAAAGGGATACAATACTAATTTAATACTAGACATTGCAGTTAAAGCATGACCATTGGACAGTGAAATGCTCATTGGGTCAGCAGGATCAGACAAAAACAGGTGAAGAAATGACACATGTTAACTGCAAAAGAATTAAGAATTAAGGTGAAGAATTAAGTGTGAAACCATCAGGAACCCTTTATTCTCCAGAGCCACCATTTTCCAGAACTGTAACCTACCTGGAGTCTCCAGAAGTGCAAGGTGTCAGGATCTCAGAGACTTAAGTTAGGTAAAGAATCCTAAAAAATGACCCCCACTTAATAAGAATCACAAGCTGAAGTGTTGTGAATACAGAAGACAATTTTTTTTTATAGGCTTTATAGACTTTGAGAGGTTGAGAGTGACTCTTGAAGGACGAGCACCACATCCTCTTGTACTGTTTGAAGAATTCATCTTCCAGAATCTGGCAGTAAGTTTTGGGAGTTCATTTTTAGTCCATCTCTGCAAATGGACTTCAGGATAGGAGATGGACTAAAAATGAACTCACAAAACTTACTGCCAGATTCTGGAAGATGGTCAATGGTGCAGTCGTTTTCAGTTGTTTCAATAGCAACACGCCAACAATGCGCCTGAACACACCTCGTTTTCAGACCAGCACGCCCATGGGCAAACAGATGGGCACGAGTGCATTTGCTATTTAAACAACGTGGCGCTGGACGTGAAAATGATAACTGCGTCAGGCTGAAACTAGCAAAAAACACTAACATTGCGCCAGGTGTATGATAGGGCCCGTAGTGTTTCTTTACAAAGTGACATCGCCAACTACTGGCCAGTGAGCAGAATACAGCGTTTTTAGTCGTTTTCACCCTTAGTCCATGTTAATTTCAACATTTAATAATACATTATTAAAATCAAAAGTTAATATGTGTTAAGATTGTTTAATGGACCTGAGCTAACCTGAACAATGAACAGTTGCATTTGTATTAACCAACATTAACAAAGATTAATAAATACTTTAACAAATGTATTGTTTATTGTTAGTTTGTTAATGCATTAATATTATGTTAACTAATGGGACCTTATAGTAAAGTGTTGCCATTGTTGTTTTTATGTCCATATCATAGTTTTATCCATTGTGTAGCATTGCATCATAAAAGCCTATAAAAGAAATATTAATGTAAGTTAAGGAGAAATTGATACTTTTATGGTAATAGCTTACAAAAGTACTTTGACTCTTAGCCAATTGTCTCACTGACCTAATTACAATCCTTTTTAGATTGAATTTCTCTCACTAAGTGTTCTAAGCAAGGTTTGTATTTTAAACACTCAAAAATACCACTACATTATTTTAATGTGCCATTGCTGAATATTCTGTTCCAAAGTGTCACCTTCACACCATTATTTTGAATGCATTCATTGAAAATAAATGGAGCTTTAATGTAAGTGCTTTAGATAAAAGTGGCTAATAATTACAACAAACATTTGCTTATACATGATCTTTTCTGTCTCCTTAGAAACATGCATAGGGAGGCAGCTATGGGCCATAGGTCAAGCTGGATTTCTACAAACTTTGGGTAGCCTGACAAAGCAAACATTTATGTAATTTTCCTTTTCAGCATAGACATTAAGAATCATTCTATACTTGAACACTTCCAATCACTCAAACATAAAATGCACTTTCAATATTAAAATAAAACAAACATTTAGCAATCCATTCATTATATTAATTATGCGATTTAAAAAACAACTGCCAGCCAACCAACATTTAAGAATGAAAAGAAATATTATAATCACGCAGCTCTAATGGTTTATTTAAGAGAGACATTACTTTGTTGGAGAATTGATTGAATATGATTGCAGTGCGAGAAGCAAGTAGGTCTTTGTGAATTTTAATAGAAAGTGGCTCTGAGTGTCTGATTTACAGTGTGAAGGAGAACATAATGAATGGTCGAGAGTGCTACGCTTGGAAATTCATTTTCATAAAATAAATTCTGATGACCTTGTTGCATTTTAATAGTTCTCTGCAGTGTGCTTGCTTACTGTCTCTTCATTGTTTACCCGTTTTGACAAAATAACAAGACGAGGGCCTTTACCCTGTCCAGTTGCTTGCCTCACTGGACACTTTTTCATGCTTTAGCATTTCTCACATTCTCTCTCTCTCTCTCTCTCTCTCTCTCTCTCTCTCTCTCTCTCTCTCTCTCTCTCTCTCTCTCTCTCTCAAATTTTTCAAATTTCAAACAAGCTTTATTGGCATGACCTGTACAGTATTGCCAAAGCATAAATACATTTTTATAAACAAGAAAATAATTAAGACAATTAAAATAATGAAATAGATAAAATAAAAATTAAATAAATAAAATAAAAATAAAAACTATATATATATATATATATATATACAGTGGGGAGTATTTGAACAAGTATTTGATACACTGCTGATTTTGCAGGTTTTCCTACTTACAAAGCATGTAGAGGTCTGTAATTTTTATCATAGGTACTCTTCAACTGTGAGTGACGGAATCTAAAACAAAAAATCCAGAAAATCACTTTGTTTTATTTTTCTAATAATTAATTTGCATTTTATTGCATGACATAAGTATTTGATCACCTACCAACCAGTAAGAATTCCGGCTCTCACAGACCTGTTAGTTTTTCTTTAAGAAGCCCTCCTGTTCTCCACTCATTACCTGTATTAACTGCACCTGTTTGAACTTGTTACCTGTATAAAAGACACCTGTCCACACACTCAATCAAACAGACTCCAACCTCTCCACAATGGCCAAGACCAGAGAGCTGTGTAAGGACATCAGGGATAAAATTGTAGACCTGCACAAGGCTGGGATGGGCTACAGGACAATAGGCAAGCAGCTTGGTGAGAAGGCAACAACTGTTGGCGCAATTATTAGAAAATGGAAGAAGTTCAAGATGACGGTCAATCTCCCTCGGTCTGGGGAACCATGCAAGATCTCACCTCGTGGGGCATCAATGATCATGAGGAAGGTGAGGGATCAGCCCAGAACTACATGGCAGGACCTGGTCAATGACCTGAAGAGAGCTGGGACCACAGTCTCAAAGAAAACCATTAGTAACACACTACGCCGTCATGGATTAAAATCCTGCAGCGCACGCAAGGTCCCCCTGCTCAAGCCAGTGCATGTCCAGGCCCGTCTGAAGTTTGCCAATGACCATCTGGATGATCCAGAGGAGGAATGGGAGAAGGTCATGTGGTCTGATGAGACAAAAATACAGCTTTTTGGTCTAAACTCCACTCGCCGTGTTTGGAGGAAGAAGAAGGATGAGTACAACCCCAAGAACACCATCCCAACCGTGAAGCATGGAGGTGGAAACATCATTCTTTGGGGATGCTTTTCTGCAAAGGGGACAGAACGACTGCACCGTATTGAGGGGAGGATGGATGGGGCCATGTATCGCAAGATCTTGGCCAACAACCTCCTTCTCTCAGTAAGAGCATTGAAGATGGGTTGTGGCTGGGTCTTCCAGCATGACAACGACCCGAAACACACAGCCAGGGCAACTAAGGAGTGGCTCCGTAAGAAGCATCTCAAGGTCCTGGAGTGGCCTAGCCAGTCTCAAGACCTGAACCCAATAGAAAATCTTTGGAGGGAGCTGAAAGTCTGTATTGCCCAGCGACAGCCCCGAAACCTGAAGGATCTGGAGAAGGTCTGTATGGAGGAGTGGGCCAAAATCCCTGCTGCAGTGTGTGCAAACCTGGTCAAGAACTACAGGAAATGTATGATCTCTGTAATTGCAAACAAAGGTTTCTGTACCAAATATTAAGTTCTGCTTTTCTGATGTATCAGATACTTATGTCATGCAATAAAATGCAAATTAATTACTTAAAAATCATACAATGTGATTTTCTGGATTTTTGTTTTAGATTCCGTCACTCACAGTTGAAGAGTACCTATGATAAAAATTACAGACCTCTACATGCTTTGTAAGTGGGCAAACCTGCAAAATCGGCAGTGTATCAAATACTTGTTCTACCCACTGTATATATATATATACATACACATAAAAAGCTTTGTACATTTGTACATACATTCAGACAAGATAAGAATATTTCTGACTTTAGTTTTGTCCACTGGCTGACTCTCTTAGTTTGTGACAGGCTGTTATATATTTTGCTGCTGTTGCAATCAAGCTAGAGTTTTCTCCCAGAATATTAATTAATTTTTCTGAATTTGGTAATGCCATAAAATTTGGTTCTAGTTGTTGGAATTTAGTGAAATAGTCCGATCTGATGTTGTGATAGTAATCACAGTGCAGCAGGAAGTGTTCCTCTGTCTCCACCTCTCTCTGAGAGCACAGGGAACACAGTCTCTGCTCTCGCGGCTGCTATCTCTGTCTGTGCCGTCCTCTCTCTATGGCCAGACTGTGGTCACTCAGCCTGTATTTGGTTAGGGTCTTTCTCACTTTATGCTCTTTCACACAGCTCAGGTATTTTGCTGGTTTATAGTCTCTTTTCAGGTGTAAATAGAGTTCCATCTTCTTTTGTAATTTAGTGGCTTCTTTCCAATAAGTAATGTAATTTTGTTTTTGTAATTGAATAATTTGGTTGGGCCAGATAGTTTGGGTGCTGTGCTGGTGTGGGTGTAGCTTCAGCACCAGCACCAGCGCTCCGGTGCCGGTTCTGCTCCTGACACCGCAGGGTTTCAGCCTGGTACGAGCTCGGGTCACTGTGCTTCAGGTGCTGGTAGAATTTCAGAGCTCTCTTTTGGATGCTTATTAATAAGGGGTATTGTCCTAGTTCAGCTCTGCATGAGTTGTTTGGTGTCGCTCTGTTTACTTTTAGGATGCTTTTACAAATTTGTGTATGCAGAGTTTCAATTTCTTCTTTTTCCCATTTTGAAAATTCTTGTGTTTTTAGGGGTCCCCATATCTCGCTGCCATATAGTGCAATTAGTTCAATTATTGCTTTTAGGATTTTTAGCCAGGTTTGAATTGGAATTTCATGTCGAATTGTATTTTTAATCATGTAGAAGACCCTCATTGCTTTTGCTTTCAGCTCATTCACAGCCAGATTGAAGTTCCCTGTTGAACTCAGTTTTAGTCCCAGATAGGTGTATTCATGGGTGTGCTGGAGGACCTGGTTTCCTGCTCTGAAGGTGTATTTATTTTCCCTAAACCTGGATCTATTTTAAAAAATCATTATTTTACTTTTTGCTAGGTTAATTTTAAGAGCCCATGTTTGACTGTCTCTATGACGTCAAGGAGCTGTTGTAGCCCCTCTTTTGTTTTTGACAGAATGACTAAATCATCTGCAAAAAGGAGATATTTGATTTCTGATTCAGTCAGGGTTGGGCCGGGGGCAGTCGAGTTATTTAATACTTTGGCTAATTCATTTATATAAATGTTAAATAGAGTGGGGCACAATGGAAAACCTTGTCTGACTCCTCGTTTTTGGGAGAAAAATTCTGTTTGTTTGTTCCCTATTTTTTTAGCACATGTGTTGTTTTTATACATGGTGCTGATCAAATCAAATGTTTTCCCTCCAATCCCATTTTACAGTAGTTTTAGGAAGAGTCCTTTGTGCCAGATCGAATCGAAAGCCTTCTCAAAGTCAACAAAGCAAGCAAAGACTTTGGATTTGTTCTGGTATACATGTTTATTAATGATTGTTTGGGGGGTGTAATTGTGGTCAGATGTTCTGTGTTTGGGCAGAAATCTAATTTGACTTTTATCCAGAATTTTGTGGGTTTTGAGAAAGTTCTGCAATCTCATATTAATAATCGAACAGAATATTTCCCCCAGGTTGCTAATGACACATATGCCTCTGTAATTGTTTGGCTCAAATGTATCTCCTTGTTTAAAGTTATCAGTGTAATTAGGCCAGGTGTCTGGAAAATATCCTACACTCAAAACCATGTTGAATAATTTTATAATTGCGGTTTTGAATTTGTCGTTGGTGTATTTGATCATTTCGTTTAATATTCCATCAATGCCACATGCCTTGTTGGGTTTTAAAGCACGTAGTCTCTCTGTTAACTCATTTACTGTGATTGGGAAATCCAGGGGGTTCTGATTGTCTTTAATTTTCTCTTTCAGGATTTCTAATTTGTTTTTTATTTCATTTCGAGCAGGGTTTGTTTCAGTTGTTTTGTACAGATTTTCAAAGTGTGTCCTCCATATGTTCCCGTGTTGAATGGCCAATTGTTCCTGTTGTGGTCTATAGAGAGTGTTCCAATTGTTCCAGAAGTTACTGCTATTTATTGACTCCTCTATTTCTTGAAATAATTGTTCTGTGTGCTCTTCCTGTTTTGCTCTTAGAGTTTGTTTGTACACTTTAAGAGCTTCATGATATTGATGCCGCAGTTCTTGGTTGTCAGGATCTCTGTGTTTTTGATTGGAAAGTTTTGATTGGAAATTTTTACACTCATTGTCAAACCACTTTTCGTTGGAGTTTTTTGGTTTCCTTTTTGATTATAAATTTTTATTATAAATTTGTCCAATAATAATTTGATAGTCTGACTTTCTATTACACTTTGATAATTATCTTTGCTGTTTTTTGTCCATTTGTAGGATTGTTGCAGCCTCAGTAATTGAGAGGGCTGTCTGTATGATTCATTGGTTTGAGTTCGTTTTAGAAACACTGTAAGTTTGGTCTGACAGAGGTGTTTGAGGACTGACTGTGAATGCTCTGAGATGCACTGGGTTAATGTCTGTAATGAAATAATCTACAGTACTGTTGCCCAGAAAAGAATTAAAGGTATAACAGCCAAAAGAGTCCCCCTGTATGTGACCGTTCACTATATACAGGCCCAGTGATTGACAGAGCTCTAGTGGGCTTCTCCCACTTTTTGGATTTTTAACCAAATGTAAAATTTTTGGATTTTTATAGATTTGATTGAGTCTACGATTTCTGTTCTGTACCATATCAGCATTCCCCCTAAGTCTCTGTCCTGAGTCACCCCTCTTAGTTTGGCTGATGGTAGAACTATTTCTCTAAATCCAGTTGGGCAGCCAGTAGACAAATCTTTTACATTCCATGTTTCTTGCAGTATTATAATGTCAGAATTCTGAATTTCTTTTTTGAAGTCTGAATGTTTGCTTTTAATACCAAAAATGGAGGACCTCAGTCCTTGAATATTCCAACATGTGATTTTTAAGGAATATGAGCCCATTAATTAATCGCTTTGTTGTTTCAAAACAAGGCAAACATCAGTATGTGGAAATTGACAGATCAAGAAGAATATATGATGTATCTAAGAATATCTAAAGTGTAAATGTTTTTTTTTTTTTTTTCCCAAGAAAAATATAATAAATAATATTAGGTTTCTAAGAATCTGTTTTAAAATGTATAAATAAAACACACACACACACACACACACACACACACATACACACATATACAATTTCATTTTTTTTTTTCTTCTCGAGTCACTAACCCATGAGGTGCGAGCACAGCAGAGTCAGCATGTGCTGGTTGTCTCTGAGATCTCTGGATGGAGGTGAGGCCGGCTGGCTGTCGACTGTGCTGCTGTAGGAGTAGGTCAGTGATCTACTGGCTGCTTCAGCGTCGCTCTGTCTACCCGGGTGCTGCTCCTGCTGATGTTCATGTAGCCTGGTCATGCAAGGTTTTCCAAGGGGAAAAACTGTCATGGGGTTCCTCCGGTCAGCGTTGAAGTGGTGGAGGGGGCGGTGATTTGAAGGGTGTCCCTGTAGTGGCTCTCTGGAGTGTCCATGAGGTCTCTGCGGTGCGCTGGAGCTGCGGTTCAGTGTTATGTCCTTTGGGGACTGCCCTTCTGTGGAGATGGACATGGTCATAAAGGCTGCTGAGATTCAGAGTGGGATGCTGAGCCAGGTATATGTTGGGCTTTAGGGCACAGTCTCTGGATACTCTTGCATTTATATGCCTGATGGTGTCTGGGTGGAAATCAGAGAGCAGTAGCAGGGTGAAGAGGATAATTTGGAGTTGGGGAAGTTGGAGGATGCCTTCTCTGTTGCATTAATGAGAGCTGTATCTACTTTCTCTTGCTGAGCTCTCAGGTCATTGGTGCCGGTGTGGATGATAATGTGGCTGGGGGAACCCAGCTGCTCTTCACACAGGAGCTCCAGGGCCTTCTGTGTGTTCGGGCACCATATTTTCCTGACATTTCTTCTTGGGAACAGTTTCATCAATAAACTTGCCATTCGAGTCCGTGAGGAGTACGATCTGAGGCTGTGTTTGACTGCAGGAGTCCGATGGAGGAGGGCTGCCGGGGTTGATGGCTGTGGTGGGTGGAGAAGGAGAAGGAGTCTCCTCTAAGCTCTGCTGTTCTCCTCTCTGTGTCGGCTGCTTCTCCAGAGCTGGCAGTTGTTTTCTGTAGAACTCTCTGTCCTCTCTCAGCTCTCTCATCTCTTCCTTCATTACAGACAATTGTTTGTTGTACTCCTCTCTCTGTTTTTTCAGTTCCTGGATTTCTTCCTTTAGCATTGCTATTTCTTTCCTGTAATCCTCTTTTTTTCTCTGCTTGATCAGCCTGTTGTGCTACTCCATGCACTTCTTCTCTCAGCTGCACCAGTTCCAGCTCCATCTCTCTGAACTTCTCTTTCATGTCGCTGATGATGCTGTGTAGAAGGGAGATCTCCTCACTGTCATCTCTGGACTGATGGATGGAGGTGGAGGTGGAGGTGGAGGTGTCTTCTGCCTGCTTCAGTGTATTAGGGCTGATCTTGTTCAGCTGAGCTTTTCCTTTAATTTGGAGGAAGTCCTTTTCAAATAGTTTCAGATTGCCCTGAATCATTACAGTCTCATTTTTGTACAAGTTAGCTGTTATCATCACGTCTGAATCTGAAGCATCCTCTGTGATCTGCAGTTTCCATCTGTTACTAATGCCCTTTCTGATGACTGTGGGGTAATGATGTCTGATCGCTGAGTGCCAGGCTTCTGGGTCTTCTGTGTAGAATATGATGTTACTGGCCTTTCTGTTCTTGTATAAGTCTGAGTACAGTGTTTCTGGTCTGTCCTTGAGGAGCTTTTCTTTATGTCTTTTTTTTAAGATCTCATTGGTAGCTTTAGATTGGGTATATTATGGGGATTGATTCTGTCATTGTTCAAATATTCAAATATTCTGACAGTTGCTGGCAGTTTGTTGTTGTTGTTTTTGAATATGCAGATATCCACTGCAGTTATCCCTTATACTGTATCTTAATTTGTTCAAAAACTGTTTTTGGGCCAATCTTTCCCCAAAATAAAGGTAGTTGCTTGCAGATCTTGTGCAGTATATGTGTACTCACTTTGAGAGTTCCTCCTCTGTCTTCTTCTCTCTGTGGCAGTTGTAGGCAGTTGTATGACCTTTTGGCCTGCTGTCAGCTGATTTTTCAGTCTTCTGCTGATTTGTCTTGATCAATTTAAACTCTTTTGTAAGTAATAAGTTGTAGGAAGTCTTATATTCTTTAATTTGATCACAACTGAATGTTTGTCTTATTTTAAAACAACATTAAAACAAAAATAAATAAATCAGGAGCTCATCTTCTTGCTGCTGCTTAACGGAATCTTCTCTCCCTCTCTCTCTCTCTCCCTCTCCCTCTCCCTCTCTCCCTCTCTCGCTCTCTCTCTCTCTCTCTCTCTCTCTCTCTCTCTCTCTCTCTCTCTCTCTCTCTCTCTCTCTCTCTCTCTCTCTCTCCCTCTCCCTCTCCCTCTCCCTCTCCCTCTCCCTCTCCCTCTCCCTCTCTCTCCTACTTCTGCCCTCTCTTGCCCAAGCCTAATTTGACAGACGAAAATCAAGGCCACATTTTTCATCATCTCAGCAAGCGGCAGATTCAGTGAAACCCAGTGCATGTGAGTGTGTGTGTGTTGCAAACTTTGTTAGGCCCTGTAAGGAGGTTCTGCCTCCAACTAGAGTCAGTCTTTCTTCAAACCTCCAAATTGTTGGCACACAAAGTCAAAACCAATACTAAAGGACATGAGATCCACCACTTTCCACCAAGTAAAAGCAACTAGAAACTCCAGTAAAAAACTGATAAAAATAGTCTTTGAAAAGGCAGTGATGTTGAAGAAATTGTGGATTAGGAAGTCCTCAGGTTCACTGGAAATGTTAAGGAGTAGTTCACTTTAAAATTAAAATTACCCCATGATTTACTCACCCTCATGCCATCCTAGGTGTATATGACATTCTTCTTTCTGATGAGCACAATTGGAGTTATATTACAGTTTTTCTGAATTGCTAAAACACTAAATCCCATTCTCTGAACCAAATTTTCAATTGCCTAAACCAATCTGTTGAATAAATCACTTTTTCTGCAAAACCTTAAACAAGTTTAGGCAGTTAGACACTGTTTGCAAATCTCATGCTCTCTTTTTGCTAAAATCTAAACACATTCTCACTCACTAAAACACATTTCACACTGTGATACATTTGAGTCACAAAACACTAAACACAAGAGGCAAAAGTTAAACACAACTAAAACACAGTTGTCATCATTTACACACAACAACTTAAAATTGTTCACACTTATTTCTAATGATGTTATTAAACAAACTGTACAAAAAATAGGCCTGTTCAGATGCACTGAATGTTGATACCAGCAATAGAGGGAAACTGAGAGGGACGTCTGAGAGGGAGAGGAGGAAGAGTATGTGTAAGAGATGGTGGACGAGGAGAAAGAGGCTGAGGATGAGAAAGAGCAAGGTGTGGAGAATGTTGTCAAGACTGGATCTGGCACAACATAAGGTTTTTCCCTTTGCCTGGCAAGAGACGACATTGCCTGTGATGTGGACAAAGTCCTCAACAATATTCAATAATATTCAACAATATGATTGATCTGACTGCACTGACACTATTGAATGAGAACTGAACTGAGCTGGACGTTGATATCGCTGTTTTCTCCAGACCTGCTTTACAGATGAAATAAACTAATTTAATTAATGATCTTTACAACGGAACTGAATCAACACTGAACTGACTTCAGATAAACAATGACACTATTTTTTGTTGCTGCTGTACAGCCGAAATGAACTCTCTTTGCATCACTGATCATCATTTTCCTGTTATCACTGTAAAGCTGATTTGAAAAAATCTGTATTGTATAAAGCGCTATAAAAATAAAGAGGACTTGACTTGACTCAGGCTGGACCTAGCAATGCTGAAGCAGAATCAATCTCTCACTGACATTGATTTTGCTTTTTTGAGTGTACAGTACTGTAACATACTTTTCATTTAGAGTTTTCTTTGACCTTTTGCATTTAAACTGCTGTATTTTTACAGTAAAAGTGTTGAAGTGTTCATTACCATACAATATTCAATACAATACTGTACTTGTAGTACACAGTATACAATGTATTCACTGTATCTAGCTTTCGATTACTATACCTTTTTACGTAATTGCAACATTTTTTTTTACTGCATGCAATATACATTTTTCTGTAACCTCATGTTCTGGATGCTGTGTTCTCCATTTTTTGATGTAGTGTCTAATGAATGAACTGTACTGTTCATATTATTGACTCATGTTTGTAAGATCTGAAAGCTTTGTTTGATTTTAAGGACAGGTAACATAGTTTTGAGGCAATCGTTTGATTTTGCCAGAAGAGTCAGGGGTTTTGTGAATGTAGTTTGAGGATTTGGATTTGTGTTTAATGTTGTGAGAAAATGAGTGATGGTTTCAAGAAATGTGTTCTAGCAATTCAGAAAAACCGTAATGTCGATATTAAATGTACAAAATAATTCGGGAATTTAGTCTGATTCAAGGGGAATCAGAATACCAAATCCTGACTGGACGAGAGGAGGAGCTGGGGATGGAGGAGGGTAAATGAGCTCTGGAGAAACGCGATAGCTGCTGATAGTACTGAAGGAGCTTATATATGTATGCTGTGATAGACGTCGTATTCCTATAGGTAGACGTGATCAGCTGACAGTCAGCTGATGCGAGCTTGACTAACGTGACCTGCCAGAGCTGACGCTACGCTTGATTTTGCAGTTGCACAACTTTTTTGAGTGTACTGTAATTTTCATTTAGAGTTTTCTTATGCATGCTTTTGCGTTTAGACTGCTGTATTTTTACAGTACAAGTGCTGAATATACATACATTCGATACCATACAATATTCAATACAATACTGTACTTGCAGTACACAGTATACAATATATTCACCATACTTGGGTTTTGATTACTATACTTTTTTACGTAATTGCAACATTTTTTACTGCATGCAATATACATTCGTTTTTTTTTTCTGTAAGCTCATGTTCTGGATGCTGTGTTCTCCATTTTTTGATGTAGTGTCTAATGAATGATCTGTAGTGCTTGTATTATTGACTCATGTGTGTATGATCTGAAAGCTTTGTTTGATTTTGATAACAGGTGAAATAGTTTTGAGGCAATTGTTTGATTTTGCCAGAAGTGTCAGGGGTTTTGTGAATGTAGTTTGAAGATTTGGATTTGTGTGAGAAAATGAGTGATGGTTTCAAAAAATGTGTTTTAGCAATTCAGAAAAAACTATAATAAATATCCTGATGCTTCCAAGCTTTATAATGGCAGTGACAGGGTCCATTGAGTTTGAAGCTCAAAAAAGTGCATCCATCCATCATAAACATACTCCACATGGCTCCAGGGGGTTAATAAAGGCCTTCTAAAGCGAATCGATCGAGTTTTGTAAGAAAAATATCCATATTTAAAACTTTATAAAGTAAAATATCTAGCTTCCGCCAGACTGCCTTCCGTATTCAACTTACGAGAAAAGCGTGACTGGCATGACGTATGACGTCGGACGTAGCATAAGTGTTTTGAACTGCGAGAGGCGTTACACTTTCTGCGTAAGTTGAATACGCAAGGCGGTCTGAGTATGTTTATTATGGATGGATGCACTTTTTTGAGCTTCAAACTCAATGGACCCCGTCACTTGGCTTGGAAGCATCAAGATAATTATTAATATAACTCAGATTGTGTTCATCTGAAAGAAGAAAGTCATATACACCTAGGATGGCTTGAGGGCGAGTAAATCATGGGGTAATTTTCATTTTAAAGTGAACTACTCCTTTAAATGCATCTCTGTTCTTTAAGCCTTGTGGCTAATAACAACAGGCATGCAGTGAACAAGCAAGTGGAAACAGAGCAGACTGATTCATTACTGCAGACTTATTATTGTCGCACTGCTGATGTGTGTAAGTGTGTGTATGTTCGCAGGAGTTTAATTGTGAAGCACCATTTTTAATAGACATTGGCCAGACCAGACATTTGCCTGTACCAGCATGCAACATTCACTGTTAAAGAGACCAATTAAGCAGGGCTGGTGAAAATTACCTTTCTGATATGTTATGAAAGCAGCAAAGCTGAAATTAAAACTCTATAAAAGAATAAAGAGAAACTTTAATTAAGGATTTTTTATTTTATACAGCTACATTTTTTTTTAGTTAATTTAAGTTCCCCTTTCAGTCGGTCATGTTTGACGTACGTCGGAACTGACCGACGAATTGGGGATCGCTTTCAGAGACCAATCTACTTTGAGTGTAACTAAACGAGCCAATGAACATTGGCATGCGGTTCATGCATTCCACGCTCCTCCCCGCAGTGCGGGTATAAATAAGGAAGTGGAAGCGCCGCATCTTTGCTTTCTGCTTCGGAGCCGAACGACTGCTGTTCTAAGAGTCTGTCGTTTCTACGAAGAGTTAAACTACGAGTCTGCCTTTTGGAAGGACGCTCTGGTCTGGTGCGGGTGTGACAGCACGGTGCAGCGGTGGCCGCGATCTAGTCTGGGCTTGAAGTTGCATCTTCAATGAGAGTGAGTGCTCACAACAAGCTTGCACTATCAGAACTGTTGTGAGCCGCGGCCATTTCCCCTGTGTGCTTCAGCACCTAAAAGAGCAGTTTTCTTTCTAAAAGAGCTTACATGGTTTGACCCTGCGTCTTTCTCAAGATGTCATTCAAACCGTGTGTTTCTGGATGTGGTCACTATCTGTCCCCGGTTGACGGTCACGATTGCTGTCTCTCGTGTCTGGGCGTTTGGCACACTGAGACACCGTTTGTGGATGATTCATGTTCCCACTGCGGGAACATGACCATCATGGTGCTTAGGTCAAGACTCGATTACCTAAAACGGGGTGGAGTCCCTTCGCCGATCCCCCGATCTAGCTGTCCTCCTGCGAAGCAAAGGGTTTCTACTTCGGTTGATAGCCTTGGTGGTGACCTGAGGATCACAGTGAGGGCTTCCCCGATGAGCCAGCCTCCTCGGGCCCCTCAATCCTCCGCACCTGCGCCGGTGGAGCTTCTGAGAGAGCGCGCTGGTCCTTCCCATGGGGGGCCATTCGTTTCTTTTGGGGCTCCGGTCAAGGACCGTATGTCGATCACTGCATCGGAGGGCGAGCTAATGTCCTCTGGAGATGAGCGTTGCCCGAGTCTGATCCAGAGCTCATGGCTATGCTTTCCCGGGCCGCCACGAGTGTCGGGCTCGAGTGGAACCCTCCACCGTGTCCCAAACCCTCGCGGTTGGATGATTGGTTTCTCGGGGCGGCCCGCGAGGTGCATCAGGAGATCACCAAATCGTGGACGGCATCTTATTCTGCCCGAAGCCGGTCTGGTGATGCATCCGCCCTCACTACCCTCGAAGGGGTACGTGGAGATCCCCCCCAGTGGAGCGATCTGTGGCGATGCAGCTGTGTCCCAAGACCGCTACCTCTTGGCGGGGTAATCCGCGTCTCCCCTCCCGGGCGTGTAAGTTCTCGTCCTCTCTGACAGGCAAGACTTACACAGCCTGTGAAAAAGCTCCTGGGTCGGGCGATGTCCACACTCGTGGTCCAGGAATGCCACCTGTGACTAAACCTGGCATATGGCATCTGCAGCCGCGGTAACGCCGCTCGGATTGCTTCATATGAGGCCGCTTCAACACTGGCTTCACAGCCGAGTCCCGAGAGCGCTGCCTTCGGAGGAGGCAGACCCAGTCCTGGCTTTGCTCTGTCCCTTCCGCACTTTGCGATGTTACGTGGACAGAACGCAGAGCTTTAGGACCTCAGAGCAGCTCTTCGTCTGTTACGGAGGCCAGCAGAAGGGAAAGGCTGTCTCCAAGCAGAGGTTAGCCCACTGGATAGTGGATGCTATTGTCTTGGTGTTTCAATCCCAAGACGTGCCTTGCCCGTTCAGGTTGCGAGCACACTCAACTATAAGTGTTGCTTCCTCCTGGGCGCTGGCTCAAGGCGCCTCGCTGACAGATATTTGTAGAGCTGCGGGCTGGGCGACACCTAACACGTTCGCTAGATTCTATAGCCTCCGTGTAGAGCTGGTATCTTCCCGTGTACTCGCCCCCAGTGGCTAGTAGTGCGAAGGAATCCGCCCGCTGGGCCGGATACGTGCGTTTCTTGACTCCAGTAGTGTTCCCCAGAAATGGCTAACCCTGTTAAGTTCCTCCGTCACCCTTAACAGTCAGACGTTGCGGAGCATCTGACGCCAGGCCTACACTCGTATGCATGGTGGAACCTGTGTTAGGCTGGGTGTCCATATGTAGCGGTTCCTACGGCGACTCCATATGTGTATTCTTCCACGGTACGGCTACCCTACTCGGCTAGCCTGTGTCTTTCCCTTGACAGAGCTCGTTGGTCAGTTCCGACGTACGTCGAACGAGACCGACTGAAAGGGAACGTCTCGGTTACGTATGTAACCCTCGTTCCCTGAAGAAGGAAACGGAGACATACGTCCCGTTGCCACAGGTGCTGTACCTCCGCTGATTGGCTTCTCAGCAGAAAAGCAAAGATGCGGCGCTTCCACTTCCTTATTTATACCTGTGCTGCGGGGAGGAGCGTAGAATGTGTGAACCGCATGCCAATGTTCATTGGCTCTGAAAGCGATCCCCAATTCGTCGGCCAGTTCAGGGAACGAGGGTTACATACGTAACCGAGACGTTTTTAATGCTATTTTTACACAGCAAAACCATGCATGTTTTAACATTTTATTTCTCTACATAAAAACGCAAATGAGATATTGGTTACACTTTATTTGATGGCCCACTTTAGACATTCTACTAACCATAAGTTACTACATGTCAACTAATTCTCATTAGAGTATTAGTGTAGTACAGTGTATTAGACTGGTAGGTTAGGGTTAGGGGTTTGGGTTAGTAGAATAAGTGGACATGTAGTTGCAAAGTTACTTATAGTCTGTAGAATGTCTGTTGAGGAGCATCACAATAAAGTGTTAGCAGATATTAAACAGACACTCTACTAATACTCTAATGACAGTTAGTAGACATGTAGTTGCAAAGTTACTTATAGTTAGAATGTCTAAAGTGGACCATCAAAATAAAGTGTTACTGAGATATTTTTCTCCTACACATAGAAAGAAGATTAAGTGCATAGGGATTTTTGCTTAATTTATGTGAGAAAAAACCCTACCAATCTCACATGTCTCCTTTAGAGTTTCTGAAGAGATTTTAAAATTTTCACACACACACACAAAAAAAATTCTTACAAACTGCTAGATACCAAAAGCCCTAATCTGACAGTAGGGATGTGGTTATGAGGTAATTTCAGCATTTAAATGTCAGTGTTTTTCAATTTCCAACCATCCAGGAGAAAATTCACTGGTGAATCACCAACTGTATAGTCTTTTGGAAAACACTAAGGTTGCATCAAAACTTAATTCCCATCCAATTTCGTTCACTTTTTTGACTTGCTACTGCTGTAATGACATTATTTAAGATTGAATAAAGGAATAAACTTATGATTAGAATAAGTGTCAGGATGTCGACACAGGAACGAGTGAGGCAGAACTGAAGAACACAATGATCAGTTTATTTATGAAGGCAGCAGGATCAAGGCAGTGTAGGCGAGTAGTGACTTTGAGGACAGATCGTAGAGTGACTAAACTGAATGATAACTTGATCTGTTGCAGTGACGCACACACACACACGGGGAGCAGACGAGATGAGGAGCACGGAGGGGATCATCAGGAGAAGACACAGAGACAAGGAGATGACTTGAGTTGACAAGGTGTTGACACAGAGATGACTTGGCCTGGATATCCAAGATACAGCGTTAGGAGATCGTTCAGGAAAGTCTCACCAAGTAAGTATTGTTGGTCCGTTGCTCAAGATGAGGCCAGACTATGTCTGTGTGTGTGTGTGTGTGTGTATGTGTGTGCGTACATGCGCTGGGGTTTTATAGTGTGGTGATTGGAGTGCTGATGAGTGACGTGATCAGGTGCCAGGGAGGATCATGGGAAATGTAGTCTGTGACAATAAGAAAGGGAAATAAAACGAAAACTAAGGCCTGGGACACACTAGACGGTTTTCAAATCTTAAAAGATTTTAAAACTGTGGGAGACCACAGACATAAGGGCAGTTTTAACCGATTTTTAGCATTATAATCCTCTGAATGCACACACTAGTACATTCGTCCGGACTGCGAGACCACACACCTGTCAGTTGTAAAACTTTCACAGTGAGAGGAGATCTCACAGAGATTTGCGAGATCAAACGTGACTTGAGGAGAAAAGCAAATGGAGGACGATCAACGTCGTCAGTTGGTTCTCCTGGACGTGAGTTTTGTTAAAGGAGAAAAAAAAGAATATGGGTGATCTTCTTTCTCAATACTCCACTTTCGTGGCATGTTTGTGGCTGCCAAGTTTCAGTTATAGAAGCACGCAACATCCGGTTGAAGTTTGCTCGCTCTCATTGGCTATCGTGGGTATCACATCAGAGGCAGCCCGACCAAGAGTCGCAAATATCAAACATTAGTCAAATAAGCAGTAAAATAATCATAATAACTTCACACAATTGAGGATTTTTTAGCCACGCCCCCAGATCGCTTGGGGGTGCAAATTGGGTGCAAAATCTGTGTGACCAGCCTATAAGGCCTGGTTTCACACACAGCTCACTCTTAAAAATAAAAGTTCCAAAAGGGTTTTTTGCAGCAATGCCATGGAAAAAACATTTTTGGTTTCCCAAGAACCTTTCAGTGAATTGTTGTTAAAAGAACCATCTATTTTATTGGCATAAAGAACATTTTAATAAACTGAATAACCTTTTTCCACTTATAAAGCAACTTTTGTGCAATGGAAAGGTTCTATGAATGTTAAATGTTCTTCATGGAACCATTGATGCCAATAAAGAACCTTATTTTTAAGAATGAGTGCTTAGATTAAGCCAGGAGTAGGCCTTAGTTAAATTAGGATATTTAAGAAGGGTCAGTTAAATGGACAATTAATAGACAATTGACAGTTAACCAGGTCAGCAGTTAAATGGACAATTGTAAAGGCTATAACAGGTAGACTTAAGCTGGACACCATGAAGGAATATGGTCATGTGACGGACCATATGTGATTCACACTTCCAGGTTCATCAGGCAGCAATTCCCTATGTGAATTACTAGCTATTGATTACTAAATTATGTGGAGATTGTTATTCACATTAACTGTATAGTACTAGTTCTATTTTCTTATTGTATATATATATATATATATATATATATACACACACACTATATTGCCAAAAGTTTTGGGACGTCTGCCTTTACATGCACATGAACTTTAATGACATCCCATATAGCTGCCTGGCTCGCAGTCTCCGCTCTAATTCATCCTTAAGGCGTTCTATTGTGTTGAGGTCAGGCCAGTCAAGTTTCTCCACACCAAACTTGCTCATCCATGTCTTTATGGACCTTGCTTTGTGCACTAGTGCGCAGTCATGTTGGAACAGGAAGGGGCCATCCCCAAACTGTACCCACAAAGTTGGGGGCATGAAATTGTCCAAAATGTCTTGGTATGCTGAAGCATTAAGAGTTCCTTTCAATGGAACCAAACTTTACACTTGGCACAATGCAGTCAGGAAAGTACCGTTCTCCTGGCAACTGCCGAACCCAGACTCGTCCATCGGATTGCCAGACAGAGAAGCGTGATTTGTCACTCCAGAGAACACGTCTCCTCTGCTCTAGAGTCCAGGGGCGGCGTGCTTTACACCACTGCATCCGACGCTTTGCATTGCACTTGGTGATGTGAGGCTTGGATGCAGCTGCTTGCCCATGGAAACCCATTCCATGAAGCTCTCTACGCACTGTTCTTGAGCTAATCTGAAGGCCACATGAAGTTTGGAGCTCTGTATCTATTGACTCTGCAGAAAGTTCTGCACCTCAGCATGCGCTGACCCTGCTCTGTGATTTTACGTGGGCTACCACTTCGTGGCTGAGTTGCTGCTGTTCCAAATTGCTTCCACTTATAATACCACTAACAGTTGACCGTGGAATATTTAGTAGTGAGGAAATTTCACGAATGGACTTATTACACAGGTGGCAACCTATCACGGTACCACACTTGAATTCACTGAGCTCCTGAGAGCGACCCATTCTTTCACAAACGTTTATAGAAACAGTCTACATGCCTAGGTGCTTGATTTTATACACCTTTGGCCATGGAAGTGATTGGAACATCTGAATTCAATGATTTGGAGGGGTGTCCCAATGCTTTTGGCAATATAGTATATACACTCACCTAAAGGATTATTAGGAACACCTGTTCAGTTTCTCATTAATGCAATTATCTAATCAACCAATCACATGGCAGCTGCTTCAATGCATTTAGGGGTGTGGTCCTGGTCAAGACAATCTCCTGAACTCCAAACTGAATGTCAGAATGGGAAAGAAAGGTGATTTAAGCAATTTTGAGCGTGGCATGGTTGTTGGTGCCAGACGGGCCGGTCTGAGTATTTCACAATCTGCTCAGTTACTGGGATTTTCACGCACAACCATTTCTAGAGCTTACAAAGAATGGTGTGAAAAGGGAAAAACATCCAGTATGCGGCAGTCCTGTGGGCGAAAATGCCTTGTTGATGCTAGAGGTCAGAGGAGAATGGGCCGACTGATTCAAGCTGATAGAAGAGCAACTTTGACTGAAATAACCACTCGTTACAACCGAGGTATGCAGCAAAGCATTTGTGAAGCCACAACACGCACAACCTTGAGGCGGATGGGCTACAACAGCAGAAGACCCCACCGGGTACCACTCATCTCCACTACAAATAGGAAAAAGAGGCTACAATTTGCACGAGCTCACCAAAATTGGACAGTTGAAGACTGGAAAAATGTTGTCTGGTCTGATGAGTCTCGATTTCTGTTGAGACATTCAGATGGTAGAGTCAGAATTTGGCGTAAACAGAATGAGAACATGGATCCATCATGCCTTGTTACCACTGTGCAGGCTGGTGGTGGTGGTGTAATGGTGTGGGGGATGTTTTCTTGGCACACTTTAGGCCCCTTAGTGCCAATTGGGCATCGTTTAAATGCCACGGCCTACCTGAGCATTGTTTCTGACCATGTCCATCCCTTTATGGCCACCATGTACCCATCCTCTGATGGCTACTTCCAGCAGGATAATGCACCATGTCACAAAGCTCGAATCATTTCAAATTGGTTTCTTGAACATGACAATGAGTTCACTGTACTAAAATGGCCCCCACAGTCACCAGATCTCAACCCAATAGAGCATCTTTGGGATGTGGTGGAACGGGAGCTTGGTGCCCTGGATGTGCATCCCACAAATCTCCATCAACTGCAAGATGCTATCCTATCAATATGGGCCAACATTTCTAAAGAATGCTTTCAGCACCTTGTTGAATCAATGCCACATAGAATTAAGGCAGTTCTGAAGGCGAAAGGGGGTCAAACACAGTATTAGTATGGTGTTCCTAATAATCCTTTAGGTGAGTGTATATATATAAGCATTCTTTAGAAATGTTGGCCCATATTGATAGGATAGCATCTTGCAGTTGATGGAGATTTGTGGGATGCACATCCAGGGCACGAAGCTCCCGTTCCACCACATCCCAAAGATGCTCTATTGGGTTGAGATCTGGTGACTGTGGGGGCCATTTTAGTACAGTGAACTCATTGTCATGTTCAAGAAACCAATTTGAAATGATTCGAGCTTTGTGACATGGTGCATTATCCTGCTGGAAGTAGCCATCAGAGGATGGGTACATGGTGGTCATAAAGGGATGGACATGGTCAGAAACAATGCTCAGGTAGGCCGTGGCATTTAAACGATGCCCAATTGGCACTAAGGGGCCTAAAGTGTGCCAAGAAAACATCCCCCACACCATTACACCACCACCACCACCAGCCTGCACAGTGGTAACAAGGCATGATGGATCCATGTTCTCATTCTGTTTACGCCAAATTCTGACTCTACCATCTGAATGTCTCAACAGAAATCGAGACTCATCAGACCAGGCAACATTTTTCCAGTCTTCAACTGTCCAATTTTGGTGAGCTCGTGCAAATTGTAGCCTCTTTTTCCTATTTGTAGTGGAGATGAGTGGTACCCGGTGGGGTCTTCTGCTGTTGTAGCCCATCCGCCTCAAGGTTGTGCGTGTTGTGGCTTCACAAATGCTTTGCTGCATACCTCGGTTGTAACGAGTGGTTATTTCAGTCAAAGTTGCTCTTCTATCAGCTTGAATCAGTTGGCCCATTCTCCTCTGACCTCTAGCATCAACAAGGCATTTTCGCCCACAGGACTGCCGCATACTGGATGTTTTTCCCTTTTCACACCATTCTTTGTAAGCTCTAGAAATGGTTGTGCGTGAAAATCCCAGTAACTGAGCAGATTGTGAAATACTCAGACCGGCCCGTCTGGCACCAACAACCATGCCACGCTCAAAATTATTTAAATCACCTTTCTTTCCCATTCTGACATTCAGTTTGGAGTTCAGGAGATTGTCTTGACCAGGACCACACCCCTAAACGCATTGAAGCAACTGCCATGTGATTGGTTGATTAGATAATTGCATTAATGAGAAATTGAACAGGTGTTCCTAATAATCCTTTAGGTGAGTGTATATATATATATATATATATATATATACACTCACTCAAGATTTAACACTCAAGAATGTTAAAACTGTCATTTTAAAACATCAGGCAATTTTATTTAATTGGAAATTGAATGCATTAACAATTAAAGTCTTAGACTAGGGTATATTCATGACAATGAATCTTGAAATGTGGCAGACAGTTGGTAAATCAGAACTTTCACTTTTGATGCATGGCCTATTGTCTGCACTGAAATGTCATGTGAAGCCAAATGAAGTTTGATTGGTGGTTTGACATGTTCATTAGATGGACCCTTCATAGCTTATTCAATGTACTTGGACACAAATTAATTACCAAATTAAATGGCAGTAGTCAAATCTTTGGATAGTGTATCTAACAGTCTTGGTCTAGTGAGAACCATTAGGGAAGGGACAGAGAGAGTATTGCAGGTTTATGATTATGAGAGCAGAATATTCCCCCTTCTGTGAACAGAATACAACAAAATTGCTGGTATACACTTTGAGCGCTGCTCTGAGCAATATCATTTTCCTGTGGACGTGGACATCTTTCTAATGATGATGCCTAGAAGAGAAATCAGGTGTAAATGTGCTTACTGTCCTTCCTCTCATTATAAACCATTAAAAACACAATAACTGTAATTGTTGACCTTTTAACTATAAACATGCATCCCAGGTGAAAAGGTTAGTGCCAAAATAAACACACAATATTTTGAAAGGGTGATATAAAACCAATAATGTGTATTTCACTGTTTGGCATGGCGTTCTATTTCATCTCAATAAAAGAAGAACATTTCTGTAATGGCTGCTGGACAAATTGCTCCTCTAATTTAAAAGATTAAAAGTTAATTGCTAATGGCAAATCATACAAACCTAACCACAACTCACTTATTCAATTCATAATGTATCTAAAAAGGGTAATTTGTCAGGAACTTGGAAACTTTTAGGATATTTTCATGTTGTGTTTTGCCAAAATATACAGCCTACCATATGGAAATGCTAAACCCTTGTGAATGTCAAAGTCTATTCAGAGGTACAGTAGTGCTTCAGTCCTTCAAATGTCAGCCTCAGACTGTCAGTCATGCACACAGTATGTTCAATGATGTTTGATGTATATTTAACACAAAACTCAAAAGAGCAGGCTCAGATCGGCAGTTCAAATCTGATTGACTGAATTTATGCAGCAATTATGTAGCAAAATATTTTTTACAAGGTACCGTGTTGATGCTGTGAACAAATTTGAGGCACAACTGAAGCAGTTTATGAGGTTAGTGGTAGTTATAGTTACATGGTAGTTATTTATTACTTTAAACATATTCTGATGTGGTTATGGCACTTAGTTGCCAACTAGATATCTAGATATCCATGAGCAGAATTGTATAATTTAATATACAGTGGGTGATAGATTTTATGTTGGTCTCAGCATGGAAGGAAAGTGGACAGAGGGTCTTTTGCCCTGGGTTGAAGCTATACTCTATGTTTTAACATATGGTTTCTTTATGTACCGGAACCGTTTCCATATAAGGAACAAGGCTCTACTAGGATTGAAGGGGAGACAGGGAATGGTCCCTGCTTTTGTATTGCAAGTATAGGAAGGTCTTTGGGATCCCCAGGAAAGCCTGGGTACCTGACCGGAAGATGACCGTATGTAGACTTGTTTTTCTATATGTATCCCATTCCTATACCATGAGCTATATGATGTATTCTCTCTCTCATTGGTTAAAACCATACTACACCCCTTGCACTCTTTCTATATAATCTCTTCCCCTGCTAAATAAAAATGAGACTTTATACTCTCCCTCAGCGCTGAGAAATTGTTCATTCAATTGCCAATTAAGAGGACTGGGATGAGGCACGCAAAAGGGGCAATAATCTAACAGTATATACATATTGTAGCAAAGTTAGTAGTTCAGGGAAGAACGAGGTGGGAACCGGCGAACGTTACATAAACTTTAAAGGTGCGGTATGTAGGATTGACAGCTAGTCGTCGAAATAGGTACCGCAGTCCAAATTCAAAAAATTGGAGATTGTTGTTTCCCCCGCCCCCTCCTCCTCAGACGACACGCAACAGGAGCGAGCGCAATTGACAATGAAAGCCACACTGTAAGTTGATGAGTTGATTTATCTGCGTTTTAATATGCTCTCGTTCATAGAGATTTTCAGATGGATACAGAGGCTTTTTAGGTTGGGTAGAATCTGCGATCTCTGACCCAGTTTGTTTGCTGGCTTCCATGGCAGCAATACGCTGTGTTTTCGCCAACTGTAAACCTGGGGTGTCGAAATACTATTGGGTAAACTGGCAACGTGCGGTTTGCACAGACCAAAACAAAAACAGACATTCCGACACGGAACGCACATTTCAAAGTAGAATAACTTGCCGTAGCATTGTTTTTCTCAGAGACAAGTAGGGGAATTTAGCATGTGTCCTAAATATCTGCAAATATATTATGGTATTTTTATGTTTTAGTAAAGTGAAAAACTTACATACAGCACCTTTAATCATATAAAGCAAACAAACAACAAAACGAAAGTAAAGCGGCAGCCCCTCAGGGACGACTGCTGCATAAAAACATAATAAAACCCACAATATAAATGTCCCAGGCCTGGTTGTCTCTCGTCCTTCACTGTAGTCGCTCCTTTTAGGCTCCTGGAGCTCCTCCGTGAGAACTCGAGGCCGGTGTGGCACGCAGGTGACGCTAATTAACGCGTTCCCACGGCTCTCGGCCTCATCCTGCTTGCCACATACCCCCATCGCCCCTCGATAGAAGAGGAGACAGAAGCATGAGAGATAGACGGGAGAAAACCCCCCCCCCCCCGGCAAGTCACTCCAGCCCACCGCCTCGAACGATCATGGCGGCAGACTCTGCTCAGCTCGATGGCACTGCGGATTCCCCACAGCGGCAAGGGCTCTTTGACAGCATGTTCCTCCTTCCTCCCGGGCTTTGGCACCAATGTAGCAAGGTTAGTTGTTCAGGGAACAAGAAGAACTGGTGAACGATCAAACAAGGCAAAATTTGGGCTGTCAGTGAAAATTTAATAGATGTCTAACCATAGCCCAAGAATAGACTAGTCATCTAGAACATGAACATGTCAAAGAAATGAAACCAAACACCTTGTAATCCCTGTTGAATTTGCTTACATGATGGAATATCATACGTCTCACATGTTATTTTGGCAAAAAATACATGTAACCAAATTCAAGGTTATTTTGGCTAGAAGTGTGTTACTCATAGCCGGACTATATCGGGTCTATAGTTAACCGAGACAGTGAAATGACGGCTATTGCTTACTGAGTTAAACGCACCTGATGTCTTAAACAAGACTTCCCATATTCAAACTTTCCAGGAGGACTTGAAGTGTGGGGTGTGAGTGTGTGCAGTATCACAACACAACATACTGTGTAGTAAAACAAGAGACTGGACCATCTGACCAATCAGAGCAAAGCAGGCTCTCAGAAAGGAGGAGTTTCGAACAGACTGATTCAAACCAAACAAACCAAAAAGTAGACAATTATGAATAAATGAGGAAATATATCGTTTTTAACAGATTGTCAGACATTTCTGTTGTTGGCAGTTCTTCTCTATATAGTTTATGGTGATGAATGTACATTACCCAACGGGTCGCAAAACAGCTAATTAGCTAAACGTTTCAGGGAGAAAGCAAAGCATTCCTGTGCATTATTAGGAATAAAAAGCCTAATTTCAAATGAAATGTTGGCTAGAACATAACACATATGCTTTTCCACTGACATCATTTTTCGGTTATGCTAGCCTAGTTGTTCTTCAGCAACAGTTGTTCCCCATTGTACAATCTAAATTCCCAAGAAAGCTAGCAAACAACAAACACCAAACAAACTAGTTGGGAGAGCAATGTTGGAACCCATTAAGAGTGAGAGAGTGGGCTGGAGAGTAGGGGGCTCCCAGCAATAAAACCATATGACTTACATTAAGTGAGAAAGATGAAGTACTAGGACAGGAGGAAATGGGATTATGATATGGCCTGAGGGGAATGAATATCTGGCAGAAGTATTGCACGATCAAGGGTGACTCAGCTCCAGCAGGTGAAAAGAAATGAAATAAATAAACCCCTCCATCTTTTCCTACATATTTCTTTCTTTTGTCCCTCCTTTCTGTTTGCACATTATGAATTATTAAAAAAAAGGAAAAGAAAAAGATTTGCATTGTAGGTGGCAGAAGGAAAAACAGAACAGAGGCAGATAGCAGGATGAGAAAAAAAAAATGCCTGTCCATTATTATGGCTGTCAGTTGTTAATGTAATTAATGAATAATTAAATCAATTGCTTAAATCCAAAATAAAAGCAAAAAAATGGCTAAATCTTAAAACAAAGATAAGCCTTTCACTGGCATTCTATTTTGCTGTTGAGTTTCTCAATCTGTCCAAGGAAAGACTTTAGGGTTATTCATGCTGGACACGTTTGCACATTATGACTTCAGTATTTTTTAATTGTTGGTCTATATACAAATACAAAATTATACCTGTGGCAATTGCATCTTGCTGTTTTCCAACATCTTTTGGCATTAGCACCAACCGACGCTGCCGGGGTTTTCTCTCCAAATAGGCAAGGCAGGCAGTGCTTTTTAAATATATTCCACAGTACAAAAACAAAACAAATCAGATATTACAAAATATGACAATAAATAATAATGTTTTAAAAAATCAGTCTGAATTAAAGATTTGATCGAGTTTGACAAGGGCCAAATTGTGTTGGCTAGACGACTGGGTCAGAGCATCTCCAAAACTGCAGCTCTTGTGGGGTGTTCCCTGGTCTGCAGTGGTCAGTATCTATCAAAAGTGGTCCAAGGAAGGAACAGTGGTGAACCGGCGACAGGGTCATGGGCTGCCAAGGCTCATTGATGCACGTGGGGAGCGAAGGCTGACCCGTGTGGTCCAATCAAACAGACGAGCTACTGTAGCTCAAATTGCTCAAGAAGTTAATGCTGGTTCTGATAGAAAGGTGTCAGAATACACAGTGCATCACAGTTTGTTGCGTATGGGGCTGCATAGCCGCAGACCAGTCGCGGTGCCCATGCTGACCCCTGTCTACCTCCGAAAGCGCCAACAGTGGGCACGTGAGCATCAGAACTGGACCACGGAGCAGTGGAAGAAGGTGGCCTGGTCTGATGAATCACGTTTTCTTTTACATCACGTGGATGGCCGGGTGCGTGTGCATCGCTTACCTGGGGAACACATGGCACCAGGATGCACTATGGGAAGAAGGCAAGCTGGCGGAGGCAGTGTGATGCTTTGGGCAATGTTCTGCTGGGAAACCTTGGGTCCTGCCATCCATGTGGATGTTACTTTGACACGTACCACCTACCTAATCATTGTTGCAGACCATGTACACCCTTTCATGGAAACGGTATTCCCTGTGGCTGTGGCCTCTTTCAGCAGGATAATGCGCCCTGCCACAAAGCAAAAATGATTCAGGAATGGTTTGAGGAGCACAACAACAAGTTTGAGGCGTTGACTTGGCCTCCAATCCATGGAGGCCCCACCTCGCAACTTACAGGACTTAAAGGATCTGCTGCTAACATCTTTGTGCCAGATACCACAGCACACATTAGGGGTCTAGTGGAGTCCATGCCTCGACGGGTCAGGGCTGTTTTGGCAGCAAAAGGGGGACCAACACAATATTATGCCTGATCAGTGTATACTGTATCATCACTTTTTGTCAAGTTCAATTAAATCTTAAGTGACTAAAAATGACATTTTAACTAGTTTTTAGTGAGCACTAATCTTGGTAAAATTAAAGCTACATCTCCATCTGTAACAATCATGCAGTGCTTACTGAGCTTTGATGACAAGTGTTTGATGATGAGTTTGGAATCGGATACTTAAGGTCAGGAATCGGATACTTGTTATAAAATAAAAATTTTGATTCTGTTTATCGATTCCTGTGTGCGCATTTTAATGTGGTTTTAAACGATTCAAGCCAAAGAAGATGCGAAATAGAATACTGAATTGAGTTCTCTTTCGTGTCTTCTTATGCTCAGCGGCTGCTATGAGACACACACTGCAGTAAGCTAGATCGATATTAGGCATGGTAAAACATGGTACTCACAGTAAATCAAGAAAATTAGATTTAAACAATAAGACTGTGTTGAGCTATATAACAATGATTCATTTTCTGTTGATGAATGTATCCAAAAAGGTTGCTCACCTGTCTAATAAAACACATAATATATTAAAGCGTCTTTGGTGCTTCCATGGAAATCAGGGTAACGCGTGTATGATGTATGATGGACATGATCCGTGTCTTGGTTAACATTGCTTATTTCGCTGGATTTAAACATTCTTGGAAACATTTGGGATAAGTACACAAGTCAACAAAATATATAACTGTTCTAGTGGTTTTTGGATATTTTAATCCAAAAATCTTACATGTTGTGCCTTTAAGTGAATGTAAACATTTGAGAAAGATAACGCATGTTTAAGATAACTAAGATAACTAATGTAAGATAATTAATGAGAGTTAGTTGACGTAGTTGCAAAGTTACTAATAGTTAGCAGAATGTCTAAAGTGGATCATCGTAATAAAGTGTAACCAAGATTTATACTTGGTTTTAATAAATAAATTGTTAATGTAATTTTTTTATAATTTATTTTACCTGCAAAATGTTTCAATTAAGTGAAATTGCAACTTCAATTTATATTGGATCATACAAATAAACAAACAAACAAACAGTGAGGGCTTTGCTTCCTTTTTGCAGAATGCCTCCACATGCCACTGTTATGTGGTATCAAACTTGAATTGCTCTGATGGTAAGAAATTGAAATGGTCAGCGTGAATAATTGCAATTATTTTTTATCACGTTACTTTTTAAAATATTAATCACACTAAATTAAAACGTTAAATTAGCCCTAATTATTTTGTCTCGTTTTGCCAGCATGTTTTTTTTTTTTTTTTTTTTTTTTTTTTTTTGCGGCAATGAATCATAAAATACAACAATAGTCCAGCTGTTTCAATTCTTTTCCTGTCCCTGCAACCCTCACACTCCAATCTCCCAGTAGTCCTTGAAATACACAGCACAGTGACCGAGGAAGAAAGAAACCGAGAAACACTGAACACGCTCATTAAGGAAAACCGCAAGCTTCTTTATAATGAAGAATAAGAAAAGAATATTAGATAAGCTTTTGAAGGGAAGAGATGTGGATGGGGGAGGGTGACAATTAGCTAACCTAAATGCCAAAACTGCTTCCGCCGCTGACCCAACTTAACCTATTACTGCCATCTGAGTCACTGTATTACCCCCTCTCGCATTTATCATCCCTTAATGCCCATAAGAGCCTTCAGATTGCGTCTGAGTATGTGCGTGGGCTCTGTTTTATTGGTCAACATGTGTGTGTTGGAATTCAGATGTTTCTGTTGATATAATAGATGCATTATCTCTAATGCACCTAATGTGAGCACGGATTGAAATGCATCAAAGACAGTGGGTGCTCTGTATTGCAAAAGCATACAAACTTGTAGAATGGTTTGTTTCATTCAGTGATTGACTGAGCTTAAATTGGCCTCGTATTTCATCATGTTTCCTCTTCTACAAATATGACTGACCTTGATTTAACCCTCTCCTTTAATAAGTTTAATAATAATAATAAGTTTAATTTATATAGTGCCTTTCCCAGGCTCAAGGACGCTTTACAAGCAGTAACAGAATAGACAGTCGATTCACATAATCATAAACAGTCATTCCATATAGTTAATAATCATTTAGATGGACGGTAGACATTTGCCCAGTCCGGGAATAGATATGAGATGCAGTTGCAAATCATAGTACAATTACGAACTGAAAGCAGAGATACAGCACATAATTATTAAGTAAACAAAATCAAAATCAAGTGGAACACAGAACATGAATATTGAGAGAAAAACAGCTGGTAGCATAGGGTAAGGAGTACATTATGACTGATAGTATTGGGTGAACAAGTGAGTTTTGAGTTGTGATTTAAATAAAGAGAGTGAGGTTAAAGTCCTTAGTGCCAGTGGTAAAGAGTTCCATAGTTTAGGTGCAATGATTGAAAAAGACCTGCCGCCCATTGATGACAAACGAAATCTGGGTACAGTAAGAAGTTCACAACCAGATCAAAGAGATCAAGGCGGAACATAAGGAGACAGTAGATCAGAGAGGTAAGGAGGAGCGAGACCATTGAGTGATTTAAAGGTAAGCAGAAGAATTTTGTAAGTAATGCGAGATGACACCGGAAGCCAATGGAGGTTAAATAAAATTGGGGTAATATGAGCAGATCGTTTAGTGCGTGTTAATATTCTCGCAGCAGAATTTTGAATGTATTGCAAACGGGAGATAGAGTCACATAGGTGTACGTTCACATTCCTTTGCAGAGACTAATGTTACTTCAATACTGAACAGTAGGAGAAACAGGATTAATATGATTTACCAAGTAGGTTTAATCTTTTAGGCACTCGAACAATATCCTGTTAACCAATCAGATTTTAGGGGTGATTCATGAGTTATGTTGCGTTCCAATTTGTTGTAAATCTTAGTGTGAGCAACTGACTGAAATTTATGGAAGCTTGTTTCCGCTACTGAATAAAAAAATTAAAAAGGTAATTGCGACTTTTTAACTCACAATTCTGACTTTTTATCTTAGAATTGTGTGATATAAACTCACAATAGCAAGTTATAAAATCAGAATTGTGAGATAAAAAGTTGCGATTTTTTTTTATTTCATGGCGGAAACAAGGTTCCATAGAAATGTAAGCCTGTGTTCATTGAAAATCCTGCTTAAATGTCTTTGCATTTCATTCACATGTGCATTTTCTAATCTAGTAAATTTCCTGCTTTTTTTATCAACCAATAGCTAAATTAGCCACACTGATGCACATAGTGATGCGATAACAGAAGGATTTTAGATGTACAGAACAGACAGAATATTCTGTCGAATACTAAAATTGGGTGTGATGCAACAATCAGTCACACTGGAACTACAGCTACAGCTCTAGACCTGAGGTTAGAAGCATTGTTTCTTGTTACTGTGACATGGACTCTTTCTCTTGGGCACAATAAGCAAGCTACATTCTATATCCTACATTCCATTTAAATATATAGTATATACATTTCATTCTATATATTTTAGTGTGTCAATTAATTGCATAAATGCCTGACGGTTAGTGTATTCTCTTGCAAGTATGGAAGTCTTGGAAGTATAGAATAGAATTTTCCCTGCAAAATGTCTTCTGAACAAGTAACATGTCTGCCACTTTTCTTCAATGACTAAAGCATTACAATAAATTGTGCTACCAACGGTGATTAAATCTAACGATAGCTTAGCTCATATCACATCAAACCATGCAAATTATTATTATTGTTATACTTTGTTCCCAAATTGTTAATGTTAACAACATCAGCATTGCGTGACTACGTGTATTTAGTGTGTATTAACGTTACCTGCAGATTTCAATTTCTGTACAGTCTAATCTTTTTCTTTTGACTCCGGGTGAATCTCCAGTTGTCACAGATGATTGTCGTTTGGACCTTTCTGGATTACAATCCGCCATCAAAATGATACATTTAATTATTCCAGCTGCTCTGAGAAAAGGCTATAAATAATCCGCCACCTGCAGCATCCTCACATGCGATACTACTACTAGCCATACTCCTTTATGTATACAGACGTGACGTAATGACGCAAAGACGAACGGCAGCAAGCTTGTATTTCCCGCTGAAATCAACCAGTACCACTCAAATTCTAACACATTATTACAAGCTTACCGTTTTGAATCGGGCTAAGGTAAGGAGATCGTTTTGAACACTGGCTGGTTCAACCCGTATTTGTATGACCTCACTTATACAAATGCGTACGATTTTGCTAAATCGTACATATTTGACAAGTTGCCCAATTCGTATGATTTCGTACGAATGACCTACCCCTAACCCCGCCCCTAAACCTATCTGTCACTGCAGTTTAGACAAATAGTACAAATTCATACAAGTGAGGTCGTACGAATTAGCCACCTCGTACAAATACATACGAATTGGTTGTGAGATAGTGTTGGCTAGTTATGTACTTGCTCAAAAATTGATTTTGGATAATTTTTAACCAAAAAAAGTTACAAACTGCAGCTTTAAGTATAATAATATGACATTAATTTCGATTAATTAGCAGAAGTTATTACTCCACCACCTGCGTGTGACATCATTAACGACAGTCCTATATTGTTGAACCAACGAGGTTCAAACAATGGAGGTGCGACCATGTTGGTTTCAGGAAACAGCTAGTTAATTTCTCCAACGATACACTAATATGGTGGTTAAGCAGAGAGTTGTATTGTTGTACGGGAACTCTTGCACTCTGCAGCTGAAAAGCATAAAAACAAGAACACTTACCTTGAATTATCATTACTTCCATGATGCTTTTAATGTTTTTCTTTGTAAAACTTGGGCAATTTGTCATATAAAATACCATTCTGGATTTGTTCATGTTCTTCTCATGTTGGCATGGACTTTCTTCGGGTACTCCAGATTCCACCCACAATCCAAAGACAAGCAGGATAGGTGAAATCGAGACACTAAATTGCCTGTAGGTGTGAGTGTGAATGTGTGGTATAGTCATCCATCCAGGATGTTTACTTGCCTCCTACATAGAGAATAGATGGATAGATATGCCATTCTACTACACTCAAAACAAATATTTTTTTTATACTGATCAACACCATTGTATTAGACTTGTCGTTCAAACACGATTGCATCGTGTTAAACTGAGTTAACTCAAATGTTTTCATTTTGAAAGAACATGTTTCAATTAAGTAGGTCAAAAATGAATTTTGCTGTTCAATTTACTTAAATAAAACAAGTTAATCCAACACAATTATTTCATGATGTTAATTTCATCAAGTTTAACCACTTTACTTAATCCATTCGAGTTGAGACTACATTAATGATTTTAATTGTGTCAAAGTAGCATTACTGAAACTAGGAACAGGATTTTCACTTCCCGTCATGGTTTGCACGGTGTTGGATAGGGTGAGTAAATGTTGACATAAAGTGATATTTTATGCATTTTTAATCAAGATGATAAAATAGGGAGACTTGTTAATGTTTAATGTTCTATTATGCTGGTATTTAAAAAAGAGTTACTGTTATGTTGGTGTTTTGGGGGGTTACCATTGTGGTGAACTGTAGAGCATGTGGTTAGTTTGAGGGCCTGCTAACAAGATTTTTTAAAAAGTTCTTTTAATAAAATAAGCAACTACTATGTGAATACCATGGATGTAACCATGGGCGTCGGAAGCAAAAAAAAAAATGTGGGTGGGTCCAAAATTTTTTACTGGAGTACAAACCCGATTCCAAAAAAGTTGGGACACTGTACAAATTGTGAATAAGAACAGAATGCAATGATGTGGAAGTTTCAAATTTCAATATTTTATTCAGAATACAACATAGATGACATATCAAATGTTTAAACTGAGAAAATGTATCATTTTAAGGGAAAAATAAGTTGATTTTAAATTTCATGGCATCAACACATCTCAAAAAAGTTGGGACAAGGCCATGTTTACCACTGTGTGGCATCCACTCTTCTTTTTATAACAGTCTGCAAACGTCTGGGGACTGAGGAGACAAGTTGCTCAAGTTTAGGAATAGGAATGTTGTCCCATTCTTGTCTAATACAGGCTTCTAGTTGCTCAACTGTCTTAGGTCTTCTTTGTCGCATCTTCCTCTTTATGATGCGCCAAATGTTTTCTATGGGTGAAAGATCTGGACTGCAGGCTGGCCATTTCAGTACCCGGATCCTTCTACACAGACATGATGTTGTAATTGATGCAGTATGTGGTCTGGCATTATCATGTTGGAAAATGCAAGGTCTTCCCTGAAAGAGACGACGTCTGGATGGGAGCATATGTTGTTCTAGAACTTGGATATACCTTTCAGCATTGATGGTGCCTTTCCAGATGTGTAAGCTGCCCATGCCACACGCACTCATGCAACCCCATACCATCAGAGATGCAGGCTTCTGAACTGAGCGCTGATAACAACTTGGGTTGTCCTTGTCCTCTTTAGTCCGGATGACATGGCGTCCCAGTTTTCCAAAAAGAACTTCAAATTTTGATTCGTCTGACCACAGAACAGTTTTCCACTTTGCCACAGTCCATTTTAAATGAGCCTTGGCCCAGAGAAAACGCCTGCGCTTCTGGATCATGTTTAGATATGGCTTCTTTTTTGACCTATAGAGTTTTAGCCGGCAACGGTGAATGGCACGGTGGATTGTGTTCACCGACAATGTTTTCTGGAAGTATTCCTGAGCCCATGTTGTGATTTCCATTACAGTAGCATTCCTGTATGTGATGCAGTGCCGTCTAAGGGCCCGAAGATCACAGGCATCCAGTATGGTTTTCCGGCCTTGACCCTTACGCACAGAGATTGTTCCAGATTCTCTGAATCTTTGGATGATATTATGCACTGTAGATGATGATAACTTCAAACTCTTTGCAATTTTTCTCTGAGAAACTCCTTTCTGATATTGCTCCACTATTTTTCGCCGCAGCATTGGGGGAATTGGTGATCCTCTGCCCATCTTGACTTCTGAGAGACACTGCCACTCTGAGAGGCTCTTTTTATACCCAATCATGTTGCCAATTGACCTAATAAGTTGCAAATTGGTCCTCCAGCTGTTCCTTATATGTACATTTAACTTTTCCGGCCTCTTATTGCTACCTGTCCCAACTTTTTTGGAATGTGTAGCTCTCATGAAATCCAAAATGAGCCAATATTTGGCATGACATTTCAAAATGTCTCACTTTCAACATTTGATATGTTATCTATATTCTATTGTGGATAAAATATAAGTTTATGAGATTTGTAAATGATTGCATTCCTTTTTTATTCACAATTTGTACAGTGTCCCAACTTTTTTGGAATCGGGTTTGTAGATTCCATTTACATTAAGTCCAAATAGCTTGCCTTGTTTACTAAACGCCTGGTTGTGACAGACAAAATTACTGAAGACACCAAATTACTTAAGGTGGTAATAGTGTAGGGGTAAGGCACATGATAGAAAGTTTTGACGCGAATCGATCTGAGGTTCGAATCTGCCTTTTGCCGAACTCATTCTACTCCCTTTTGTCATCACATATCAGATCGGAAAGTATTTATAGTTAAATACTTCAGGTAGAATGAACTTGATTGAAAGTTATTTGAACATGCTTAAGTTTACTCAATTCAGTTAAGTTCATTATGTGGAACCACAGTCCAGTTTAAAGAACCAAAGAGTTAGTTTAAAGTATCTTTTTTTATTTTAGTGTAGCAGATTAGTATGGAAGCTTGTTTCTGCCATGGAATAAAACAATTGAAAAGATAATTCAGATTTTTTTCTCAGAATTGCGTGATATAAACTCACAATTGTGAGTTATAAACTCGCAATCCTGAGAAAAAAAGTCAGAATTGCGAGTTAAAAAAGTCAAGTTATAAACAATTTAAAAGATAACTGCGACTTTTTATCTCACAATTCTGACTTTTTATCTCGCAATTCTGACTTTTTATCTCGCAATTCTTACTTTATAACTCTCAATTGCGAGTTTACATCTTGCAATTGTGAGATAAAAAGTCAGAATTGCGAGATAAAAAGTCAGAATTGCGAGATAAAAAGTCGCAATTATCTTTTAAATTGTTTTATTCCATGGTGGAAACAAGCTTCCATAGAGCTAGGTATAATATAGATTACATTTTGAGATGATATAAACAATTAAGATGTTCAGATTTGCTATATTGTATACATCACGTAAAGCGATAAATATATTATATAGAAAATCTAAACTGCTTGATGGTTTATATATCATTGCAAAATGTAAACTATATATTATCGCCTGGGATTAATCTTCAGATTAGGACACATTATTGGGATTAAGCCTGTGCTTGGTTGTTCCAGGACCAACAACGTATGCTAATCGAGGAACATGTTCTACTTCGTTAAATCACGTCGAGAAACAGATTATGATATGGAAAAACACGATCTGTGAGATTATTTTTTAGCGTGGTCTCATCTGGTGACACTAGCTGAAACAAGGTCATGAAATAAAGGCCATTTCATTTCAATCGTCTCAGCTGTATTGATAGTGATGTTTACTGTGCGGCTCTTGTTAGTAGAGCTTTGCTCTTGTTGCTATTTGGAGATCAGAGGACTGCAACATAAGACAGATATTGAATAGCAAACTCGCATACGCACATCACAGACACTGGCGTTCTGTATTACTGTCCGTTTGTAAACTATAAGCCTCATACCATTGCTTATTAGGAAGCAGAGAATGAGGATGCCATGAAGCTACAAATGGATTTAAAGCCTGAGTGGAAAAGAAGAAAGAAAGCAACGCTTATTCATACAAATGAGTGGCTTGGCATTTTCCAAATTAGATTTACATACAAATTTCAGCGGTTCTGTGTAATTTAAACTGCAAAACAATTTTGTGCATGAGGAGCAGTTGCATCACAAGCATAGCGCAGAAATTGAGTGTGTGTGTGTGTGTGTGTGTGTGTGCGCTCTGTGTTTGTGTTCAAGAATTGTACTTTCAGAACCCCAGTGGTCAAGGTTTAGCTTGTTAGCGTGGCCCTGTTAGCCCCTTCTGGTAGATGTCATAACAGCACCAAACTGATTAAACAAAGTCTCAGCTCAGGGTTATTATAGTTGTCTAAAACTAAAACCATAAAAAAAATAATAATAATTTTCATCACTTGAAATTACATTAACATAAATTGAAATACAATAAAATACAAACCATCTTAAAAACTTAATTTTATTTGAGCTAGTTGCCAAATATTTATCAGTTTAACTTGAATAATAACTAAGACTAAACTAAAATGAATAAAAACTATAGTGGCATTAAAAAAAACAAGCAACAAATAAAAAATTGTTTAAAATGACAAAACATAAAATGAATAAATTCAGCAATTTCTCTTTGCATACAAGACACATTAGGGTTCCTTGAAGACATAATGTTCCAGCAAGTCTGGTTAATTTTTTTATTTTTTTTTTAATAAGATTTAATAAGAATTTTAATAAGATTTTCTTATTAAAGTGATAAAATGTTGTTGCAAAAATGGGTACACCCTCCAAACAGTTACAAAATAAAACTAAATAAAACATTTCTGTAACTTTATTTTGATGGTCCACTTAAGACATTCTACTAACTAGAAGTAACTTTGATTAGTAGACTGTCTGCTTAGTATCTGCTAACACTTTATTTTGATACTCCCCAACAGACATTCTACTGACTATAAGTACGTTTGCAAATACATTTTACAACTTATTCCACTAACCCGAACCCTAACCCTACAATAACAATACTACAGTCTACTAATACTCTAATGAGAGTTATAGTTGCTTATAGTTAGTAGAATGTCTAAAGCGGACCATCGAAATAAAGTGTATCCAAAATTTCTGCTGCAAGCTAAAGGCAGTTTTAGATCAACATGAGAGTATGCTGAACCAAAACATTTAAACAGGAGTAATTTCTTGACAATTAAAACTGTTACATACACTCACCTAAAGGATTATTAGGAACACCTGTTCAATTTCTCATTAATGCAATTATCTAATCAACCAATCACATGGCAGTTGCTTCAATGCATTTAGGGGTGTGGTCCTGGTCAAGACAATCTCCTGAACTCCAAACTGAATGTCAGAATGGGAAAGAAAGGTGATTTAAGCAATTTTGAGCTTGGCATGGTTGTTGGTGCCAGACGGGCCGGTCTGAGTATTTCACAATCTGCTCAGTTACTGGGATTTTCACGCACAACCATTTCTAGAGTTTACAAAGAATGGTGTGAAAAGGGAAAAACATCCAGTATGCGGCAGTCCTGTGGGCGAAAATGCCTTGTTGATGCTAGAGGTCAGAGGAGAATGGGCCGACTGATTCAAGCTGATAGAAGAGCAACTTTGACTGAAATAACCACTCGTTACAACCGAGGTATGCAGCAAAGCATTTGTGAAGCCACAACACGCACAACCTTGAGGCGGATGGGCTACAACAGCAGAAGACCCCACCGGGTACCACTCATCTCCACTACAAATAGGAAAAAGAGGCTACAATTTGCACGAGCTCACCAAAATTGGACAGTTGAAGACTGGAAAAATGTTGCCTGGTCTGATGGTAGAGTCAGAATTTGGCGTAAACAGAATGAGAACATGGATCCATCATGCCTTGTTACCACTGTGCAGGCTGGTGGTGGTGGTGTAATGGTGTGGGGGATGTTTTCTTGGCACACTTTAGGCCCCTTAGTGCCAATTGGGCATCGTTTAAATGCCACGGCCTACCTGAGCATTGTTTCTGACCATGTCCATCCCTTTATGACCACCATGTACCCATCCTCTGATGGCTACTTCCAGCAGGATAATGCACCATGTTACAAAGCTCGAATCATTTCAAATTGGTTTCTTGAACATGACAATGAGTTCACTGTACTAAAATGGCCCCCACAGTCACCAGATCTCAACCCAATAGAGCATCTTTGGGATGTGGTGGAACGGGAGCTTCGTGCCCTGGATGTGCATCCCACAAATCTCCATCAACTGCAAGATGCTATCCTATCAATATGGGCCAACATTTCTAAAGAATGCTTTCAGCACCTTGTTGAATCAATGCCACGTAGAATTAAGGCAGTTCTGAAGGCGAAAGGGGGTCAAACACAGTATTAGTATGGTGTTCCTAATAATCCTTTAGGTGAGTGTAGCTCATTAAAACATTCTCTGATTTAAGGCACAATGGAACAACTTTGGACAAACTGTCAGAAGACTTATTTTTTGCACAAAAACGAAAAAGGTACATGTTTACCAAATGATTGTTTCCATCCACCTATTTTTATGGGAATTTTGGGATATTATACATAGTGGCTTCTCTTTTTCCGTGATATTTAGCAGCAGTTTATCACGAAGTGATGATTTTGTAACGATTTAACTGGATGGAAACTGCTTTATTCGCAAATGTTTGATGCGATATTCCAATTCTGTGCAAAGTTAAACTCACAACTTTGGATGGAAACAGCTATTGAGACAGACGTAAGATACCTTGTGGTTGCTTTTAGAAGATGTTTGTTATTGCAATAAATGTAATTGTACTGTATATTGATGTGTTGCTGTGATTTAATTTGCCATCATTTTAGCCTAAATCAAATGTAATTTACAAATAAATATTTTAGTTATACAGTCAAAAGTGAATAAAGCACCTTTGCAGTTAAATAAAGTGAAGTTTTCATAATTATCCAACTTAAGTTCATCTAACTAAAGTGAAGTTTTCATAATTATCCAAGTGGGAGAAATGCAGTGAGAAGTGCAGTTCGGTGGTAGTAAAGTTCTTATATAAGGATGTATGAGTACTGAAGGTGTGCTTTTTTAAAGGTGTCATGAATTCACACATGTAATACAAAATTTTCAAACAGAAGATGCTACGTTCTTCTCATTTCCTGCATTGTTGGGCACTTTTTCTACATGAAGATCACATTCTTTATTAATCCTCAAGGTCCTCCTCCAGGAGTTTAATGGATAGATGTGACAGTTTTTCATGAACTTGTACACTCAGTACCAAGAAGGGTCATAGCAGTATACTTAAAGTTATGGAGGACATACTGCATACTAGAATATGGGCCCTATTTTAACGATCTGAGCGCATGGTCTGAAGCGCATGGCGCAGGTGCACTTAGGGCGTGTCCGAAACCACTTTTGCTAGTTTAACGACGAAAAAAATTATCTGCATGCCAGGCGCATGGTCCAAAAGGGTTGTACCTAGTCTCTTAATGAGTTATGGGTGTGTTTTGGGCGTAACGTGCAATAAACCAATCAGAGTCTCATCTCCCATTCCCTTTAAAAGCCAGTTGCGCTTGCACCATGGCGGATTCGCTATTTACATGGAAGAATTTGCGAGCGGAAAGACTGAACGCTTCTCCAGAGAGGAATCCTTTTATTTTTAAATTTTAAACATGTTTGTGTGCTGCTGCGCATCCCTGTGTGTGTAATAATCAGAGTGTACGTGCGCTGTGCACCCACCTATAGGCATATTACTAACGCGCCCTTTAAATAACACAAAAAATACTGCGCTATTGACTTTAGAGCAGGTTTTTGTTGGTCAATGGCGCAGTCAATTTCAGTAGTCTCAAAACAGCAATGCGCCAACAGTGCGCCTGAACACAACTCGTTTTCAGACCAGCATGCCCATCGGTGAACAGATGCGCGCGAGTGCACTTGCTATTTAAACAACGTGGAGCTGGACATGAAAATGGTAACTGCGTCGGGCTGAAAATAGCAAGAAACACTGGCGTCACATTGCGCCGGGTGTATGATAGGGCCCTAAGACATGTTTGTGAATTTAATGAAGGGTGTACTTATTTTTGCAACACATCATTTAAGCAAAACTGCCTAACTGACTTGTTTTACAGTGCGTTTCTTACATTGTCAAAATTAAAGGTTCCAAAAGGGATTTTTCCAAAATGATGTCATAGAAGAACAATTCTGGATTCCATGAACCTTTTAGTGAACATGTTCTTAAAATAACCTTTTTTTTTCTTTTGTGAAGAAACTTTCTTATATATAAAAGTTTCCATGGATGTTAACGTTTCTTCATGGAACCATAGATGCCAATAAAGAACCTTTTTTTTAAAGAGAGCATATAAATGTTTAATGTACATTTTCATCTTCACATAAATTGTAATTATGATCATTAGGAAATAAATATATCTTTATGCTCAGAGGGGATGTACTTATAGAAACAATGTGTATTGTGAAAAGCGCTATACAAATCAATTTAGCCTTGACTTAAGATGAATGGAAATGCTAACAGGTATTGTAGACCTCCTACGGTAAGCCTGAAGATGGCTTTGTCTTAATAAATTATGCATGTGCCAATTATCTACATGTATGTGTGAACCATTTTTGATAGCTGTTTCAAAGCTCCTGAGTTTAAAACTCTTAACAAAGTTTGATCATTGTTCCTCCATGAAGACACACACACACACACACAGTCACACTCAGACACACATCAGACAACTAATGCTTGCCTTTCTTCTAACGCAGTCATGCTTGATTTTCTTTCAGTATATTGGTCATGGCTTTCACCGACAACGCAGGTGTGATAATTCCCACACGTTTGCATTTGTCTTGGTAATCCATATAAGAAATTGAATTGGCCAGTGGTGCCTGAGAACACATCATTCTGAAATCCAGCCATGGTATAATTCTGTTCGCTCATACGAAGGGTCATCATACAGTGATCAGAGGTCAACAGGAAACTAATTGAGGTCTCTCCACTCTGCCCCATTCTCCATGCCTGTGCAGACGTCTAATGGGCTGTACCAGGATATTATGGGACCAGAACAGGTCTGCTTTGATTTGTTGAGGTGACTGATGGATGCACCAGTGGTTCAGATGTTATAAACAGAGCTTTACACGAACACCCACTAACCCGCCAAATGCGGGTGTATTTCAGCAGTGGCGTGTAACGCGGTCACTCCTACTAGCCACTTTGTTGGGATATATATATATATACATTTTTCATTTTTCTTTTAAAAAGGCATCTGAAATAATGAACTAAGGGTAATGCAGTGCTGTCAAAAATACAGATTCTTCGATACACATCGATACCAAAATATCTGAAACGCTTCCGATACTCATTTTCTGCAGAATAGATACACAATACCAGCTGCTTTTTCTCTCTCTTTCTCCGAAAGAGACACACAAACCCGCCTCCCCTCACTCACTCGTTTCATTTGCTCCAGATGAATATTGTTGGTATTACAGAGCTTGAATTTCGTGGGATTACGCATGTTGCGCATCATTTTACTCATTCCCGCAAATTTTGTGCTCACACCCAAAGTGCGCGCACATAAAGCCGTCTCTTAGTACTAAATTAAGTTCTTTCTTGCTGCTTATTGCGCTTAAAAAGTCAAATACACACAAAATAATGTCAAAATGGCGGTCTTGGCGAGTATTCACATAAACACAGTCAGGTATGCTTTAAGTGAACGTAAACAGTTGAGAAAAAAAACGCATGTGTGTAACAGTATAATGGATCCGTCCATCAGGTCTTAAAGTGACAGTAGCCTAATATACCTGCTGCCAAATTATGAGATAATATTAAAAATATCTATATGGCAGTTTTTCCACAATTATTTGAATAAGTGTGAACGCTGCCATCCGAACCCTGGTGCGCACCAAACAAGCGGACTGAGAAACAAGCGGACCGAGATGGGTCTCTGTCCGCTTCCAAATTAACTCTGGTGCGGTTCGACTGAAATATGAACGCAACATGGACCAAAGACATGTAAACGAAACAAAAAAAAGGACATGATGTCACAAGATGCGACCCTAAAATGGACAGAATGCTCAAGCATACCTGTTTTTTTTCGTCATAGTTGTGATGTTGCCCATCACAGTTCGGTACAGGCATCAGAACCGCGTCTCCTTGCAGCAGATCTTCATTTGTGTGTGTGTGACGGAGGGATTCCTGCCGCTGTTTTGACTCCTTTACACATTTTATAAGCTCTTCACGAGTTCTCAGCTGGTCAAAATACCATCATATGTAGGCTGCGCACATACAACGAGCACATTTAGCCCAGCACACAGCATTGTTTTGGATGTTCAGTAAGTTCTGTCACAAAATATACTTAATAAAAGCCGGCCAATCAGGTTGTGAACATATCCCTATGCCTTTAGGTTCGGTATCATCAGGTTTTGTGTTAAAATGCCAATGTGAACGCTAAGCGGACCAGGACTAAATGTGTTTTTTTTGGTCCGGACCAAACGAACCAAGCAAACCGAACTACAAGTGTGAACACACCCTGAAAGGGACAGTTCACACAAAAATAAAAAACTCGGTCACAATTTACTCGCCCTATTGTTCTAAATCTGTATGACTTACTTTCTTCTGTGGGACACAAACAACATATTTTTTTGTCCTTACAGAGAAAGTCAATAGTATCCAAAACAACACTGGACCCCACTTACGGTTACACTTTATTTTGATGATCCACTTTAGACATTCTACTAACTATAAGTAACTTTGCAACTACATGTCAACTAACTCTCATATTAAGCAGACAGTCTACCAATCTAATAACTGGTAGTTGACATGTAGTTGCAAAGTTACTTATAGTAAGTAGAATGTCTAAAGTGGACATTCGAAATAAAGTGTTTCCTCATTTATTGTGTGTTCTGCAGAATACACACATGTTTATAATGACATGAGGGTGAGTAAATGAAGTTTGCGTTTGTCCTTTGTCTTAACCTTTAGTATTTACTTATGACCTCACTTCTTCACAGATTTCTTTTTCTCTGCATGAATGACCTGACATTTATGCATTTAGCAGACACTTTTTTCCATATGATTTATATATTTACATGTCAACAATGCCTGTTCAGACGGCAACTATTGTACATTGAACCTGACAGCCAACCTGCAACCAGTGCAGCAAACAATGCATACTCTTTCTTTATAGTTTAATATAACAAAAACCTAGTTGAATAGGTTTGGACGGTGCTGTTCTGTTTGTAATACCAGCTGTTATCATCTTGATCACAATATTAAACTCCCCAAACCCTAAGATCATGATTAAATCTACATCATGAATATATTGGAACAAACATCCTCTGCCCTGACGTTACAAAGCCAAGTGATATTTTGCTTTCTAAACCATCCCTGTCATAACCTAATCATTATTCAAACAGGAAAACCCGTTTTTGCCAAAACTGAAGATAATTTTAATCGTGAGTTTTCTCCAATTCTCTCATGCTCAACTCAATTTATAATAACTTGCCTAACTTCACATGCTCTTGGGGGGACGCATATCACATCAAATCTTGTCATTATTAAACTGAATATGATTATATGCAGTTCTCAGCTCTTTCATCTGAGTGATGAACTGTGGTTTTAGGGCTCTGTGACTTACACATCTGGAGGGAAGGCGATGTACCGAAGTCAATTCACAGCTCTGACATTGTTCCTCAGACGCGTCACTTCAAGCTCTTTGGGAGGAGATATAAATGATAATTGATTTCAATGGAGGTGGTACATATTCCATCTTTGCTGCTGAAGCGTCGGCTTGTAAAACCACAGGAGTGAGAACCTCATCTGCTTCTTTAACAAGCACTGCAACCCTTCCATATGTTTCACTGATGACTGGAGTGTATCAAATACTAGTGAGCTGCCAATGGAGGCAGCACTTTAATCAACCCATTTTTACTCCCAAGGCGTCCAATATTGCTGCATGTACAAGAGTCACTACTCACTACACAGCCACTTAAATATGGGGTTGAATTAGTTGCATTTTTCCAAATAAATATACTTATACATTTTCCCACATAAAAAATAGGCCCTTTAAGCTCTTACCATTGTAGCTGGCAACCCAATGCTTTTAAAGGGAAAGTCAATAGATTGACATCAATATTTTATGTTCATAAAGTTGGTTTATTTAAAATATATAATATTTTGTTTTTTTTAGACATTATCTCACAACTGCTTTTGTTTATTTATTCATAAAGAATAAAATAAATTTAGTTTTTTTTTTTTTTTTACCAAATGGGCCTGTCCCAATACCCACACATGCAGTCTTGGCCACTTGAGAGCGTGTGCATGTGACAGGAAGTATGTGTGTAAATATCTGAAAAATGCCGAAGCTCAGTGCCTTTAACGCACGCTAAATCCGAAATGATATTTGAGGCTAAGCATATCCCATCAGTCGTCATGTATAGAAACTCAAGTGCCCCAAAATTGCGAGATGTCGAGGAAAACTTTCCAGCGTAAATTCAAATAATTAGATATTACATATAATTTGTTAGTAAAAGTAAAGTGTTGTGCAGAGAGGAGTATGTTTATTTTGTAAAACATTTCAACTGCGTGTTATCACCGAATAAAAAGCACTACAACTGCTAAATTATGTTGTCTGTTGCATAGGAACTACTAAACAGGAATTTAGATGGTTATTTTAAAGTGCAATATATTGAAAACCAAATTAAGGGCCAGATTTACTAAACGGCAAATTAGTGTGAGAGCGCAATTCCAAAAAAGTGCAGATTGGAGTGTTAAGTTCAGTGCGTGATCTACTGATGACACACAAATTAAAGAACACAGACGCAACCGTATCATTTCCATAATGACCAACACAATCTATCAAGAGAAGCGCAAATTAGCATCTGGTTTAAGACAATGGCGCAAATACCAGTAAATTGGCTAGCGCAAACCTTAGTAAATCACCTTGATTGATTAATTTAAATACTCTCCTCCATTAAATTTTGCATCTGAAAGTGAACCCCTACAAATGCATATGACCTAGCGGTACGGTTCAGTACAGTACAGTTCAGTACAATTTGACGCTAAACCCTGATCCGGCTTGCGTTTCCACCGCCAACAGTACCCTTACTTGATAGGCATGGTATAGCGATTGAAGTCATTCTCGCGTGAAGAAGAAAGCGACACAGTAAACAACAGTGGACGACATACAGCAGATCTTGCTTCTCGGCATGTGGCTGTTTGTCAAAAGAAGACGACACGTTTTGTTTGAGCCAATGCTACAAAGAAAAACAGCCGAAAAAACACATGCAAGTGACGATTTTCTGTCAACCAATCAATGTTCTGCAGTCAGTCTAGCTCCACACTTTACCAAACTACTGTGCTAGGTACCCCAACGGAAGGGTGCCAAAAAAGTTGTATGGTACGGTTCGGAATTAGGGTACCATTCACAACTTCTGACAATGGAAACGGCAAAAATTGCGTACCGTACTGAACCGTATCGCTTGGTGGAAGCGAGCCATTATAGTCTACAGAATGTTCAGGGACCATGAAAATAAAGTGTTATTGTTTTTGTTTTGTTTTGAGATTCCATCTCTGTTAAAGTGTGGTGACATAAGTGAAATTTCAGCAAAATTTGGCTGACAAAAAAGCTCCATTATCTACTGTCAATAGCGCAGCGATAAATAAAGCACAGCTCACACAGAAGTCACTTTCAAACCAAGCAGCTTTCTGTTGGTCAATGTGGCAAATTCATGTGACCAACTTGAAAATGAGCGAAATCTGCCTGGGGAAATTTTTCGCCCTCATGCTAAACTCACGATTACATTGGAATGACTGGATTTCACTGAGCAACGGTAAACGTGACTGACATCTCTAGGATTCTGCTTTAGGCCTATTTAGAAAGTGGGAAGCAAGGCAGATTGAGCAGATTCTAGAAGTTTCTAGAAATGAAGGGGGAGAAAATTAATCCACCACCCGCAAGGCAACAGCTTCCTTGCCATGTCCGAATTAATTCTGACACTGCGTTTCTGACAGAGGTGATTATTGGCACGCAAAAAAAAATGGCACGCGTTGGGAATAGGGATGCATCGAGCCATCCCACAGCCGATGCAAAATGCATGACATAAGCAGCACCGGACTGCTTTTCAGTCGCCCCCAACACGTGGACCAATGAAGAAACAGGGCGGTTCAAAGGAAGAACTTTTTACTTTGTAGTAATCAAACATCCTCAGGTGTTACAGCGGAGAGGTGGCCAGAAACGGGGAGAGCCTAGATCGCACTGTAAGTGGAACACTGGCAACTAGCCTGATTTATGGCTTCTCCAGATATGATGGAGCACTAAGGGGTACCCTTTTGTAAGTGCATATTTTGCTGCAATTTATCACAACACCTCCACCCTACAATACTCTTGAGTTTTGGGGGACTGCACGAGGAGCCACTGATAAAACAAATCTTTTTACTATAAGGAACACACAGGCTCCCGAAAACCGAATACATAGGCACTTTGTATTCTGAGGCGATACAGCCTGCATGTATAGTTCATTCAAATGGAGTGTTACTAATGCAGTGTTACAGAAATCTAAGCACTAGTGCACTCTGAGAGAATTGCTGCTAAAACCACTTCAACATTTCACATTTACAAATACAAATTTTGAGTAACAACAATCACTGTAAGACAATTAACTCTTTCCCCGCCAGCGTTTTTGATCATTTTCACAAAATGTTCATGGCCCCCAGAATATTTTGTTGAATGAATATTTGTACATGCAATGTATCAAAAGAAAGAACAGAGCCTCTGCTTTGAAACAAATAAACAAAAAAACTGTTTTATTCTAGCTTAATGCATTCTTTTTTATCAAAACTTGAATGTGGGTACGTTTCATTAAAAACAATTTTGAGCAAAAAGCTGAGAAAATAGCATTTTTGTCAAAGACTACATCCAGATTGGATTCAGAATGATGATCAAAACACAGATGGAGTCGATCGAGTCCATCAACACCCCCAAAGCTTCACAGTCCTATAGCTCGTCCTGGGTCGACATTTCATTCAGTAACATTAGGCAGTTTTGATTTATATGCTGTTTATGTGTTATTTTACATATGCATCTGCTTACATTATGAGATCGCTCATTTCTGTTTCTTTCGCCTGTTTTTTGATCAGGAGATATGAGTTTATATCTCGCAATTCTGACTGCTTTTCTCAGAATTGTGAGATATAAACTCGCAATAGCGAGTTATAAAGTCCAATTCTGAGGGAAAAAAAGACTGACTTCTCAGAATTGCGAGTTTATATCTCACAATTCTGACTTTATATCTCGCAATTGCGTGTTATGAAGTCAGAATTACAAGATAAAAACTCGCAATTGCAAATTCGCAAATTCTGAGGAGAAAAAAAAGTCAAAATTGCGAGTTATAAAGTCAGAATTGCAAGATATAAACTTGAAATTGCGAGAAAAAAAGTCAGAATTGTGAGATAAAAAGTCACAATTACCTTTTTTATTTTTTATTCTGTGGCGGAAACAAGCTTCCATATAGCGCCTCCTAGCATATAACAGTGAAAACACAGAAAGCCAGAAAATTTTGTTAATGACGAGGAAGCGTTGTCTCATAAATGACGGAAATTTCCATTAAAGGCGGGGAAAGAGTTAATCAAAGGAATTAACCAAAAAATCAAATGCACCATTATGTCGTTCCAAATCCATATGACCTTCTCTCTTTTTGGGAACACAGAAGGAAATGTTACTTTGCTCTTTTCATTAAAATAGAAATAACCAAGAAGTCTTAAATTCGAAAGACAGGAAAAAGTATAATAAAAGTAGTTTATTTGATTTGTGTGCATTGTTTCAAGTCTTGAAGCTTGATTTCAAGTGTAGTTGCAGTCCGAAATGTTTTAGAAGGCAATTCATAATGAAACACAAGTGCACTTTATATTCTCAGTGTGTAGTAGTCTAATTCTATGATTATTTTTTACTTTGAACTACAGTACTGGTGAACCAACAGTTTGAATAGAATATTGCTGAGTTAGTTCATATTAACACCATTAGACCCCACTGAATTTTCATTGTATGGCCAAAAACATTTCAAAATAAAGTCATAGGGCCCTATTTTACCGATCTGAGCGCATTGTCTGAAGCGCATGGCGCAGGTGCACTTAGGGCGTGTCTGAATCCACTTTTGCTAGTTTACTGACGGAAAAAACTGTCGGCGTGCCAGGCACATGGTCCAAAAGGTTTGTACCTAGTCTCTTAATGAGTCATGGGTGTGTTTTGGTTGTAACGTGCAATAAACCAATCAGAGTCTCATCTCCCGTTCCCTTTAAAAGCCAGTTGCGCTTGCACCATGGCGGATTCACTATTTACATGGTGGAATTTGCAAGTGCCAATAATGCGCCTGAACACACCTCGTTTTCACAACAGCACACCCATGGGCAAACAGATGGGCATGAGTGCATTTGCTATTTAAACAATGTGGCGCTGGATGTGAAAATGATAACTGCATTGGGCTGAAACTAGCAAAAAAACACTTGCGTTGCGCCTGGCGTCGCATTGTGCCGGGTGTATGATAGGGCCTATAGAGGTTTGGAACAAGAGGGAGTAAATGATGACGATCTCACAGGAAAACATAACGTGATTTCGTATAAACGTACAAATGAAATCGTACAAATGTATACAAATTAGCCACCAACTCACCAAAACAAAATAGTTCTGAACTGCCATGAGACTGTGGTGGAATTTTCATTTTTGGATGAGCTATCCCTTTAAAGCTATAAGCCACAAAACTTGAATTCTGATTTCATGAGGCCTTTAGATATTCTGAGGGGTCTTTAATATTCTATGCATTCTGAAGATTTTATGCTCATGGTTTTTTATAATTGAGAACTATTTTGTTTAAAATCTCTTTTAAATTCTGTGAATAGCTGCAGAGGGTTCAGAAGATTTGGCCATCGCAACAGTAAGACAGTTTCAGCCATTTGCGCATTTTATTCCACCTCTTTTGCCCATTAATGAGAACATTGTGAAGAATCCACTGTGCACTGTTCTTTTCATTACTGCATGAAATTAAACTTCGCCATCAATTTCAAAGGCTTGTACATTCATACAGTGTCCAGCGTAGAGGCTCAGATTTACTGTGAATGATGTACTGAATATTAACGAAGCTGATTCATCCCCCTTCTACACCACACTATCTGTTATCACAGGCCCCCACATATGAATAAAACAACCCAACTTTATTTTCTGTGTATGTAGGTCCATGGAGGCAAGTGCAAAAACAGAGCGCACAGCACAGATGCTTAGCTTGGATTCAACAGCTTCTCTGCTTCAGTAAGACAGATACTAAAACATGGAAGTGTATGAGTGTGTGTGAGACAGCGAGGCCCCAGAGGCAGGGTCATAAAGCATTCGGTATGCTTATGGAAAACTCATGTAACTCAACTTTGTAATGTGTTTGAAATGATTGAAAAACTGCCCATATATTCATATGCGCACACACAGGTGTTAAATCAAGGAGCAAGTGTCAGCTCTTAGGAGAAACATCACAGGCATGAGCATATTATGAGTAATGGGAGCCAATGAACCAGTGAGATGGACGCATAGACATTGAAATGAAATATCATTTGGTATCCCGCATTGCAATGTAAAATTGATGTACAAACTGCTGTACTTGTCTGTTCTCAAGAAAACTTGAGCTTGAGAAGTTATTTTATACTTGAACTTTTATGTTGTTACGTGATTGATTGGAAAATGCCCTTGCATGACCTTCTTTAAAAAGACTTCTTAAAGATAGTGGCAAAGTTACTTATATTTAGAAGAATGTCTAAAGTAGACAATTGAAATAAAGTGTTACTGATTTAAGTAATAGTAAAGTGTAAACTCTGACTTTCATTCTTCTGTGGAACGCAGGAGTCATTTTGAATAATAGATTTCAAGATTCAAATGGAATTTGGAATTATCATAAAAGTGTCAAAAAGTACTTTACATTGCATGACTCACACACTCTTCTGAAACTCAACTATGTGTGGAAAACAGACTGAAATTCAAGATGTTATTCACTGATAACCTTTGCGACCAGATTATTGAGTCAGTGAGTTGAACCCGGGAATCAGATTTTGGGCCAGATTTACTAAACAGCAAATTAGCGTAAGAGCGCAATTCCAAAAAACAGCGAATGGGAGTGGAAAATTCTGCGCATGATCTACTGATGAAGAGCAAATTAAAGAACACAGATGCAGCCGGATCATTTCCATAATGACCAACGCAATCTACCAGTAAGCGTCTGGTTTAAGACGCAATTTTTTTGGGTGGTAAATAATGGGGCAAACACCAGTAAACTGATGAGCGTAAACCTTCAAGGGATAGTTCACCCAAAAATGAAAATTACCCCATGATTTACTCGCCCTCAAGCCATCTGTATATGACATTCTTCTTTTAGACGAATACATTCTGAGTTATATTAAAAAATATCCTGGCTCTTCCCAGGTTTGTAATGGCAGTGAATGGTTGTTTCGGTTTTGAAGCCCAAAAAAGTGCATCCATCCATCATAAAAGTAATCCATACGGCTCCAGGGGGTTAATAAAGGCCTTCTGAAGCAAAGTGATGCATTTGTGTTGTACGTGCGTACACGAGAGACTGGGGTTCCAGCGTATGACGTAGGACGCTTGCGAGAATCAAGTTTTGTTTTGCTCTATCCTCTGCACTTCCGCGTTTGTCACCGGAACTTACGCTACGCATGCGTCCTACGTCATACGCTGGAACGCCAGTCTCTTGTGAACGTGTGTACGACAGTTAGCGGAAGTTAGAGATTACAGTCTGAAAGTTTTAAATATGGATATTTTTCTTACACAAACGCATCGCTTCACTTCAGAAGGCCTTTATTAACCCCCCGGAGCCGTGTGGAGTACTTTTATGATGGATAAATGCACTTTTATGGACTTCAAAACAGAAACAGCCATTCACTGCCATTATAATGCTTGGAAGCGCCAGGACATTTTTTAATATTACTCTGTTTTATTTGTCTGAAAGAAGAATGTCATATAGACCTAGGATGACTGGAGGGTGAGTAAATCATGGGCTAATTTTTATTTTTGGGTGAACTATCCCTTTAAGGCCAAAGTATACTTCACTTTTTACGCATGCGAGGGTCAATGCACAGGTTGCACGTGCGCATTTAAATTTTTTAGCAGTATTTTAATGGGTTGTAACTCGTGGCGAGAGGTTGCTCAGAACTGAGCATGCGTCGAATGCCTGTGTACGCGTACGAGTCAAAAGAAGTATACTTTGCAAGGCTGTGCGTTTGACTGTGCGTAAAAAGTATACTTTGGGCTTTGGTAAATCACCTTGCGTGATTAATTTAAATACTCTCCTCCCATAAATTTTGCATCTGAAAGGGAAACTCTTACAAATGCATATGCAATAAGGTCAGCCTAAAAAATAACCCTGTCCACGCCTTTTCAGAGCTATTTTTTTTCACTGCGTGTCTTTAGTAAATCCTGACAGTATTTTTTTTTAACACCAAAAGAGGATTTGCGCCGGCACAAGCTGTTAGTAAATCTGGCCCTAGATCAGAATCCGATTTGTGAAGAAATCATTTCAGCCAGTTTTATGAATTGAATCAGTTGATTCATTGACAATATCAGACTCAAAATACCGATTTATTCAGAACTCAAACAGGCTACCTCTTCAACAACTCTTGGAAAGTTCATTATTCATTTATATTATGTTGACAACATGAAAGTCAGTAAATGATGTCATAAGTTTCAGTTTTTGGTATTTGGTTGATAATTCACCCAGAAAATTAACCACTGATCCACATTTGTATAAAATGCATTATTATAATTGATATTTGAAAGGTTTTAATGATCCTCAAAGTTAAATAATTCCAATTGAATTCAAGCCAAGACTGTATAATTCTTTCGAATCTGACATAACACTATCTTTATTGCACATGTGATGCACTGAATTACATAACGTTGCACGACCCAAGTCCCAACACTAGACGTCAAATCTGATTTCAGCAATGCAATGCTCGACAGTAACCTTGTCATAATTAAACAACCTTACTATTAAACGTATTGTCTATTTTATACCATAACAATTAGAATATAGCGTGCACTTAGTCACTCTATTTCCGGGAATGATAACACCCGTATGGCAGGTTGTTAAAATTCCTGTGCTATGAGAGCATTAATGAGCTTGTCACGATGGCGTTCACGGATCAGACCAATAAGTGCGACATACTCCCATCTAGCGGAGGAAAAGAAAATCGGTAGAAGCTTTAATGATTTCATGACTTTCTTTAATAACGTTGACAGATAGGATTACATTGTTCATTGTTAGAAATCTCATTTCATTCATGTGTTTTGAATTATGTTCCAATATTTCATCTTAAAGCTGAAAGTCTGAATCCATTAAATGGATTGAAAATGCTTTCTCAATAGTACTATTATTATTACAAATTATATTATCTGAAAAATAACGAATTTTAATTGGAAAAATAAACATACATTTGAGAATTTTCTGGTTGGTATGCCCCTGCTTTATTGACATCATGCACTAAAGCTCACATGAAATAAGCAGGTTTTTGCAAAGCTTGATTATCCACATTATCCCATCATAATTTGAAAATATTCTAAAGAATGATTCAATGGAAATAATGAAATCTTACCTTCTGTAAAAAGTTGACACTGCTGGTTTCATCTATCTATCTATCTATCTATCTATCTATCTATCTATCTATCTATCTATCTATCTATCTATCTATCTATCTATCTATCTATCTATCTATCTATCCATCCATCCATCCATCCATCCATCCATCCGTTCATCGTCTATCTATCTATCTATCTATCTATCTATCTATCTATCTATCTATCTATCTATCTATCTATCTATCTATCTGTCTGTCTGTCTGTCTGTCTGTCATCTATCTATCTATCTATCTATCTATCTATCTATCTATCTATCTATCTATCTATCTATCTCTTTGTCTGTCTGTCTATCTATCTATCTATCTATCTATCTATCTATCTATCTATCTATCTATCTATCTATCTATCTATCTATCTATCTATCTCTCTGTCTGTCTGTCTGTCTGTCATCTATCTATCTATCTATCTATCTATCTATCTATCTATCTATCTATCTATCTATCTATCTATCTATCTCTCTGTCTGGCTGTCTGTCATCTATCTATCTATCTATCTATCTATCTATCTATCTATCTGTCTGTCATCTATCTATCTGTCTGTCTGTCTGTCTGTCATCTATCTATCTATCCATCCATCCATCCATCCATCATCCATCAATCTATCTATCTATCTATCTATCTATCTATCTATCTATCTATCTATCTATCTATCTATCTATCTATCATGTCTAATATTTTATTGTTGTCCAATTATCCCAAAAGTTAACCCAAAAGTTTTTCAGGATTGTGCTAGTCAGAGATCCGTTAAAATTAAATAATCCAATAATGTCTGTTTGATCGAAATGTGTACTTACAATAATTGTAGATTTTAATTGATTATAATAGGTGTAAATCTTTTTAAGTGCGTCCGCGTTTTGACGCATGTGCGCTCGATCCAATCGCTCTGTGGCGTGGAATGGCATAATTACAGAGGCTGTGAATGATTCTCTGAGTAGCTGAATTATTGGGAGGCGATGCTCGTCATACACAGATATTCATTAAAAACTAATTACGGCGCAATGCCTGACATACGGAGGTGTCGTCTCGGTCATTTCAATGAGTTTCGAGCGTCGACACCAATCACGGTAGTCTTAAGGGGCTCATATTCTCGTCTAACGACCTGCTGCTGGTGACGTCATAAAGAGATGCAGAAGTGAGTTTCACCCCCCCCCCCCCAAAAAAAAAAAAATTCGGAGCGCCGGGGTGGCACGCGCACAGTGGGCTCGCGCACACGCGGCATTTGCAGCCTCAAATGAGCAGCTCGCGCTGAAAAGGCTCCCTCGTTTTGACTGGCTGCGCAGGTAAGACCCGCTCGATTTAGATGGACCACGTCCAAAAAGCGAAAAGTATTCTTAGTTACAGTATAAAAAAAATAAACTTCTCTTTACGATCGACGGAAACACGGTGGTCTATGGATTATGTTTTATGTCAACGCGCGCAGTTTGTCGTGTAAATATGTTGGCTTGCCGAAAAGTGGGCATAAATGTCTAAGGATCTGTTATTATACGACTGCTGAAGATATTTAAAAAAGAGGATTGCTGACTGAACTCTTGAGGTATTGCATGCAGATACAAGGAGCCTTTGAGCAGCCCTGGACAACTTGTTAGGCATACCAAGAAGCTCCACAAGAGGCGAATCTGTTTTTTGTGCGATTTAATGAGCCTACCAAGGAAATATTTTGTGGAATATTCTTCTTTAATATGCGGGGATTAAATAGCAACCTCAAGAGCTTTGATAAAAGCAAACACATCTCAATGCACAAGGAGAAGAAATGTAGACTCGAATAGCTCTCCGTTCGTTCCCCATTTGCTTCCCATTTAGAGAGCGCGAGCAGAATCAGATCAGAAGAAAATCGGATCTTTTCAGTTTAAATCATGATTGCACGGATACTCTACTTTTTTCTTTGGTCTGCGGCATTTCTTCCCGAGCTGCAGTGCGCTTCTCAGAGAACCGCGGACGCGCTTACTACTTTTCCCACGTCCGCGTTCATCAACGGCACCGACAGAAAGGACTCCAACCAGACCTCCACCTCTCGGATCAAGAGGAAGACGCTCTCGGTGGATTTCGCCGTCCCGTCGCTGCTACGTTACTACTTGGCTCTGTTTATAAAGCGCCCGCTTAACGGAGACTGTCTGTCGTTTAACGGATGCTACACGGTGCGCGCGAACTTGCTCATGCGCTGCGTTCCGTTGCAGAAAACCATCGCCAGTTTGGCGGATGCAAAGTTGGCCGCGATAAACGTCAACAGATCCAGCACTGGACAGCTCCCGTATCGACAGAAGCGTCCCGTCCCCAAAGTTTTGAATTTAGGGTTGACCAGCGCCAGTCGAAAGTCCAATCAAGTTGTGGTGGAGGTGGGCGAAGAGATGGTTAAAACGGGATGTGGAGGACTGCACGTGTACGAGGAAGCGCCGGTTGTGTACCTGGAAATGGACCTATCGCGGATTTTGGAGTGGTGGCTGGGTGCGGAGGGAGGCCGGCTCAGGGTCCGACTCATGCCCGAGCGGAAAGTGCAGGTCCCGGGGATAGAGGACAGGTACTCTGCCGCCATCAGAGCTTCGGACGCCCGCCTCTTCCTTCACATAGCTTCAAGTGGTAAGAATTCAACTTTGCGATGATTGCAGTGTTTAGAGTACGCTTTTTTTGGTTACACTTTATTTTAAGGTGTCTTTGTTACAGTGTAATTATACATTTAAGTACTGAGTAACATTAAGTAACTACATGTACTTACTATAGGGTTAGAGTTTGGTTTAAGGTTAGTTGCATGTAATTATGCATAATTTACTGTTATTACTATAGTAACTACATGTAACTTGTAACAAGGAGACTGTAAAATAAAATGTTACCCGCTATTTTAAGATGTCATTGTTACAGTGTAATTATATAATAGGCTATTAATTAACAACATGTACTTACTATAGGGTTAGGGTAGGATTAGCGTTTTGTTGAGGGTTAGTTGCATGTAATTATGCAACTTACTGTTATTACTATGGTAAGTACATGTAATATATGTAACAAGGACACTAAATTAAAGTGTTAATTTGCAGTGTAATTACATTGTCGCTAAGGTTAAAGGTGGAACTATTTTGGGGCCCACAGGTCCAGGGGACCCCTCAACAATTGTTATTTAAAAAAAATGACAGTCAGTTCCTTGCTTGTGCTCAGTTATTGTAATAGTAAGCTTTAATAGTAAGTTTTTGGTTAATTGCAGTATTCTGCAGTCAGATATTTCTTAATAATGACCATTGCCCATGCAATGCTATGTAACTTCAGCTCAATTCAATATTTCACGTCCTTGTATTTATTAATTTGCTGATTAGTAGCCTGATAATGTCATAATGAGGTGTAACAAAACTTACCTTGATCACCCTGTTGGGGTTTATTTTTTGCCATAATGACCGGCTTGCTGTACATTATCCCCTGCATACAGCACAAAAAGTTTGGTTATGCTGAGATTTGTCACCTCCCCCTTTGTATTGTTGCAATGTTATCCGTCTTGGAAATTCAGTGGCTGTTCAAAAGGGTGGCACTGCAACACCATTAAAGACTACACAGCATCACAGCATGCACAACAAGCTGACAGATGCAAAACCATTTGATGGCTTTCCCCACCCCTCCTGTAAAATCCAAAACTGTTGATTTTTTTTCTCATTATAATTTAGTGTAGAGAATCTCAATGTTGACCTATGTTGAGTGACCACTGGTGAAGCTCTACAGCAGGCTTTCATCCATTACTTGGCATTAGCAACTTTTTGCAGTGATGTTTGAAGTATTGTTATTTACAAATCAGTTTATGGCACCTCTTACCCCAAATGATCTGTGAGAGGAGTCTGTTCTCAGAGACCACTCAAAACTATAACGTGCATAGACCTCAAGAGATAAGTAAAGGTTTTATGACCTCTGAATAAGCACTATAGGCTTTTTGCAGTGTATACTGTATGTTCTAAAATACAGGCTTTAGTACCAAATTATGGGTTATTTCATTAGAAGTCCAGCAGCTGCTGACCCTTTCAGTTTTTGTTGTGGTTATGTTACTTTCATGATGTTTTTTTGTAAGTCCCACCACTTTCACAGCTTATCCGTGTAAATAGCACTTCTGGTTAGGTTAGGTTACACATTATGTACACCCGGTCTTTGATTCTGACACATTCTTTTCTTTTTTTCCCCCACATTTCTTCATCTCCCTTGAAAGCTTTCTCATTTTTGGTGATTTTTATGTAGCTGCTTCATCAAGTTTCTGGTGCAGCCTACATATTGTGATTTGAAGGGTCTCTGAAACCCTTCATCAGTGAATGATGCTATTCAAGGCTGGTTCATTCTTTGCTTATTCAGAAATGTAATACATATTCTATGGCATCTAGGGCTGCAACAATTAATCGATAAAATCGATAATAATCGATAATGAAAATCATCCACAACGATTCCCATTATTGATTAGTCGGGTCTGCCCCCCGGAAAACTTCCACCAGTCGCACCAAAATACAGCACTGAATAACGCATTTCTATGGACGAAATGCATCTTGAAAAAGTGGAGCGTAAACAGAGCGAGCTTCTGCGGGAAAGGTGCGTGATCCAAGCGCCCAAAACATGATAATTCTTTATTTTAAGCTTCAAGCTAATGCATTAGCGTTTAACATACCCTGTCGTGCGCTTTGACAGATGTGTGTGCGTCATTAGCACAAAACGTTCATTTTACAGTTTATATCCTCATCTGTAAATGCTACTAATTCACGCGAGTATTTCCATTTAGCATGAAAGCGCGTCAGTCTGCATTAAGCTTCAAACTTCACTGGTCGAGCACCGGTGTGGCGGGTGCACGCTCGTCAAACAGACATAACGCAGTAGAGAGAGACAATTAATATTCAGCGCAAAAATATCTGCTTTTGGACGCTAAATTTAGGTTTAAAAGTCAACATGTAATTCAAGTATTATGTGAGTAGCAAATGTAAAGGGATAACAACGTGTAATTGAATAAAAATGAAAGACATGGTTACTTTGTCCAGCGAATGTGTATGTGTTCCTGCAGAACATTCCTCTTATCTGGTAACACTGAGTTGGTGTTTATTTTTTTTGTGTGTGTGTTTTTGTTTTTCTTTAATATCATTTTAATGTAGGGATTTAAACTGTCCTTTTGCTTAGTAACTTTTTTGCACATAATGTATGGCACAGATATACCCTTAAAATTAAACTTTAAACATGGTTTTATTATAGTAAAACCATGTTTTTTGGCGTATTGATTACCATTTGTACAACCACACAAATATTATAGTTAAACTATGGATTTGAAGCAAAACCATGGTTAATTTATGGTTACCATGGAATAACTACAATAACCCTGTTTTATTTATTTATTTTGTTTGTTTGTTTGTTTTATTTGTTGTAAAACCATGGATAATTTTTGTAAGGTATATTCATTATGTATGTTTTCATAGCACTCAGCTGACACGTTTGTTTGAAGGACAGCATTGGGCAGGATGGGGAATGTGTTTTGACAATAAAATAAAAAAAAGAAAAGAATTTTATTATATCCGATTAATCGAAAAAATAATCGACCGACTAATCGATTATCAAAATAATCGTTAGTTGCAGCCCTAATGGCATCCATCATCAACCGTCTCTGTCAAAGATGTCCTTTTTAAGGAGCAGATCAATGAAACCAGGGTGGAATTTTCATTTTCTGGATGAACACATGACCTTATGTGAATTTAAAGTGGTGCGTGGATAAATGATTATTATAGTCAGTCTGGAATCTTTTAAAGCGATCCTACTTTGATTACAGCAAAGATACTGTAGCTGCAGAGACTTGAGTACCTCTTGTTATTTATGAAATTACAAGAACTATAATCATGCCGAAATCACATAAACTTGATTTTTTCTGTGATATTTTTCAGGTTTAAAAAAATATATGAATTGAATAAACCATCATGAAGAGATACTATTTAAGTGATTTAAAATCACTTCATGCCATATCTGTGATGTCAGTCAATTAAAAAATTAACTAATAAATCACACATTTTTTCTGTAATAAATCGCGATTAATCACACCTAACATTAAAGTTTTTAATATATTTTTATGTTGTAATACTTTCTCATTTAATCTCCAAAATAATGTAGAAACAACATAATATTGTAAATATTTGTTTAATGAAATCTTTTTACTAAGCTGAAGGCCAGTATCACTGATACCAGTACTGATGTCTCTATTACATGGATTTTTTTCCCCTCAATTTTAGCCATTAATTATAGCCATTCAACATTACAGTATAATTGAAAGTTATCGATTTTAACATTTAATAGGCTTTAAAAAATATAACATTTAATTTAAGTGAACTTAAAACAATCTTCACATAAACCCATTGTAATAAATGTCACATTTAGCTGTGCCTTTAATATATCAGGGTTCAACACTAAGGTTTTTTTTCCAGCCCTGCTTTTTTCCTGCCCTGCTAAAATGCACAAAAAAAGTTATTGTTTTCGTTGACCCATGTTGTCACCGTCATGTTCTGTGTTGTCATGGACTTTCAGTGTTTCCCTCCTTGTCACATGTTCCTTTGTTCTAGTTTTCCCGCCACTCGTCTGTCGTCATGGTCACCATCATTATTAGTTCATCTGTGTTAGCTGTGTCTTGTAATTATCTCGTTTGTGTTTGCCATTTAAGTTCTCCTGTTTTCTTCAGTCTTGGTCCGGTCTTGTCTATGTACGTCCTAGTATTGAGTGTGTTGCTACTGACCTGTTTTACTCACTTGAGTGTTCTATTTCATTAAACTTCCTTGAGAATTGGATTTACCTGTCTTTGCCTTCCTGCCTGCACACACCGTTACACATGTTACCTTATTAACAGTGCTTTAAGATTTTCAGGTAGGTCTAACAGGTAGGAAATATACAGAAATTGAATCAAGTTATCAAACACTTCACAGTCCTCAGTGCATAAATTATAAATTAAACATAGATTAATCCTTGTTAAAGCTACAAACGTTATTCAGTCAAGAGCAGAGAGTGATTTTCTCTTTGTCTTTTGTTCTTTGATGAACATTAATCACAGACAGCAGCAGGTTTATTAGGCTGCTGTCACTTTAAGACCTGACGCACATCCTATTTTCTCACAACTCTTTGTGTCCATTTAACACTTTTTAACTCATTTAAGAATGTGCTTACGAGGATACTCGACAAAACGAGAATTTTGGCATCATTTTGTGTGTTTTTGTCAGTTCAAGCGCGAAAAATCAAATTGTATTTTTATAGCACAATAAAAACAACAGTAGTTGACCATTGTGCTGTACAGAAAAAGAAAGACAAAAGATAAATAATTTAAAAAAAAAAGCAAAACAATGATAAAGGGAGTTCACATCAAAAAAAAAAAAGAACTGTTAGAAGCGGCTTTCTGTGCACGCGTTTTGGGTGTTTGTTCACAGAAAGCGTGCCAGTAAAGATTTTAGTTCTTTTTTGTGTTTCATCAAACTTGAATGGTTTAATAGCAATTGATGAATGATAGCGTGATTATATGCGGTAGCGCAACCAAAGGATGACAGGAAAAAAAACATGCTGCGTAAATTGTGTTAAATATTTTTAACGTGTTAAACTGAACAGAATAATGGCATGTGTTAAGTATTTATACATGAGGTCTGGTTCTCTTTTTTTGTATAAACTAAAACTTTTAAGTATGTACAGCTTTACAGATGTAGCCTACATGGAATTCATAAGTTTTTCATCGTATTAATAATGTAATCAATAAAATACTTTTGATATCATCATTTAACACAGTTAAACCATTCTATTTTATTCGGTGTGATTTTTAAACACTTTCGGCAGTGTTTCAGTTAGGTTTCATACTTGTTGAGCTTTAAAGATAATTAAATTCATCAATACAAAGAGTGCAAATGACTTTCATTAGTTCCATCTAGATTCCATTTATAAAAAAAATTTCCATTAAAAAGGTCATTTACTTGTAAATGAGAGTCTGAGTATTGAACTTGGACACCTGTGGCGATGCCCTCTCAGAAATTCCAGCATTTTTAGTTCCGACCTCTCCTTAGAGCATTCGTAAAAATACAAACTCTAAAGTTACACATACATTAAAGGCTTTACTTTTCAGATTAGGTCAAAACATAGATTGCATTTCAGTGTCTTTCCAAACATACAGAAATGTATGTGTACAACATTTGAATATGAATGAGATTACCCTTCATTTTCACTGTAAAGGGTCTGGAGCAGATGATGTATGATCTACGGACATCACATAATCTGTTATAGGGGTATCAAAGGCTTGTTGTCTTTTGCGGAGTGGTCTAATCCTTCAAGACTCCCTGAGGCCACTGAGACTTTCTCATTCTGAGGGTCAGAAAAGTCATTAAGATTTCTCTCTCCTCAGGCCTGGTGCTTTGTGACATTGTCTGTCCTCTGCTGCTCTCAGCATTCTTCATTACAATCAAAATTTCCTCTTTACAAGCACACTATTCAATGTTCTTCATTTGTCCTCGACATGCTACAAATAGTAATATTACAACCTAGGCTTATTGGAAAGAACGTGCAGCATTTCTGCAAAATGGCATACGTTGCTTTTTACATTCTTCATAACACTTTTAAAGTGTGGCGCTAAAAGCATGTTCAGTTTTATTGAAAATCTGGCAAAGTTTTATTAAATCGGTTGTTGTTCGCAACTTACCACCTACACTAAACCCAAAACATACCCGATAGTGTTAACAAAAGCAAACGTGAGACAAACACATTTGCTGAATCAACCATGACATTTTAGTTTGCTTCTACAAGTCTTTGAGCTATTTCATCACAAATGCAATGCTGTAGGTACATTTACTATATCTGAAAATCCATACAAATGGAGATGATAATGTGTTGCAAACATCAAAATGCATTAGTTTACGAATCATTCACTATGGTAAAAGTGTTTTGAGTTTATAACATAGTATTGTTCAAGGAAACGTGCAGAAATAAGTTCTTATTACTCGATAATCTGCCCTGTAATTGTGATTGAGTGAAAAGGAATAAAAGTTGTTGGTGTTTTACTTCCTCTAGCATTCATTTCAGCTGGAATTATGAATTGTATCTATAGTTATTTTTTGGAGTTTTGCACTCCAATAAGCCTATGTTGTAATATTTATAGTTGTAGTAGGAATAGAGATCAATATGCACAATAGAGGATCTTTTTTAGACATTCTACTAACTATAAGTAACTTTGCAGCTACATGTCAACTAACTCTCATTAGAGTATTAGTAGACTGTCTGCTTGATATCTCCTAACACTTTATTTTGATGCTCCCCAACAGACATTCTACTGACTATAAGTAACTTTGAAACTGCATGTCAATAGGGTTGCAAATTGGATGAACATTTCCAGTAAATTTCCAGAAACTTTTCAAAAGTTTCCAAAAATTTTCAAAAAATCCTCGAAAGTTTCCAAAAAATTTCAAAAAATCCTCGAAAGTTTCCAAAAATCCTGAAAAGTTTCCAAAAATTCTAGAAAGTTTCTGGAAACTTTGCAACACTACATGTCAACGTATTCTACTAATCCGAAACCCTAACCTAACAGTCTACTACAGTCTACTAATACTCTAATAAGAGTTAGTTGACATGTAGTTGCAAAGTTATAGTTAGTAGAATATCTAAAGTGGACCATTAAAATAAAGCGTAACCTCTTTTTTCTTTTCTGTTTTATTATGTATTAGTTTGTTGTAGACTTCCAAACATCGAAGCTTTTTTTGTCATCACTCATCTTCATGTCATTCCAAATCTATATCATAACCAACCCTTTATTATTCTGTGGAACACAAATAGTGACATTATAGTGAAAAATCATTTATGCAGCTTTTTGTCTTACAATGGTAGTTTATAGTCAGCTTATTTGTCAAGCATCAAGTGAAATTCTCATACTGGGTGTTCTGGATTGTTTTTGTCCCCCTATCGGTAAACCTCTTTTAAACAGTGTGCTTCTCTGTTGTTGAGCAGATCAATAATCCACCTGCTTGGAACTGTTTATATCTGAAACTGGAAAGTACGCAGTCAGGAAAAGATTCTCTAATCTTTTTCAACAATGTTTATGTCTGTAATTTTTTTGGAGGGTAGAATACTTTCTCCAATTTCAGTTTAATGTGCAGAGACAACTTAAGTAAGCCATTCTCACAGATTGATTTCCCTAGAGAGTGTAAACACTGTGTTTCTGTGGCACTTTCAACATTGCTCTGTTTGTTTGAGCAGCCCGAGACCAAAACATTAGTTCATTCAATGGTGTGAGATTAGGGTCTTTGTCCGAACAATGCAAGACCTTTTTGGAAACCTTTTGGTGCCGCTAATATTGCAAAAATGACTCACAGAAGCTTTAATCTGTCATGAGAATTAGAATAAAATAGAATACTTTTGATTCTCCAATTGCAAAAATACTTTGTTGTCATCTTAAAACTTCTATCCCAGTTCAAAAAGGCAATTTAATCACTCTAAGCTGCAAAAAATGCGAATGAGAACTCAATTCAAGAACTCAATGAGAGTACAATTCTGTACTGTATAGTCTAGAGTTTATTTCTTGTTGTGGTTATGGTTGTCTGGATATGTTATATGTATGTCTTTCAACCATCATTCAGGAGCAGCACTCCTAATTTCGTTGTATGCAAATACAATGACAATAAATGCTTTAATTTCAATTCAATTCAATTTAATTCAATTCAGTATTCATGCACTATGAGAGGCGGCTTTTTGTGTGTGCTCTCTGGATGTTTCCAGCACAGAAAACAGCATGCGAGTGCCGAATTGAGTTATCTTTCGCGTCTTCTTGCGCTTGAATGATTTAAAACTGTAAACCTGAATAAGTTGGCAAAACTCAAAAAACTGAGGCAATCAGTTACATCAATTTTTCCGGTAAATTTCTAAAAGTTTCCAAAAATTTCCAGAAATCCTGAAAAGTTAAGAAAGTTAAAGTTTAAGTAAGCAGATTTTTATTTTGTACTCACACATTTTAATTGCTCTTAACTTCAAATATTTGAGTAAGCTAATTCATACATTTAAATTAAAATGATCAACGTAAATATTTTTAGTAGTGGACACTTGGCTAGCTTTAACTAGCTAATTCAATAAATTCTACCTTGCTAATTGGTAACAATGTTTGATACATTAAAAAACCCGAATAAGTTGGCAAAACTCAAAATTTAGGCAATCAGTTGCCTCAAATTTTTTTAAGTTAAGAAATTTAAAGTTTAAGTAAGCAGAACTTGCAGATTTTTATTTTGTAATCATACATTATAATTGCTCTGAACTTGAAATATTTGAGTAAGCTAATTCATACATTTAACTCAAAAATATCATGTAATCTCACATTTGTAGGAGTGGAAACTTGACTAGCTTTAACTAGCTACACTGAACAAAATTATAAACGCAACACTTTTGTTTTTGCCCCCATTTTTCATGAGCTGAACTCAAAGATCTAAGACTTTTTCTATGTACACAAAAGGCCTATTTCTCTCAAATATTGTTCACAAATCTGTCTAAATCTGTGTTAGTGAGCACTTCTCCTCACCATCTGCCCTGTACAGTGAAAACCGGGATTCATCCGTGAAGAGAACACCTCTCCAAAGTGCCAGACGCCATCGAATGTGAGCATTTGCCCACTCAAGTCAGTCACAACGACGAACTGCAGTCAGGTCGAGCCCCCAGTGAGGACGACGAGCATGCAGATGAGCTTCCCTGAGACGATTTCTGACAGTTTGTGCAGAAATTCTTTGGTTATGCAAACCGACTGTTGCAGTAGCTGTCCGGGTGGCTGGTCTCTGACGATCTTGGAGGTGAAGATGCTGGATGTGGAGGTCCTGGGCTGGTGTGGTTACACGTGGTCTGCGGTTGTGAGGCCGTTTGGATGTACTGCCAAATTCTCTGAAACGCCTTTGGAGACAGCTTACGAATCCTACGAATATCTATTGATCTAATATGACATCTGACCTGTAATGTTGCCAGAATCATAATCATACACTATTTGTTCGTCGGCCAGAGGAGAACTGGCATCCCGACTGAGCCTGGTTTCTCCCAAGGTTTTTTTCTCCATTCTGGCCCTGAAGGAGTTTTGGTTCCTTGCCACCGTCGCCTTTGGCTTTTGGCTTGCTCAGTTGGGGACACCTAAATTTCAACTATATTACTGATCTGCCCGCATTGACACTATATGATAATTGAAATGAGCTGGATGACATCACCGTTTTCACCAGAGCGGCTGTACAGCCGAATCAAATTCCGTTGCATTATTTTCCTGTTACCACTGTGAAGCTGCTTTGAAACAATTGCCATTGTAAAAAGCGCTATATAAATAAAGGTGATTTGATTTGACAGCTTATGGTAGAGAAATGAACATTCAATTCACGGGCAACAGCTCTGGTGGACATTCCTGCAGTCAGCATGCCAATTGCACGCTCCCTCAAAACTTGTGACATCTGTGGCATTGTGCTATGTAATAAAACTGCACATTTTAGAGTGGCCTTTTATTGTGGCCAGCCTAAGGCACACCTGTGCAATAATCATGCTGTCTAATCAGCATCTTGATATGCCACACCTGTGAGGTGGATGGATTATCTCAGCAAAGGAGAAGTGCTCACTAACACAGATTTAGACAGATTTGTGAACAATATTTGAGAGAAATAGGCCTTTTGTGTACATAGAAAAAGTCTTAAATCTTTGAGTTCAGCTCATGAAAAAGGGGGGCAAAAACAAAAGTGTTGCGTTTATAATTTTGTTCAGTGTAATTCAATAAATGCCACCTTGCTAATTGGTTACACAATGCTTTGGTAGCATTAGCATAGTATAGCACTTGCTGAATGAGGACAGCAATATAAAACATTTAATATATATCTGTTCTCAATCTAAGCTCATGCTCCACTCGTCACCATGATGGTAACCCTACAAAAAACAACAACATAACAGAAACTCTTCTAAACTTCCATAACAAAACATTAAACTCTACTAAATCTCCCACTTAACGTTAATCTTGCACAAAAAAAAAAAAAAAATTATATAACACTTAATTTTAGCATTTACTGTCCCTTTTGAGTGTCATGGCAAAGCATGCTGGGAAATAGAAATCCCAGCCCAGTTTCAGGTAAATTTAAGTTTGTCTAAATTAAAAGAAACAAGTTCATAAAATTCAAAACAATGAAACAATTCAGATTACTTCAAATGTGTCAGTTTTGAGAACTCAAAAGAAAAAGAAAGTTCTAAATACTCATAAAAGGTTATTTGTTGGAACTAATTTATTGAATTTGAGTTGGCTCTACTCAAACCAATTAATTATTTTGAATGTTAGGGTTTACAGTGAAATTAAAAATGCGCACACATGAATTGATAAGCAGAATCGAAATTTTAATTTTATAACAAATCGATTTTCGATTTTCCCAACCCTACACACAGGGCTAGCATGGAGTTGCTAGCATTATTTAATTGCTCATCACATTTTGGTTAATAGCAGCTTTTAGCCTTATGTATTGGCAGCCTTATTTTGCCCAGTATTTTAGAGGCGGCCTTGACTTTTGTGCATTGAGCATCGTGAATGGCTTAGAGCATGCGTTCCAGGATTTGTTTGAGAAACATAAGCCTATTATCTCTGCATATGAAAGACTTACAGAGGAAATGGTGCCTTGATGAAAACAATCAGGAGAATGCAATTTTTGTCAGCGTGTTTTTATTTCCCTCAAAGTCAACATCAATTGAGCTAACAGTGCTAATTATGCAGATTACAGCAAAACAGCAATTTGCGGAGATTAGCATATTCACTTTGTATAGAATTCTGTAGCTGTAAGGTTATATATTTCAGACTTTGTTTTTGAGTCAGTTTTTTCTGTAATCTTGAGGCAACATTTTTTTCACTCAGACCTGCTCTAAAATTAGATCTATATTCATCTGAATAACATACTTGAAAGTCACAGATTTCAATGTCTCAGACATTTTGGCACATCTTCGTGCACACCTGCTCACCCACACAGATTTAATGCAGATTTTGCTTTGAAGCAAGGTTAGTGTCCTCACAGGAGCCAAGCTCAACTTACAGGATATGTTGTTTTCGGATTTGGTTGAAGTTCTTTCACAGGGTTGCTTGAAAACCGATGTTGCATGGAAGGAAGCCTTTGGTTTATGGTTTAACAGAAGGCACTGAATTCAAGTGTAGTCAAAGGCTTTACGTTTGGAGACGTTTGTGTGTTGAGTGTGCCGTCTCACCAGATTGAGTCTTGATGTAAGGTCTTGAGGCATGTGGAGTATCTAGGCATCCTCTAATGATAGGATACTGCATTGAAGTAAGTGAGAATCAATTGCCTCTTGCCTTTTCAAGCTTGTATCAATCAGACACTCATGGGAAAATCAATAAGGTGTCAAACGACACAGGGGTTCATTATTTATGTATTTTTATAATCAATAAACTGGAGGTGCACCTGTTTACAACCAAGGGCATTATTTCACTTTTAACCAAGGCAGGGTGTCTGAAATCTTACAGACACTCAATAAGTGAAATTAGCAAGAAATGTGAGTAACACATACTTCAGCATTAAAATGAAACAGGATTTCATTTATAAGTGTTAGGGAATTGCTGTCAAGGGAGTTGACAGATAATATTTTCAAATATCAAATATATTCAGATATTTGCCAAAAAAGCCTGGGCATATCTTAAAAACGCTGACAAGTGCTGTCACTGACATGAAATTGATCTTAAAGTCCAAAGTATGTGGAGCAGTATTTGAATGTTTATACACGTAGGTGTATTGTGAAATGTTTTCTTACTTAATTTTAATTGCAAAAAAGTTTTTCCACCACAAAGTTTCAAAAGTGTATAGCTGAATCATTGACTAAGACCTCAGACTGTCTCAGGCCCTTTCCAAGACTGGAAAAGGAGGTTGAACACCAGACCACTGTGCCTTCAAGCCTTTTTTTTTTTTTTTTTTGTACTTTAACCCAAGTGCAATTTGGCGCAAACAGTGCAAGGTGATCACTAAGGCCCTCGGCTACTATTTTCACTCATTTGATTTCACACACAGCACTTGTGAACACTCAGCAGAAGTGTGAATAGGTTCTCTCAACTTGAACACTCACACCAGCCACAACAAACAGATATTTTGCTAGACTGCACTTAGTAAGCTGATGAAAATTTTATTAATCTGATATTACATTAATTTTACTGACCAAATTCCCATTGTGTCCCAAGAGGAACATTGGAACAGTGTAAAAATCCAGTTATAGTTGCTTTCAATTTAAAGGGATCCATCTTTGAAGGACTTTAATGTTTGGCACAGCTAGCCATGCAGATAGATAACAATCTATGCATCTTAATGAGCTGCCCTTCTAACCCACCACTATCTATCTCCAATGCTAATGTGCACTGGTTCACTCTGAAGGGGCATCTGCAAATGGCCTCCACTGATGGCAAAAAGTATATAGCTTCAGCATGGGCAATGGGACTTCTGGGGTCCTTCTTCACTATAGAGTGCTGCAGGGATGATGTTTTGTAGCCAAAACCTGGAAATAGCAGTTAGCATTTTAGCCCTTCCGGTTACATTGTCCCAAAGTCAATGGGTTTTTGGAATAGGTTTTTGGTTGATTGCCTGAAATAAGATCTGTGGTTAACACAAGCTCAATATTTTCAAGTTGTATTCTACAACATAAAATACATCAGTAATACCGGCTTGTTATTTTTTAAAAGCTTTTTCTTGTCTTGTAAAAGGCGATTGCTAACAAGAGGCTAAATGGGATTACAGAGTTTGTCAGGGACATCATCACACCGAACAGGTAAACTGATAGCTGATATAAACCACTAGTCCACTTTCAAAGCCTCATTGTGTTTATAATCATGTGTAAAGGAGGCCAGCTAATAAGAGCTGTGTGAGTAAACCTCACTCCTCTGGCCTCAAGAGCCGCACTAGCGACTGACACTAGAGGCTGTGGTCTTTAGCGTGCTTGTTAGCGCTCCTGCCTCCCATGCCGGATACGACAGTTTGAATCTCACTGAGAGCGGTGCGAGTAGAACCGGAGGGGTTATATTTGGTGCCGTGACCCGGATGTGAGTAAGGTTTAGGGGGCAAAGTGTAACAGAGACCAACTAGTAAGAGCAGGGCAAGTAAACCTCACTCCCCTGATCTCATGAGGCGCACTAGCAACTGACACTAGAGGCTGAGATCTTTAGCGTGCTTGTTAGCGCTCCTGCCTCCCATGCCGGAAACGCCAGTTTGAATCCCACTGAGAGCGGTGTGAGTAGAACCGGAGGGGTTACAGCGGTGCCGTGACCCAGATGTGAGTGAGGTTTAGGAGGTTGAGTGTGACGGAGGCCAACTAGTAAGAGCAGGGCGAGTAAACCTCACTACCCTGATCTCATGAGGCGCAGTAGCAACTGACAGTAGAGGCTGCGGACTTTAGTGTCCTTGATAGTGCGCATGCCTCCAATGCCGGACATGGCAGTTCAAATCCCTCTCAGAGCGGTGCAAGTAGAACCGGAGGGGTTACATTGGTGCTGTGACCCGGATGTGAGTGAGGTTTAGGCGGGTGAGTGTAGCGGAGGCCAACTAGTAAGAGCAGGGCAAGTAAACCTCACTCCCCTGGCCTCAAGAGGCGCACTAGCGACTGACACTAGAGGCTGCGGTCTTTATCGTCCTTGTTAGCGCACCTGCCTCTTATGCCAGAAACGGCGGTTCGAATCCCGCTCGGCACTGTGTGAGTAGAATTGGAGTGGCTACATTGGTGCCGTGCCCTAGCGACTGACACTAGAGGCTGCGGTCTTTAGTGTCCTTGTTAGCACACCCGCCTCCTATGCCGGAAATGGCAGTTCAAATCCCGCTCGGAGCGGTGCAGGTAGAACCGGAGGGGTTACATTGGTGTAATGGGTGTGAGTGTAATGGAGGCCAGCTAGTGAGAGCATGGCGAGTAAACCTCACTCCTCTGATCTCAAGAGGCGTACTAGCGCACTAAACGCTTTTTAAATAAAGACTGAAAGAGTTGTCAGAAGCTTAGTGACGGTGATGTTGAAATCTTGTGACCATGTAGTTCGTTTATAGCCTACGTTTAGCTTTTTACTTCTGCCGATTGTATTTAGGCTTCAAAATTCTTAAAAAAAGTTGTTTATTTGTGAAGATTATCATTAGACACAAAACATGTAAGAATCATACTCTTTTGTTGGTCACAGAGCTTATTTTCTGCAATAATTCAAAAAGCCAATGGATAAATATATTGGGTTTTTGTTGAGAGGACCATGGTGATGCTTAATTCCGGGTTGGCCTACAAGATAATTACAAGTAATAGATGCTTGAATAAAGATTGAAACATTTCAGTATCATAATTAATAGGAGATAATATGATGTATGATTAGTTATTCTAAGAATTATTTCAAGGCGTCTTTAATGACTTCAAATGGTTTTAGCATTTCTTTGGGGTTCCAAGAATTAAAGCTGGATTTGGCATTGTTCTCGTATTCAGTTGCTGATGTAAACCCACATTCTGTAATCCTCTAGTTATAAATGTTATATTTTCCCAAACCCATGAGTTTTTGATTAATAGCTTTGTGCATGTGTTGCATGGGCATCTTTGTGCAGCTTGAAACCAAACAGGAAAATGCATATTGAGTGGAATCTTCTTGTGCTCTCTCTGTGACTTTATTAAGCAACTACTTGAGAGAGTGTGTACATGTGAGTAGAAGAACATAGCATTTGATAGGGCAAGGTGATTTTAGATCCTCTAGTGCAATGTTGCTGCATTATAAGTAGGTATCAGCACACTTCTCATTGGAATGCAGAGTGCAATCAAGTATCACTCAACACAAAATGACCTCACTGACTAATACAGTGCTCTTACATAAGGATAAGGTGATTATGTGCATGTGTTATACTTCCTATGTAACTCAATTAGGCATACGGCGCTTTTAGGCAATTTTTGATAATTATTCATGCTCGATTTTATAAACTAGAATTATAATTAGCAAACTGCATTGGAGGGTGGATCATTTTTTTTTTTGTCGTTGTTGTTGACAATAATAACATTCTCCTAGTAACAATAACCATTAGTAAGAGATTTTAACAAGGCCAAATTTAAGAATGTCTTCCTCGTTATTGGAAAACTTGACAAGTGGCAAGATAATGGAAAGAATTATGTCTCTACAACTGAAACTTTTCGAGATATAGACAACATAAATATGTTATGGATTGGACCAAAATCTCATAACATTGTGTGAGTAAATTTATATCATATACGGTATACATCACAGTATTTTTGCTAGAAATTTAATGGAAATGATAATATAATTTTTATTTATAATATTTTTATAGTAAATAACAATATAGTAATAATCTAATAAAATGAGCTACCTCATCTCATTTGATTATTTTCTCTTTTTATTCAGAAATTGATGGTTGGATGCTTAAAGATTATTCGTCACTAAACAAATGAATGATGATTTTGCAATAAGTTTGCATTTTAACACTTGAGTTGAAGACTCAAAAGCAGGAAAACCCCTTAATAACAAGTTCTATCTCATCTTGACTCATTCCATTCTGTATTTTAATGTTTATTCATCGTTCTAACTTGCGATCCTACCCAGTGATAGCTGCAGAAATATATCTTAATAGCAAAATCTCTTTTTGCTGAAACATTTCTACCACTTCACAGTATATACTGCCCAGTCCTAGTATGTGTTGTCATTTATTATTATTATTATTATTCATAATAATAATAATAATAATATTTTATATCAACATCAAACATAGTAACAACTATGTAATGGAATGTTTACGGTAGTGTTACTCAACTTTAGCCAGTACCATTTTGTAAGAAAAACGTAAAAATTCCCCTCTGGTATCATGATGCTGTTTTAATTTGTTATTATTATTGTTTTTATATATATTATATATACATACACTACCAGTCAAAAGTTTGGAAACTGTACTATTTTGATTGTTTTTGAAAGAAGTCTCTTCTGCTCACCAAGGCTGCATTTATGTTATTAAAAATACAAAAAAAGCTGTAATATTGTGAAATATTATTAAAATGTAAAATAACTGTTTTCTATTTGAATATATTTTAAAATGTAATTTATTCCTGTGATGCAAAGCTTAATTTTCAGCATCACTACTCCAGTCTTCAGTGTCACATGATCCTTCAGAAATCATTCTAATATGATGATTTGCTGCTCAAGAAACATTTATGATTATTATCAATGTTGAAAACAGTTGTGTAAAAAATTTTTGTTTTTAGGATTCTTTGATTAATAGAAAGTTCAAAAGAACAGCATTTATCTGAAATAGGAAGCTTTTGTAACATTGTACTACCGTTAAAAAGTTTTGGGTCGGTAAGAATTTTTTATTTTATTTTTTTGGGAAAGAACTTAAAGAAATTAATACATTTATTCAGCAAGGATGCATTAACTTGATCAAGTGACAGTATAGACATTTATAATGTTGCAAAAGCTTTATATTTCAGATAAATGCTGTTCTTTTGAACTTTCTATTCATTAAATAATCCTGAAAAAAATTGTACACAACTGTTTTCAACATTGATAATAATGATAAATGTTTCTTGAGCGGCAAACCATCATATTAGAATGATTTCTGAAGGATCATGTGACTCTAAAGACTGGAGTAATGATGCTGAAAATTCAGCATCGAATCACATTTGAATCACAGAAATAAATTGCATTTTAAAATATATTCAAATAGAAAAAAGTTATTTTAAATTGTAAAAATATTTCACAATAATACTGTTTTTGCTGTATTTTGGATCAAATAAATGCAGCCTTGGTGAGCAGAAGAGACTTCTTTCAAAAACAATCGAAATAGTACAGTTTCCAAAGTTTTGACTGGTAGTGTGTAATATATATATATATATATATATATATATATAAAATGTATTTTTTTTTTTTTTTTATGAGATTATACTACCAGCAGTCAGGCATTCCCATAACATCAAATGAACTATTCCCTGAATGTTCTGCACTTGCCTTCGTATGTCCACTTCAATTTCAGGGGAGTTTAGCCTTGAGGGTAGTTCTGATTGGTTGGTCATAGTGATGCAACTTGTAATCATAGTGAAAGTTATTACAACTGACAAACCTCAGATGAAAACTGAACTGATGTTCAAAAATTTTGGAACAAAATGAGACTTTGAGCCATTAAAGAGCTGTGTGAGGGATGAAGTGTCAAGGGTTTACTGAATGCCAGAGGAAAGTGTTGCACTAAGACTTACTTCAGAATTAACCTCAAAAGAGATGGTTCTGAAACACCATCTTTGAAATTTGTGAGTGTAAACCTTTGTAAGATTCTAAGAGAGCCCTAAAACTCTTAACATTTCTCAAACTCTTTGTTTTACAAATTGGGAGATTTAAAACTTCATTGTGCAAATTGAGACCACCACCAAACACGATGCAACTCTCTTTTAGTCTCTTTGTATTCTGAACTATTGTGGCTTTTTGTAACAGTAGGGTGAACCAGGAACAGGCTGAAGACTCAGAAGAGCATAATCAAACATAAACTTTAATCTTAACTTCACAAGAAACAGGGAGCCGGGCAACAGAAACACAACAGGTTAACCTAACAGTGACTAGACAAAAACTTAGTGAACAAGAGGAACTTAAATAGCAGACAGAAACGAGATAATTAACTAAACACAGCTGAACCAAATGAACTCATAATGACGGTGACCATGGAAACAAGGAGTGGCGGGAAACTGAACAAAGGAACGAATCAAAATACAAACTGAAAGTCCAAAACACTAACAGAACCATGACACTTTTAAAGGCCCCTTGAATTTACAATTACAATTTTTTGGCTTTTAGTTTGTTTAGTATAGATATACACATTTAAACCAAGGCTGTAACCATGTCGTGAGCAATTTTTTATAAAGCTTAAAAAAATAGAAAAGTAAAGGAAATTCTAGGTCTGATTCTAGTTGGGAAATCATTTTGAACTATTTGCAAATAATATTTTCATTCATTTGCATTATAATATGCACACATGTACTTTTATTTGTATGCCTAATATGTCGAAACGTAAACGTTCCTTGTCTCATCACACTCAGTTAGGAATTACATGAATAATGTAAATGATACCATATTTTCAATTCAAAACAGTCATATTTGAGAATAGTTTGCATTACTCAATGTTACGGTTGGCCATTTAACATTTCTATCGTAAAACAGTTGACATTTCTTAAATGTTTTGCTATTTACTTCTTACCTCACTCTCTTTCAACGTTAAACTGATGCTTTGCGCTGGAATTTACGCTCTGCTTCTGTGAACGGTAAACCCCGCCTACTTTGATTTGATCGGCCAGACTAAAATAATTTAACTTTTAAATCTTTTTGTCATCCTAACATACAGAGCGCTGCGTAATAATGGAGTGCAGCAGAGCAGTGCAAGAAATTCAAATATTGCCTGGGACAATTTGGCCATTTCTAATTATTGGGGGGAATTTGTCCTCCTCCATATGATTTGAACATTTAACTGACTAGCAAGTTGCAAAAGAGCTATGACATATTTAAAACTAATTGGCTACTTAAAAAAAGGATGATCAAATTGATATGTCCCACTTAAACCTCCTTTTTTAATAGGAAACATCTCAACACTGGAAAGAAAACCACACTTGTCAAGTGATTTCATGGGCTTTACTATACAATGGCTCACTAAGAGCAACTTGAAGTGTGTTCTGGGTTACAATGAGAAATGAGAAAGCGACAATTCCAAACACGGAAGTAAGTTCAGTAACTTCACAGATGATGCAACATAGACTTATTGAAGTTCAGCCTTTGAGACTTTCAGAGAAAGACGAGACGAGACCAGCACTTTGACAGTAAGCCTTTAAACTCAAAGTTCCACTTGATGTGTGCTGTTTTATAAAGTAAAGAAGCAAAAAATGACCATTTCAGGACTCTTTTCACATCATTAATTGTTGATTGATCCATAAGTATTGTAATGAATAATCAGAATCAGAACCAGAATAAGCTTTATGCCAAGTATGTTTACACATACGAGGAATTTGTCTTGGTGACAGAAACTTCCACAGCACAAACAGACACAAGATAATAAAAATATATAAAAATTAGTGCTGTCAAAATTAGCGTTAATGCATGCAATTAATTTTTTCAGTTTAACCCGTTAAAAATATTTAACGCAACATCCGTTTTTTTTACATTATATGATCTTATTCATGCAAATGCTTTTAAACCATTCAAGCGCGACAAGACAAAAGAGAACACGCTGTCTGTGAATGTCCTGTCTATGTGACACACACAACGTACAGAAAGACGCGATCACAGACAGCGCACAAGAATCGAGTTCTCTTTTGCACTTAAACAAACAATAACACACAGAATTATGCCAAAATGCCTGTTTTGTCAAGTATTCTCAAAAGAGCAGTCTTAAATTAGTTAAATAACGTCTTAAATTAAACAATCGCATCAGATCCAGATCCTGCCAGCAGCAGATCTTAAAGTGACAGCAGCCTAATAAACCAGTTGCTGTCATTAATGATAATCAAAGAACAAATGTAACTGAGAAAATTGCAGCTTTAATAAGGATTAATCTATATTTAATTTATAATTTCTGAAGTTAAGACTGTAAAGTGTTTGATAACTATATTCAATTTCTGTATATTGATTATATATGAAGGCCACAGGTGTATATGACATTTATTATAATGGGTTTATGTGAAGATTGTTTTAAGAAGTTATTTTTTTTAAAGCCTAATAAATGTTGAAATTGATAGCTTTCAACTATACTGTAATGTCTATCATTAATGTTTAAAAAAAAAAAAAAAAAAAGATTCATAGAGACAGCAGTACCAGTATTAGTATCAGTAATACTGGCCTTCATTCATAAAAAGATGCCATTAAACAAATATTTAAAATATACTTTCTTTAATTTGTTTCTACATTCATTTGGAGAGTAACTGTGAAATTATTACAATATAAAAATATTAAAAACTCAGATGTTTGTAATCGATTGACAGCACTAATACAGATATAAAAATACACAATATACAAAATAAACAATTGACAATATGTGTATGTACAGTATGTTATATACAAACGTAAGGGAATGTAAATTAGCGTAATGGTATGCTAAATAAATATAAGTATAAATAGTGTTTTGTATTGCACATGTTTATTGGCCAGTGGGGGCATTTAACTGTTCATGAGGTAGATGGCCTGAGGAAAGAAACTTTTTTTGTGCCTGGCTGTTCTGGTGCTCTGTAGCTAGACGACAACAGTTCAAATAGGAAGTGGCCTGGGTGTGAAGGGTCCAGAGTGATTTTGCCTGCCATTTTACCCACTCTGGATGAGTAAAGTTCTTGGAGAGTGTTGAAGGGTGTTACCGTTGATTTTTCTATATAGTCCGGATAGTCCGGACTATCCGCTATAATCTTCTGAGGTCTGATTTGAGCGAAACCAGACAGTTTTAGAGGTGTAGAGGGCAGACTTAATGACTGCAGAGTAGAACTGCATCAGCAGCTCCTGTGGCAGGCTGAACTTCCTCATCTGGCGAAGGAAGTACAACCTCTGCTGGGCCTTTTTGACAATGGAGTATATGGGCCCTATTTTAACGATCTGGGCGCATGGTCTGAAGCGCAATGGCGCAGGTGCACTTAGGGCGTGTCTGAATCCACTAGTTTAACAACAGAAAAAACGGCCAGGCACATGGTCCAAAAGGACCTAGTCTGTACCTAGTCTCTTAATGAGTCATGGGTGTGTTTTGGGTCTCATCTCCCATTCCCTTTAATAGACAGTTGTGCTTGCACCATGGCGGATTCGCTATTTACATGGCAGAATTTGCGAGCGGAAAGACTGAACGCTTCTCCAGAGAGGAATCCTTTTATTTTTAATATTTAAAAATGTTTGTGTGCTGCTGCACGTCCCTGTGTGTGTTACAAGCAGAGTGTACACGCGTTTTGCACCCGCATATAGGCGCATATTACTAACGCGCCCTTTAAATAACACAAAAAATACTGCACTATTGACTTTAGACCAGCCTTTTGTTGGTCAATGGCACAGTCATTTTCAGTTCCTCAAAATAGCAACGCACCAACAATGTGCCTGAACACACCTTGTTTTCAGACCAGCACACCCATGGGCGAACAGATGGGCACGAGTGCATTTGCTATTTAAACAACGTGGTGCTGGACGTGACAATGATAACTGCCACAGTGCTGCTCATGATGGTGAGTGGGAATAAGTCTGGGGTGTTTCTCCTGAAGTCCACTGTTTTGAGCGTATTCAGCTCCAGGTTGTTATAACTGCACCAGACAGCCAGCTCTTTAACCTCCTGTCTGTAAGCAGACTCGTCAACATCCTGGAAGAGGCCAATAATTGTGGTGTCGTATGCAAACTTCAGGAGCTTGACTGAGGGGACTTTGACAGTGCAGTCGTTGGTGTACAGGGAGAAGGGCAGTGGGGAGAGAACACATCCCTGGGGAGCGCCAGTGCTGGTGTTGGATGAGAATTTTCCCAGCCTCACTGGCTGCTGCCTGTCTGTCAGGAAGTTGGTGATCCACTGATCCACAGATGGACGAGGGCACAGAGAGCTGGGTTAATTTGGACAGGAGGAGGTTGGTGCTGAGCTGAAATCCACAAACAGGATCCTCACATAAGTCCCTAGTTTGTCCAGATGTTGCATGATGTAATGCAGTCCCATGTTGACCGCATCATACACAGACCTGTTTTCTCTGCAGGGGGTCCAGCAAGGGTCCAGTAATGTCCTTCAGGTAGGCCAACACCAGTCTTTCAAATTACTTTATGACCACAGACTTTACTTTTTGAGGGTGAGCAAATGAGCAAATAAGCAAAAACGTGCCGTTTTGTGTGTGTTTGGGGGGAGTAAGGATGCTGGAGGTGTGGATGAATGGGTGGAGAGGTCAGAACGGGTGTGGGGTGAAATACATTGTTAGATTAGTCTGTATAGGCATTACATTTAAGCCTGAACACAGCCATAAACAAAACCTGAGAAACTGACCTAAGGCGAATGACAATGTCAAATAATTTAAGACTGAACTCAACCTGAACTTAAAATTGCTGCTTATTTCTTCAACAAACACATAGATTCTCATAGCTCTGACTAAAATATGGACCATGTACACAGTGAAAAAGGTAACATCTAAATTATCTGTTTTTATTCAAGTCAAAAATACCTAAATACATTGATTTAAACCAAAAAAAAAAAAAAAAAAATTCATTAAATCAGGTAGAAATAGCTCAGTTGCAAGTTAACACTTTTTACAGTGTATGTGTCAAAAAGTTACTAATGTAAACTCAGATCTAGCATTAAACCAGACAGTTTGTTGGGTCTGTCAGGCACAGGTAGGGAGATAGACCTCTAGATGTTAGAAACAGGCATGCTAAAACTCATTTCTATGTGACAAGCATGTTGAGTGGATATCTTTCTTGACAGCTTCTGAGTCAGCTCAACCCCCGAATGAGAGAAAGAGCAAGGGAGTGAGATGCAGAGAAGAGACAGAAAGATAAAGAATTAGTGCTGACTTAAGGCAAATCGGCAGGAAAATGACATCCACCACATGATATCAACTGCCAGTGCAATTCTAATCCAGAAGAGATACGAGTCAGACTCTGAATGGGAATGAAACAAGCTGTTATTTTATATCTGTTTGGCTTCAGTTATTGCTGAGATGCATGTATAAGGAATTGATTTGTATGCCTGGAGTTGGCCAAGTGATTCCTTTTGGAGTACAGCATGAGAGCCAAGTTCAGGATGTAGTGCACATGACGGCAAAGGATTACGCACTGATTTGCCTTGCTTCTTAGCCTGCGTATTTTTTTTTTTTTTGGTGGATTTACAGTTGGAATTTTCTTATTGTCTTGACAGGCATAGGAAAATTGCAGCTTCTAAGGTCCTTTTGGCAGGGTCTATTTATGCGTGCATGTTTGTATATACAGTGCATCCGGAAAGTATTCACAACACTTCACTTTTTCCACATTTTGTTATGTTATAGCCTTATTCCAAAATGGATTAAATTCATTATTTTTTTTCCTCAATTCTACAAACAATACCCCATAATGAAAACGTGAAGGAAGTTTGTTTGAAATCTTTGCAAATTTATGAAAAAAAATCACATGTACATAAGTATTCACAGCCTTTGTTCAATACTTTGTTGAAGCACCTTTGGCACCAATTACAGCCTCATTACAGCCGAATGTCTCTTTGAGTATGATGCTACAAGCTTTGCACACCTATTTTTGGGCAGTTTCTCCCATTCTTTTTTGCAGGACCTCTCAAGCTCCATCAAGTTGGATGGGGAGCGTCGGTGCACAGCCATTTTCAGATCTCTCTAGAGATGTTCAATCGGGTTCAAGTCTGGGCTCTGGCTGGGCCACTCAAGGACATTCACAGAGTTGTTCCGTAGCCACTCCTTTGTTATCTTGGCTGTGTGCTTAGGGTCGTTGTCCTGTTGGAAGATGAACCTTCGCCCCAGTCTGAGGTCCAGAGCGCTCTGGAGCAGGTTTTCATCAAGGATGTCTCTGTACATTGCTGCATTCATCTTTCCCTCGATCCTGACCAGTCTCCCAGTTCCTGCTGCTGAAAAACATATCCCACAGCATGATGCTGCCACCACCATGCTTCACTGTAGGGATGGTATTGGCCAGGTGATGAGCGGTGCCTGGTTTCCTCCAGACATAACACTTGCCATTCAGGCCAAAGAGTTCAATCTTTGTTTCATCAGACCAGAGAATTTTGTTTCTTATAGTCTGAGAGTCCTTCAGGTGCCTTTTGGCAAACTCCAGGCGGGCTGTCATGTGCCGTCTGGCCACTCTACCATACAGGCCTGATTAGTGGAGTGCTGCAGAGATGGTTGTTCTTCTGGAAGGTTCTCCTCTCTCCACAGAGAAACGCTGGAGCTCTGTCAGAGTGACCATTGGGTTCTTGGTCACCTCCCTGACTAAGGCCCTTCTCCCCCGATCTCTAGGAAGAGTCCTGGTGGTTCCAAACTTCTTCCATTTATGGATGATGGAGGCCACTGTGCTCATTGGGACCTTCAATGCTACAGAAATTTTTCTGTATCCTTCCCCAGATCTATGCCTCAATACAATCCTGTCTCGGAGGTTTACAGACAATTCCTTGGACTTCATGGCTTGGTTTGTGCTCTGACATGCATTGTTAACTGTGGGACCTTATATAGACAGGTGTGTGCCTTTCCAAATCATGTCCAATCAACTGAATTTACCACAGGTGGACTCCAATCAAGTTTTAGAAACATCTCAAGGATGATCAGTGGCAACAGGATGCACCTGAGCCCAATTTTGAGTGTCATGGCAAGGGCTGTAAATACTTATGTACATGTGATTTTTTTCGTTTTTTTATTTTTAATACATTTTTAAAGATTTCAAACAAACTTCTTTCACGTTGTCATTATGGGGTATTGTTTGTAGAATTTTGAACGGAATAATGAATTTAATCCATTTTGGAATAAGGCTGTAACATAACAAAATGTGGAAAAAGTGAAGCACTGTGAATACTTTCCGGATGCACTGTATGCATGTAACACTTTCGGCTCATAATTTACACAGCAGAATTAAGCCGCGGTCGCTCTAGACCTTGAGCGCACAAAATGTCTATAGACACTGTAACATCACACTCTCTTTTTTAATCTTTTTTAAACGCGAATTCAACATATAACAAATTGTATATTTTTGCAATTTGAATATAATACTATCTACTTCACTTTACTACAAAAATATGCATTCTTTTAATTCAGCCATATCGATCTTCTACTGGTCACACATCTTAACATGATGCGAATTCGCAGCTCAGAGTTCACCAAACTTGAACTTTGGAATGCAGCTCAATGTGAAACTTTCCGCATAAGCTTGCGTTTCCAGTCTGACTCATTCACATGCGTGTGAATGGAAGTCAGTGGAATGAAATTTGTAGTGTGAGAGCCCCTTTAGTTCACCCAAAAATGAAAATTCTGTCATAATATATTCAAAAGATTCGTAAAGGTTTCAAAGCTTCATGAAGCAGTGTTTCGAAATTGACCTTCACTAATATACAAACCCGATTCCAAAAAAGTTGGGATACTGTACAAATTGTGAATAAAAACAGAATGCAATGATGTGGAAGTTTCAAATTTCAATATTTTATTCAGAATACAACAAAGATGACATATCAAATGTTTAAACTGAGAAAATTTATCATTTTAAGGGAAAAATAAGTTGATTTTAAATTTCATGGCATCAACACATCTCAAAAAAGTTGGGACAAGGCCATGTTTACCACTGTGTGGCATCCCCTCTTCTTTTTATAACAGTCTGCAAACGTCTGGGGACTGAGGAGACAAGTTGCTCAAGTTTAGGAATAGGAATGTTGTCCCATTCTTGTCTAATACAGGCTTCTAGTTGCTCAACTGTCTTAGGTCTTCTTTGTCGCATCTTCCTCTTTATGATGCACCAAATGTTTTCTATGGGTGAAAGATCTGGACTGCAGGCTAGCCATTTCAGTACCCGGATCCTTCTTCTACGCAGCCATGATGTTGTAATTGATGCAGTATGTGGTCTGGCATTGTCATGTTGGAAAATGCAAGGTCTTCCCTGAAAGAGACAACGTCTGGATGGGAGCATATGTTGTTCTAGAACTTGGATATACCTTTCAGCATTGATGGTGCCTTTCCAGATGTGTAAGCTGCCCATGCCACACGCACTCATGCAACCCCATACCATCAGAGATGCAGGCTTCTGAACTGAGCGCTGATAACAACTTGGGTTGTCCTTGTCCTCTTTAGTCCGGATGACATGGCGTCCCAGTTTTCCAAAAAGAACTTCAAATTTTGATTCGTCTGACCACAGAACAGTTTTCCACTTTGCCACAGTCCATTTTAAATGAGCCTTGACCCAGAGAAAACGCCTGTGCTTCTGGATCATGTTTAGATATGGCTTCTTTTTTGACATATAGAGTTTTAGCCGGCAACGGCGAATGGCACGGTGGATTGTGTTCACCGACAATGTTTTCTGGAAGTATTCCTGAGCCCATGTTGTGATTTCTATTACAGTAGCATTCCTGTATGTGATGCAGTGCCGTCTAAGGGCCTGAAGATCACGGGCATCCAGTATGGTTTTCCGGCCTTGACCCTTATGCACAGAGATTGTTCCAGATTCTCTGAATCTTTGGATGATATTATGCACTGTAGATGATGATAACTTCAAACTCTTTGCAATTTTTCTCTGAGAAACTCCTTTCTGATATTGCTCCACTATTTTTCGCCGCAGCATTGGGGGAGTTGGTGGTCCTCTGCCCATCTTGACTTCTGAGAGACACTGCCACTCTGAGAGGCTCTTTTTATACCCAATCATGTTGCCAATTGACCTAATAAGTTGCAAATTGGTCCTCCAGCTGTCCCTTATATGTACATTTAACTTTTCCGGCCTCTTATTGCTACCTGTCCCAACTTTTTTGGAATGTGTAGCTCTCATGAAATCCAAAATGAGCCAATATTTGGCATGACATTTCAAAATGTCTTACTTTCAACATTTGATATGTTATCTATATTCTATTGTGAATAAAATATAAGTTTATGAGACTTGTAAATTATTGCATTCCTTTTTTATTCACAATTTGTACAGTGTCCCAACTTTTTTGGAATCGGGTTTGTACTCACCCTTATGTGGTTCCAAAATCATCAATGACAATCTTCAATTTTCTTTACACTTTGAATGCATCTTAGTGTGCACATTAGTTAATGGTTAAAACAATAATGAAAAATTCCATATTGAAATATGCTTCCACTTTATATTAGGTAACCACTATGTACTTATGTCAAAAAAAATGTTAGGTACAGTGTATTCAATGGTTTTGTTGGTTATGCCACTAGAATTAAATTACTTTAAAGCTTTTTTCAAGTCTGCTCTTTTCCAAACAATGAAGGTAGACACTAGACAGTGACCAGAGGGTGAGTAGATGATGACACAATTTTAATTTCTCGGTGTACTATCCCTTTAAAACGCCTAACAGTCAAGGAGAGCTCTAGGTCCCCTTTCACAATGCTGACAGTGAACGAGTATGTCATTAGAGGAGCTCAGAGAAATGTAAAAAAAAATGGGTTGGATCAGTGTGTGGCATTAAGACCAAGAACCTGTGTTCTGATTAAGTGTCGAGAGAGCGAAGTGTGTTGCTGAATGCTGTTGGTTTGACACACAGCTGTTAACCCTTACAAACGGCTGGGCCCTCTCTGTGTCACCACATTTAACATCACATTGATAAGGCCCCATGCTGTTCATTTGTTTAATAAACCCCCATGTAACCAGCAGAGGCTATAATCCTTCCCTTGCATGTTCTTAGCTTACGTCAAACTCCAGGATACAGCATTAGTGGATTGTAAAAGGAGGAAACACTTAAAGGAATAGGTTAGCTATCAAGCTCCAAAATGACAAAAAAAGTTATAATAATAATAAAATGTAGTAATATCACAAAAATAGTCCATACTACTCTTGAACTCTACTCTTTAAATATAAGACTTTATATTTAAAGTCTTCTGAAACCATTTGAGAGATACAGTATATATGGATGAATGAATGAATTAAAATGAATTAAATCCTCTCAGGGAACCATATAAAATCATCTTGAGACTACTTATTTTGGTCACTTAAAATTACTTCATTCAATGATGTTGAAGTTACATGAACAACTTAAAATCCAACACAATTTTTTTTAGTGTATGGTCTTTATAATAATCTTTTTACTTTGTATGAATGTTTTTTTGTCTATTTTTAATTAATATGAATTCAAAATGTAAGATTTGAACCAAACCATAAATATAGCCTGAGAAAATCTAATAAATTTAGCTGTAATTGTGCTATTAATTTTGGTCAAAACAGTTGGTCCATAAATTGGTCTAAAGTATATATTTTTCAATGTCTGTTAAATGGGTTCGGAATGAGTGAGCATGAGTAGATATGTTTATTTTTTTTGTAAACTAAACCTTTAATAGGATGTGATGTATTGCACCACCAAAGAATGCCTGTAGGTGCCGAACACAGCAGGAGGCCAGCGGCACTTATGAATGAGCCGGCTCAGGGGAGAGTCTCAAGCTAAAGAGCTTATCACCTCAGCTCACACCACACATCTACGTGCTCAGCGGTGTGAAGCCGCTTGGTGAGAGCCCGAGCACTTCTGTCAAGACAGGTCATCAGAACTGAATGCGAGTGCCACTCCTAACTGTCCTGTGCTCTGATACCTCTTCTTATGGAGAGCTTATCTTCACCCTACTTTGTATCCACTGCTGAAGCTCTGAATTAAAAAAGAGAGAGTTTTAAGGAGAAAGGCATCAAAGTTTGACAAAGTCAGAACTTCTTGGATTGGTGGTTAAAATTCAGAGCAAGTAGGCTTGTGCTGTACACTTGAGAGCACAGATTATTCCGGCTGAAATATGGAAGCCCAAAATTGGGGTCTGCCGAGAAAGACTGAGGACATTGCATGTGGCACAGGAAACATCAATCATAACAGGCGTCTGTTTATTTGCCACCACTCTTGTCTTCTAGAATCTCATTTTGATTTGGGATCTGGGGAAGAGTTCCAAGACAAATTGCTTTCCTTTTTCTTAAGTCAGTTTACAGACTTCAGGTGGCCGTACTACCACATTGTTATTTGGCCAAAAAAAAAAACAAAACAATTTCATGGTCTTTTTGCTTCCTATAATTATGCTTAACTATACGAGAGATACTGTAAGTGCCACGCATATGTGTATAACGATATGGATCCACTGGAGGCAAGCTTTAAGAACCCAAGTGCAGTTTATTTACAAAACAAAAACTTGACTTGAAAAGACTTGACTCGAACAGCCACAGAACTCACCAACAGCGGTACAGGGAATAATACTAGACAAGGGAACAAGGCAAACATGAGGGCTTAAATACACAAGGACTAATGACTAAACAAGACACACCTGCGAACAATCAAGACAATGAACCAATGACAACATGACACAAGACTAGGGAAGCACATGACATGATCACATGAGGGCACAATGGAATCACAGGACAAACCAGGAAACATGACATTGAACATAACAAAATAAGAACATGAACATGAAACAAAACCAAAATACACCGTGACATATCCCCCCTCTATGGCCGGCTCCCGATGCCCAACATAAGACCAAAACTAGACAAAAAGAAAGTCCAGGTGGGTGGTGGAGCGGAGGTGGTCTTGGGGGAGGGATGGTGGGCCAGGCCCGTGCAGGGGGACAGGACATGGACCATGGCAAGGCAGTGGTGGGCCTGGGCTGTGGGGCAGTGGCGGACCTGGGCCGTGGGGCATGGGTGGCAGTTCAGGAAGTCATGGCGGTGCAGGCAGTTCAGGAAGCCATGGAGGCGCAGGCAGTTCAAGGGACCATGGCGGTGCAGGAAGTTCAGGGGACCATGGCGGTGCAGGAAGTTCAGGTGGCCAGAGAGGCACAGCCTCCGTGGCCTTAGCCAGGTACCTACTGCGCCCCCAAAATTTTCTTGGGCGGAGCTATGGGGTCACGGCCTGGAGCCCTCGCTGGACTCTGGTCACGGGCTGGAGCCCTCGCTGGACTCTGGTCACGGGCTGGAGCCCTCGCTGGACTCTGGTCACGGGCTGGAGCCCTCGCTGGACTCTGGTCACGGGCTGGAGCCCTCGCTGGACTCTGGTCACGGGCTGGAGCCCTCGCTGGACTCTGGTCACGGGCTGGAGCCCTCGCTGGACTCTGGTCACGGGCTGGAGCCCTCGCTGGACTCTGGACTCTGGTCGTGGACAGGAGACGTCGCTGGGTCGGCAGGCACTGTGGAACTGTGGGGCTCCGTGCCCACAAAGTCCACAGTGAATGATGAGCCACTCAATAGCAGGGCATAGTCTATATATTGTGCTAGGGAAAAGTGAATTTTCCCCCCAGGCAGTCGAAAGTGAATTGCTTCATTTAATCCATGACGAAAAATGTCTTTTAAAGCCACGTCATTAAAATCAACTAGGTGACTGAGAATTTCATGAGATAGTCCTCAGTGGCCTGATTACCTTGACGGAGGTGAAGGATGGCAACTGCTGGGTTCATATTGTTAGGTCTAGTATTCTGTAACGGTATGGATCCACTGGAGGCAAGATTTAAGACCCCAAGTACAGTTTATTTACAAAAACAAGGACTTGACTCGAACGGACTTGACTCGAACGGACTTGACTCGAACGGACTTGACTCGAACGGACTTGACTCGAACGGACTTGACTCGAACGGACACAGAACTCACCAACAGCGGTACAGGGAAGAATACTAGACAAGGGAACAAGGCAAACATGAGGGCTTAAATACACAAGGACTAATGACTAAACAAGACACACCTGTGAACAATCAAGACAATGAACCAATGACAACATGACACAAGAGACTAGGGAAGCACATGACATGATCACATGAGGGCACAATGGAATCACATGACAAACCAGGAAACATGACATTGAACATAACAAAATAAGAACATGAACATGAAACAAAACCAAAATACACCGTGACAATGTGAATGAAAGAAAACAATAATGCTAAATATAGCATCTGTAGTCTCATCTTAGAATTAGTCGCCCAGGGTTGTCCATCATTCACAACTGAATTGGAAATGCCTTTAAAATTCCAGTTCAATTCTTGAATTTAAATTGAATTTGAATTGAGGTAACAAACATGATGCAGAATTCAAACTTGTAATTCTTGTGTAAATACATAGTTATATTAAACTTTTTAAAAATTTAATTTAAACCATATTTGTCCCACCAAAATATTCGTCCAAACATAGACCTCTATAAACACCGAATTAATAATAAATTGTAAATGTGTTCAGCATTCTGCAACAAATATTTTTCAGATTTTCTAGACTATTTTAAGTCGTAAACTGAGCAGGATATATTAAAATGTATCGCATGGATTCGGCAGGCAAGTGGTATGATACTAAGTGGGGCAGCCGGTCTTGGAGCCCTCCCGAGCTCTACAGCAGCCCACAGTTTTCCAATATAAATATGTGGTGAAAAATGGAACTGCAGCGCCCTCTAATTAAGAACCATTGGGTCAGATTTTAGGCTAACATTACATTTTCACGTAACACTACACCTTGCTCAAGATGATATTAGTCTGCTTCAGATATGTGTCTGCATCAGGTCAGTAACTAGTTGACATGTGTTCTTCCTACGAGGAGTAGCATATCAGATTAATAAAATTATAAATCCTTTGTTCTGGGAATAGACATGACTTTGTTTTCCTCACTGGAATTCCAACTTGCAACATTATAAAACAATATTTGGAGGCAATAAATACTACATTAAGGCAATTCTAAGATGGCATTCTATGCGTTTGTCGTGTGTAATAAAGTCTGTCAGTCATCATTAGAGCGCCACCCTCAGGCTGAATAACACAAGGACATTAGAATTCTGCCAAAATGGTGTCAGATGTTTTTAGCAATTAGAATATAAAGCTTGCAAAATGTTTATCATAAACTAGCACTAAGACCCAGAATCTGCCCTACCTAAATTTACGGCCAGGAGTCACTACTGACTTCAGATGCTCCTTTCCTCTCTGTGGTGAAAAGCTAATATATTATAGTATTAAATAAAGTAAATTTATTTGCAGTATGGGTGAAACCATTGAAGAGTGAATGGGAAACAATCATTCTTAATTCATTTAAAAATAAAGCTGATTACAGTATATATGGAAGAATTTGTAAATTCTTTATGGTGGTCATTCCCATCGTTTGAAATTGCAGTTCTGGTGGGTTTCTGGTGGGGCTGAGGTGGGGGGATGGGTGTGGTTCCCCCACGGTTGATATTATTGCGTTCTGGGGCGGCTGTGGGGTGGGGTTTAGAGTACCATCAACATGTAAAAAGTGCTGGTACGCAAGGAAATTGAGGGTACGCTGCAGATTAAAATCTTTAGTGTACCCCTGTAGCGTAAAATCCACTTCAAGCACTGGTTCTATCCGTAACTTTCATTGATACTTTTTCTGAGTAGCTCATGTTTGATCTCTCCTCAGGACGACCACTGCTATCACATGAGTTCTCTCACAATAACACTATAGTCTCAAGTCAAACTTCTCAAACCATTAACTCATTCCGTGGCCACTACTGCTGAAATAAAATGCTTTCATTGCATGGAAACTTCACTGTGTCACCAATGTCCACTGCTACACTCCCTCACTCACACTCTGGACTACACTTCCCAGCATCCCTCCTGATTCTCACCTGCACTCATTCAGCCGTCACCCACACCTGATCACCACCTCATTAAGACACACATATAAGCACACACCTCGCCTACTGTCATGGTCTGGTCTCGTTTTGAGAAAGGACTCTTACCTGCATTCCCAAAGCTCCTACACTTCTCCAGCGTTTCTCATCTCCTTCATGTCTTCAGTTTGTCTACCTGAGTCAATAGATTATCATTCTGCTTACCGCCATCAAGATGAGGTGTGTGCTTCATTGGTCAACCCTCTCCTCTTCCACAATCCCTACCACCACCTGCAATAGAGTAAACTCTATTACCATCCAATTATCTTCACGAACTGCTATAATTCTGAATTGCTTACCTGTTTTTACCATCTGCTCATCTGCTAGCCATCTGTCTGAGTCTAATATTCCGTAGTCTCGCGTAGCCAGACCTTCAGACTGACGGCAGAAGGTCTGGACTTTTTTGCAGCTTTCATTGGCCAAGGACCGCCCAAGAGGACGTTTGACTGACATGTAATGCAACCAATCACAGTTAGTTTTGTTCCACATCATGTTTAGGGGCGTGAAAATGTAAAGTCGATGTCCCTGCAATAACAGACTGCCGTGCATCTATAAATTATTAATTCAAAAACGTTGTGCAAGTTTACTGCAACAATGGAGCCGTGAACTTCACATACTTTTGAAAATCCAGCGTTTAGTTGATCCTGGTAAGCGCTTATTGTCACAGTTGTAAACACGACAGCGTTTTTCTTCCACAAGGGATTTTGGCGTCACAGTATTTGTTTCCAGGCGGACTGTCAAAGAACACAACACACATGTCTCGTGGACATCCTGTAGAATTCAACCAATCAGATGATAACTTCGACTTCGAAACACGAAAGTGTTTCCAGAAAAGTGTGCCATATGCATCCGACGTTCAGCCAACGGTCCGTGGGCGTGACGTCTGAGGCTGAGACTAGATATTCCGTACCCCAGTTATTTTCTATAAGATAAAATACTGAAGGCCACTGTGTAATTTGCACCTTGCCCAAGACACATTAGGGGAAGTATTTAAACAATCCAATGAATGGACTCAAACTGAATAAAATCAAATCTCATTGTGATTCGAATTGAATCCAATCATTCTAAATTTGCAGAAATGGTTTTCGTATCGAATCGGAAACCTATGAATTGTGAATCAAATCAATTTGCTGTCTACCCAAAGATTTACACCCCTACGTTTTAGAGATTTCAGTCCCATTTTCCCACTCAGGATCTGCTCTTGCATGACCACAAATAGCTGGGGGTGTTACCAAAATGGCAGCTGAGTGAACTGACTTTGTTCTTAAGTGATAGTGGTTATGTAAGAGCGATATTAGGGCTTTCTCACACCACAAAGACTTGGCTAGGATTCACAGCCATTTACATCAACTCAGTTCATCAGTTCTAGGTGATCTGGATCACTTTGAGCTGACACATCAGTACAGAGGCAAGAAAGTGTAATAGATCACACTGGATGACTCCCAGCTCAGTGACATTAAGCTGACCTTCCTTGAAAGACCACTGACTTGGCTTTCACCCCAGAGCCTTCACTCATTTTGCTTTTTCAAATGTTTGCCTCTGGTCATTTAGCAAGTGTGGAAGTGAACAGGGCAATGGCAAGGGGACAGGACAGTATACGTTGGGGTCTTTCATTCGCTTGGTAACAATTTTGATAGTTGTTCAAGGTTTTGCTTATTTTTAACATTAATTTGAAGTGCAGAATAAGTCTGTTTTATGTCATTATACTTGAAATCAGAATGAAGCAGAACTTATGAACACTGTGTGACAAAATGCCCTTTCTGACATACATGACAGATTTGTAAAAAAAGCTGTGACAGAAAGAGTCTAGCATTAATTTTATCCTATCTGTTTTCCTTCCTCAATTTAGTCTTTCTTTTTTGCTGTCATCCATAGGGATTTAATGTCATGAATCATGGAATAAATAACCACCAACCAAAAAGAAATAAATACTCTTCTCTCTGACTGAAACTTAAATCCAAGTAGCTAAATTAGCTCTATTTTGTGCTTGGCACGAATAAATGACATGCCAGATCCTCAGGCAGTAAGGCAGGATCAGTTTGCATTTAAAATGTTGTATTAAGTTGTCAAGGTTTAGAGGCAGCAAATGCTTTATGCATTTCAAATGGACCTGGAAAACAGCATTTTTGTTTCTAACTCAGAGGTAATAGAGATAAGAAATCTAGGTGTGAATTATCATTACAGTTGTCTGAAAAATCTTTTTGTGTTAATACAAGAAAATGCGATTCCAGGTATTACACTAAAATCCTAGAATAGTAAGAGAAGAAAGTGGCTAAATCAAACATGCAAATAGGAAAATAGATCCATGTTCTTCTTGGGTGGGACTTAGACATTTTAGATTTAGTTATTAAGTCTAGCTTTATTATTTCTTGTCTTATTGATAAAGTTGTGAAGAAACAGAAATAGTTCACCCCAAAATAATAATTATAAAAATCTGTCATTGTTTGATCAGCTCTATGACATAGGTTGAATTGTTTTTTTTTTTTTTTTTTTTTTTTTTTGTGAAGAATATAAAAGATAATCTTTTTCATATAGGCCTGGTTTCACAGACGGGGGTTAGATAAAGCCAGGATTAGGCCTTAATTAGGACATTTAAGTAGTTTTTTACAAACGTTTCTTAGAAAAAAACATTACTGGTGTGCATCTTGAGACAAAACAGTGTCACTAACATATTTTAAGATATGCCAGTGCAAGTTGCTTTCAGTTAAAACAACTTAAACAGCTGGGACTAAGATTAAGCCTTGTCTGTGAAACCGGGGGATAATGAAGTAAATGAAAACTGAGCTGTCACGCTCCAAAATGACCTAAAAGCGCCATAAAGTGTCATAAAATGGTTCATAATACTCACAGACTTTATACCATCTAGCTCTCATTGGCACCTTCACGAGTATCGAGAAGTAATGCCTGATTCTTGAAAAAAATCTTTGAGTCAAGTGTTTCAAATAATCAGTTGATTCAGAAAGACTTCAGAAGACTTGTTATATATCCTATTGAGTGAAACAGACAACTTTTTTTAATGATTTTTACTATTTTGGGGTTTGACAATATGTTCCATTTTAGTATATGATCTTATCTTTTAAAAAATCTGGTAATTATATGATGAAAAAATTACAATTTTTGCAATTAACTTTTCTTTAGTAGTCAGGATTGCTCATTCAGGGTGATTCACCAAATGTGGACTGAGACGAGTCCAGTCTTTGGCAGGCTGCAAAGAGGAGGGCCGTGGCTAATGAGTGAAGGAAACAGCTCTTCAAGAGCTGGCAACCTGACAGCTTCTTTGATCTGGCTATTTGCACTCACTTGTGGCCACTTGATGGCTCTCTCCTGCCCATTGAGCCAAAGCCAGGTACCCAAAGGTCTATCACAGGCTTCAAATTGAAGGGTCTGCACCATCACTCATGAGTAAGCACTTCAGGACAGGATTAAGAGAAGAGATCAAGAGGTCTTCATGTGTTCTGCCCATTGGAGCTCTGCTATAGCTCGCAATAAATGTGGGTCAGGACGTGGATGACCGAGGACCCTCGTTGGAGATGCGCTTGGTTTGCCTTGAGTGGTGATGAAGCGGGCCGCTAGTCATCCATCTCCCCCGGCTTTACTGCTTTAGTATTGAGCAGGGCTCAATCAGATGGCTGATGAATGTCAGCCGCCTGCTGGAGAAGCAATAAAAAAACAAACAAACGGATGGGAGAAGCAGAATTAATGGCGGCAGCGGAGCAGGGAGGCTACCTCGCGCTCTTACTCTGATTAAACAGAGACCATCACAAGGGAAGGGGCCATTAGAGATTGATTGTATTGACTTTATTGCCTTTGCTGGAAAAAGACGTGGTGGCAACAATTTTCCCCCAATCACACTCTTTTATGTGTGTGCCCTGGGCTGAGGGAAGGCACTTCTCCATTAGCCAGGCCATTCTGTCGGAAACAATGAGCGAGACCCCAAAGAACTTCCAGCTCTTGGTGTTGACAAGGATGGGTCCTCAGGCCAGGTCGTGAAAAAGCTTTCAAAGTGAAATGCTTTAAAATAATGCTATAAGAAGGCCTTTGTGGTGCTAAGGAACAAACAAAAACTCCCGGGACAGCAGAGGTAAAAAGAAAGACGATCATTTCTTGTTAACAGCATGACTGCTGCAAAAGCAAGAGAGGAATACTGCAATGTGGTCATTAAACTCAATTATTGTTCTGGATGTTCAGTACTGGATGACTTTATATAATGTATATCAATAACAATCCTGACATCCAAATATTCTTTCTTATTATAGTATAGTATAGGTCCAATGGGATAGGCTATTCGAATATTCAGTATTCATGAAATGCTAGGTTAACATTACTAGTATGGCCTACTGCATGTGAAATTCTGAAGTAGACACTTCGCTATCCCATGAGGTCACGGGAGCTGAGGAGGCGTCAGATTCAAAAAGCTGAAAAAACAAAAAAAGGCAAAGAACTGTGAACTACAGGTCTCTTTTCATGTGCAAGTGCTATAGAAATGTTTCTGTTAAATGTCATTGCTACTTTGACTTGTTTAAAGGCACAATATGTAAGATTAAAATATCCAAAACCACTATAACAATGTTATATATTTTGTTGACTTGTGTACTTACATTATACCAAATGTTTCCAAGAATGTTTAAATCCAGAGAAATAAGCAATTTTAAACAGGACACGGACCGTGTCCGTGCATCGCCTATCAATGACATCATACCCGCGTTATTTTATTTTGTAGAAACCATGGAAACGCCAGACGCTTTGATATATTATGTGTTTTATTAGACAGGTGAGCAACTGTTTGAATACATTAATCGACAGAAAACTAATCATTGTTATATAGCTCAACACAGTTAGTCTTATTGTTTAAATCTGGTTTTCTTGATTTACCACGAGTACCATGTTTTACCATGCCTAATATCGCTCTAGCTTACTGCAGTGTACAACAAGTGTCTCATAGCAGCCGCCGAGCGAACACACAGAGTAGCATTATAATGTAACTTTCAACACAATCAAATTTATCTAATATGATAATCCAGCTCTGCGTTACCACACATACGCATGACCAGAAGCGGTCATCTGCTGCATAATAAAAGCTCCGTGAAATCAAGGCGTCATCAAGCTACGCCTTTGTTTTGAATAAGCGACCTCTAGTGGTGAAAAATTACATATTGTGTTTTTAAATAAGTTGTTTTAAAATAACGTTACAAAAGTTTGGCAACGTTAGACATGGTGATTGCTATTCATATCAGATAAGGAGTAACAGTGGAAACTATAACTTGGCATTGTTACCAACATAAACATTGTTTTGTGAACCTAGTCAGTGCACAGCAAGTGTGATGCTAATCTATCTCTTCTAATAGAAAGCCATACATTATAGCCATACTCAATGTTTTTTATTCTGGTTGTTTTATTCTATGTGTATTGTGGCTTGTGCATTTGAAGTTAAAATCATGCATTTCCAGTTGTTCTCCGGGAGTCAAACTAGGTGGGAAATCTAGGAATGGATGTTTGTCAGAACACACTTGATAGGCAATCTCAATACGATGTATTTTGGGAATAAACACTGGCTTTCATGCATTTGAACATAATTATAGTTCTGAGTATATGATTACAATTATGGATGTGACAAAGTACTTCGTTCAGCATTTACTGTGATAGAGCTTGGCAGTTTCTCTGAGAGGAAGAGGGAAGACCCCACTTATTTGCCTGGAAATAGGAAGGCCTAAAATAATTTCCTTCACTAAAATATATATTTATAAAAAGATAGAATAGGCTGTCTCATGTGCATCTGCCTGAAACTTGTCAATAGAAAACAAAACAAAAGAGAACGCAATAACACACAATAACAGAGTTGTCAGAGCATCATTCTACTCGGCACAAGATGTTTTTGTGGCTCAGTGCTCTAAACAACATACAAACCTAAATACTGCATTGACTATAGAGCGAATAACAACAATTTTTATAACCTATAAGGAAATTGTCGACTAATGTAACCGACCGAATGCGTTGCATCAGATATTGTTGATAAAAAAAAAATCAGCATAATACAGAAGCAAGTGAGGCGGATTACAGTGATTGCAGAGTGAGTGATTGCCGCACCGCAACTACTTGACTGTGCCGTACAAAATGCCTCAAAACTGCTGGCATTTACTATTCCTACGTGAATCACTCCTGAAAGAGGGAGCGAAAATGGTTTTGCTTGCACATTGGAACATTAATAAAGTTTTCCCGTCGCTATCTTTCCTGCCCAGAGAAAATAAGAAAATAAGAACAAAAACTTTCTGCAGTGCAGTTCTTCAATAAGACAATCATGCCAGCCTCATCGCATAATAATAAGCCAGACTGCTTTATTGAGCTTTTTTAATGCTTTGAATCTAAGCAAGTGGTATCTTTCATCTCACAGTGGCCCAAAGCAATGCATACATAACTCAGCAACTGGGACAATTTCAAATGCTTCAATGACATTTGCTTCATAATATTGGTTTGAGATGGACAGGCTCCTCCGTGCCTACAGAGACCGTGCCACACAGTCTGACCATTTGATCTGTTGATATGCCTTGAACATCAGCCATGCGGATATGGCAGAGATACAGGGCTCGACCTGATGTGGCAGTACGTCTTTACACAGCATTTGGAAGCACAGAGCTGACTTAGTTTACCCCACTGATTACAGGTACATGCATGTAGTGGAATCAATACAGCTTTTCCCTCAAAGCTAATGATATCTGCAACATGCAGGCAACATGCTTGTTCCATGTCTGTTGTATGACAGAAAATGTTCGATTTCACAGATTGCTCCCCATGTGCTGCCCACTGCACGATAATATCTCCTAGTCCTTATAACATCAACCTAGGCTCACTGGAAAACATGCTTCTATCTTTTTTGCAGAACTACAAAGAACGTACCTACATAAATTTTCACTGCAGTTTTTAGCTGAAATTAACACTTACTTTAATGCAGTAACTGTTATGACCTCAAAACACTTTTACCATAGTGCAAGATTTGTAAACTAATACATTTTGACATTTGCATCACATAACCACCCTTACGAAAAAGCATACTTAAAGTTCATTTTATGAAGTATACTTAAGTAATGTTCAAGTACGTATATTTTTAAGTATACTTCATGTAGTAAGTATACTAATATCAATGTAGTAGTAAACTTGTAAGTGTACTATTTCAGTACTGCTTGGGACTAAATTGGCCCACTTTTAGTATATAAACGTATATGTTTAAGTGTACTATAAGTGTAACAGTAGTAAACTTTAAGTGCACAACTAGATTTCTCATTTGTACTGCATCTGTACTACAAGTGAACTTATAAGTATACTAGTAGTTTACTATTTTAAGTAGTACATTTTTTTTAGTTTATGAAAGTACACTTTGAAGTGTACTCTCAGTAAACTACTAGTTTGTAAGTTTTCTTTAAGTGAACATAACATTATACTTATAGTTGACTATTTATATATTATTTTTGCATTTTCAGTATACTACTATGTTCATATTTAGGTATTAATTTTTTATACTTGAACTATACCTTTAACTGTATTTTAATTTTAAAAACATTTTATTCTAGCTTCATGCATCCTTTTTTATCAACACTTGAATGTGGGTAAGTTTAATAAGGAAAGGCAACATTTTAAACAAAAAGTTGAGAAAAACGCATTTTTGTCAAAGACTACGCCTTAATCAGATTCAGAACGATGATCAAAACACAGATGGAGTAGATGGAGTCCATCAACACCCCCAAAGCTTCACAGTCGTTTCCTCTTCATGGGTTCGACATTTCATTTGGTAACATTAGGCAGTTTTGATTTACATGCTGTTTAATGTTCGATGATCACATTATTTTACATTTGCATAAGCAATCTTCTATCACTTGTTTCAGCTTCTTCTTCTCCTGTATTTTGATCTGGAGATTCTGTACTAGAAGATGCGTAATAGCGCCCCCTACCGTATGACAGTGAAAACATGGATAGCTGGAAAAATCAGTCAATGGTGGGGAAAGAGTAAAGTAGATTTTAAGTAAATTCCTATGTACACTACCGGTGGACTAGCCTACACAAAAATTCAGATAAGCAGATCTAGAAACGTATATGTTTTATATCAATATTCTAATCAATATTTTCAAACAATGTAAGTTTAATAAGACTGTATGTAAAACTATGTAAAAAAAAAGTATATTTAATAGGCTATTCAATCAAAAGATTAAACACAATTACAAGCCAAGTATACTTTGAATACTTAATTATATTATATATTAATTAATTATACTTTTAAGTATATCTTAATCAAAAGATTGAGTACAAGTATAGGCCAAATATACTTTCTGTCAGTATAAGTCAAGTATTATCAAGTGCAATTTTAAGTATATTTCTGAGAAGTATATAAAAAGTAGACTGAAAGTATACTTTCTTATTTTTTAGTTTAAAGGAAGTATACTAATAGAACGCTTGAATAAACTTCTTTTTCGTAAGGGCAACTCTATATGTGTGGCTTTTCTGACGTCGTCAACTTGCTCTGTAACTCACCTGGTACAGCAGTGCATGTGCGAAGCTAAAAGACTTGTAGAAGCAAGCTAAAATGGCATAGTAGCCTCAGCAAATGATATTTTATCTTATGTTTGCTTTTGTTAAATAACTATCGGTTCAGTTTATTGTAGGATTTAGTTTAGGTGCTAAGTTTTTGTTCAAATGCAGAGCACTGAGCTTTTAGTTGCACTTACCAGAAAGTAATTTTACTTCCAAACTGCTGCAATAAGTAAAACATAATAAAATGTTTGCCAGATTCACACTCCTCTGATTTGGATACATCTGAACGTGCTTGTAGCTCCATTCACTAGACGTTTCACTTTCGAAAGTGTCACAGAACGTGCAAGAAGAAACATAATATCATTTTGCAGAAATGTTGCCACAGTTTTAGTTTAACAAAAATGAGAAATGTTGCATTGACAACTAGCTGAAATAAACTAGCTTAAATTGTTTTATTTTATTTTATTTTATTACAGTTAATGTTTATTTTAAGTAATAAAAATGTTTCTGGTAACACTTTACAATAAGGTTTCATTTAATAACATTAGTTAACCAACATTAACTAATGGGACCATATTGTAAAGTGTTGCCATGTTTTTTTTATGGTTTTAGTTCTAGTTATTAATAATAACCATGATGCAAACAGATGCGAAAGTTAAATAACTTATTTGTGGTACATTTGCATGTAAAACTTATAACATATGATCCTTACAAGGAGCTTGTCTCAGCATATTTTCCAATTGTTTTACAAAAAAAAATGATAGAATATCAATATCATACATCATAATTGAGCAAGAAAATTAAAACAATTGACACTTGAATGGACACACACAAATAGAATATGAATATTTAACAGAGAAAGCAGAACAGTGAACCTGATTTCACCAAGTGCAACATGTTCCTGGAACAACATTCCAATCAACCAATCAGATTTGAGGAACAAGTGTAGAGTCTATGTCAAGTTTAGGCTTACAATCAGGGTTAGGTGCTTCTACATCAGTGTTATTCACCTATCATTTCCCTCTGATTTTAGGGACAAATTATGGGTGGGGATAGGATTAGGACTAAATTTTCAGACAGGAATATTACTCCAGGATCAACAAAATACGTTGATTCTGGAAAATGTTGCACCTGGCCAAATCACAGTGACCAAAGCGGAACTCTGAGATGGCTTCTGTAACACATCGGATATTATAGTAATAATAATTTTAAATTTTAAAAAAGATGCATGGGCAAGTTGTTAAGACCCAAATGTCAAACAGCCTGGGGAGCAAGATATATGTGAGGCTGATCCAAGGGTTTTTAAAGCAGAAATTAGTCTAGGGAATTCAGGCAAGAATTTTGGTCTCTGTAACACATTGAGCCCTGCGCCCTAGTCTCTTAATGAGTCATGGGTGTGTTTTGGGCGTAACGTGCAATAAACCAATCAGAGTCTCATCTCCCATTCCCTTTAAAAGCCAGTTGCACTTGCACCATGGCGGATTCACTATTTACATGGCAGAATTTGTGAGCGGAAAGACTGAACGCTTCCCCAGAGAGGAATCCTTTATTTCTTAATATTTAAAAATGTTTGTGTGCTGCTGCGCGTCCCTGTGTGTGTAATAATCAGAGTGTAAGCTCGTTGTGCACCCGCCTATAGGCGCACATTACTAACGCGCCCTTTAAATAACATAAAAAATACTGCACTATTGACTTTAGACCAGGTTTTTGTTGGTCAATGGCGCAGTCGTTTTCAGTTTCCTCAAAATAGCAACGCGCCAACAATGCACCTGAACACACCTCGTTTTCAGACCAGCACGCCCATGGGTGAACAGATGAGCACGAGTGCATTTGCTATTTAAACAACGTGGCGCTGGACGTGAAAATGATAACTGCGTCGGGCTGAAACTAGCAAAAAACACTTGCGTCCCACCTGGCGTCACATTGCACTGGGTGTATGATAGGGCCTATAGAGTGTTATGATATGGTAATAGTGGTAATAGTTTTATAATTGGTGCATTATATTTTTATTCTTAACTCAGTCATGTATGAATTTTAGACCATTAAATAAATGTATTGCATCACATCACACTGCCAAGCTGTGAATAGCAGCATATCATTGTCAAGAACTGAAATGTGAAAACTGCTATTGTACCTGTTGGAATTTTGGGTATGTTTTTAACCAGTATTTAGAGTAACCCTACTGTATGCTGGGATTTATATTCTTGAATTTACATTCTATAATGCACAAAAGTATGTTTGAACAACAATCTGTGGACAAGCACGTCGAGCTTTGCCAAGGTGTCACAGTTGGTTACAGGTTCTAGTTACTTAAAGCCAGCACACGCACGAGGAGATCTCCATATTGATCAATCGCTAGGCTTTCCAAAGAGCAGAATGATTTGAATAAACAGCAAAGGTTTCATCTGAAGACACCCATCAAGGTGGGTCAATAGCCCCTCGGGGAGTGGAGCCGCCGTCAGGTCTCCTGACAGCCAGGGATCGAGAGAACGACCTGCATGACGAATGAGGGCTAGCAGGAGCGAGATACTGATCTGTAGACACTTATCCGTTCTTGTGCAAGAGAAAACGAGATGCCACATGCTGCACAATAGCCCAAGTATCTGCCAATTGAGAAAGCAGCGAGACGGCAAATAACAGAAGGGGGATATTTAGATATTAAGATATTTAGATACGATTCATCAGCAGTTATGCCAACAAAGCTCCATTGTTGTTCCACTGGAACTTAATTGCAATAGATTGAATCACAAAGGTATGGAGCCCCTTAAGGGACATGGTGAAGAAGAAAAAAATATGAGATGGGAGGAAAAATTATTTGGCAGTGGTTTGCGTTCCCCGAGAAACTTTGTGTTCATTTGCAAAGAGCACAAACATTTTGTGAGGGAACGCAATCATTTTGCGAGCAAATGCAAAGTTTCTCGAGGGAACGCTAACATTTTGCAAGCAAACGCAAAGTTTCTTGGGGATACGCAACATATTTGCGAGAATTCAAAAGCATTGACTTCCCATCTCATATTTTTTTCCACCACCATGTCCCCTCCATACAAAGGGTATGGTTACAATAATGACATTTTAAAGCGTTAAATAACAGCCACAACAATTTTATTTGCATTACACTAGAAATGTTTTGCACCTAACCCAACTTCTAACCATTTCTCAGTATAATATAGTATGATACAGAGTGTCTATTTACACTAACTCCACCCACTGACGTCTGGTTGGGCCAGACAAAATTACAGAAAACGGTGGATTGTCAACAGTAGCAATAGTGCAGGGGTAAGGCATGTGGCAGAAAGTTTTGACTCAAAACGACCCAAGTTCAAATTCACCTTTTGCCAAACTTGCTCTACTCCCTTTTCTCATCACATATCAGATCAGAAAGGCATTTATTTTCAATAAAAATGAAGAAAATATTCGAAAAGGGGAAATAAAGTGTCTAACGTGTGTTTAGTAATAAAGTGTTTATCAGTTAGGGGTAAGGGGTAGGTGTAGGGGAGGCTTTATTGTCCTAATAAGGCGGCATCCATTTAATAATTTTTTAATAATATGGTCCCACTTTATATTAGGTGGCCTTGTATTTGCATCAAAAAATAAGTACAATGTACTTATTGTGTTCATTTTGTATTGCAAAACACTTTTGCTGATATTGAAGTGGGATACGGGTAAAGTTAGGGACATGTGTGGTGGTATGGGTAAGTTTAAGGGTAGAGTTAGGTGTAAGGGAAGTGTCAATTATTTTTAAAGGTAATTTTTAAAATGTAAGTACAATGTAAAAACATGTATGTACACAATAAGTGCATTGTATCAAAAGATTAATTTAAATGTTAGTACATAGTAGTTAAGGCCACCTAATATAAAGTGGGTCTAATAATATTATAATTTGAAAACTTTATTATCAAATAAAGTTATTATCAAGATGTTATTATTGCATACCTTTTAATGTACAACAACACTGAGGTGCAAGTAGTATCTGCCACTATTTATAAGTTTAACATTAACTACTATTTACACTTATTGCAAATAAAATACTGCTATTTTACGTAGTGTAAATATAATCTATTGATATTTTAACTAAAATATAACAGTCGGATACAGTCACAATATTATGACAAAATTACAAGTCTTCCACTTTGATGTGAAATGAATATGTCTCATAAGTTTATCGTGACCGATTGTGACATGCTAAGGGTTTTTATTTTTTTCACCTTTATCACCTTTATTTATATAGCGCTTTTTACAATACAGATTGTTTCAAAGCTCAAAGCAGCTTTACAGTGATAACAGGAAAATAATGCAAAGTATATACAAAGTATATTTGGTGCTCAGATTTAAAATGAATTTTGTAGTTTATCAAAGAGCCTGTACTGCAAGATATATATGTGGCCGCACCATGGAGTTTACAAGGGCTCGGAAAGCACTTATAAAATGTGTCCAGGCAATCCGGGCAAAAAATTTCCAAACAACTGCTGTGCTGTGCACTCATGTGACAGTAACATCCCAACTGTCTGCCATTACCGGGCTAATAATGTCCAGGGTCCCTTATGGCTCATGTCTACTGTAAAATATTGCCCGCAGGGACATTAGAAAACATTCTTGCACATTTTCTCAGGAGTTACATAAATTACCTGCCATATGCAATAAGCCAATCAGTGCTAAGAGGTAATAAACTGGCTCTTGAGGCGCATTATGCTTGTCCATACCGCCCTCCGACCTCCATCTTCCAAAGCAGCTTATACAGTAGCACTACGTCTCACATAAATAAAACTTTTTCGTTTGGTTGCCATTGCATCTAGACATGAGCATCACGCACGCTCAGATACATATGCACCTCCTCTCTCCTGATCTGACACATAATCATTATCTCTGATGTGAGAGCTGTATTTATTAGGTGAGGTTACAAACTTTCTCTCCACCTCCCTGCAGTGTTGAAGCCATGACCCTGAAACTCATTAAGATCCTCCTTCTACACAGATATTTCTTATCTTTTTAATCATTCCAAACACTTAAATCTCTTTAGCTACTATAACTTTAGGGCACGTATAAAAAGCTGTTTGTGAATTACAGTATATTATTTTTTTTTATCAGCATTAGGATCTTAAAGTTGTTTTTAAAGCTGTGTGTTGCTTTGTGACATGCAAACATTTATTTTGAGGTTTGCAAACTATTTTTGTAGCTGAGAGAAATATATAAACTAGCCAAATTTAACCTCACATATAAGTTACTCAATATTACCCACTTGTTTATAGAACTGTTGTATAAAAACAATATCACAAAATGTAATTATAGATGCTTATATTATTTACAGCAACTTAAGTTGTGAATGTGATATTGCAAAACCTTAAATAACTCCTACCCATAACAGAACAGCATCTATCTATTACTAGCAAAGCCTAGCAACTAGCCTAGTACATGCAAACAATGCGTTAAATCATGCTAGCAAAATCCTAAAACATGTTAGCATTGTGTTTAATTCATGTTAGAAACATGTTAGCAACAAGCTAAAACATGGTAGAAATGTGTTAAATCATGGTATAAAAATACTAACAAACAATGTTAAATCATGCTAGCAACATATTAAAATATGGTAGCAAATTGTTAAATCAAGCTAGAAAATAATAGCAATGTTAGAATTGATTGATGTTAGAATCATAATAAAACATGTTAACAATGTGCTAATTCATAGGAATAGAAACATTGCATTCATGCTAAGAACATGCTTACAACATGTTAAACAATGCTAGAAGCATGCAAAAACATACTAGCAACATGCTAACAATGTGCTAATTCATGTTAGAAGCATGTTAACATTGTCAAATGCTATCAACATTAAATAATGCTAGCAATGTGCTAATTCACACTAGCAACATGTTAATGTGTTAAATCATGATAAAAACATGCTAAACATGCTAACAATGTGCTAAATCATGCTAACAGCATGCTAAAACATGTTAACAATGTGTTAATTCATGCAATTCATGATAGAAACATGTTAACAATTTGTTAAATCATGCTAGCAACATACTAAAACATGCTAGCAATGTGTTAATTCATGTTAGCACTTTAAACTTCAAACTACTTCAAACTTCAGGCATTTAAACTTCTTCAAACTTTCTGGTCAGGCTTTCTCAAGCCAACATCAAAGCTTGTCATGATAAATGTTTTTATCTATCTTTCCTATATCACATTATTTTCTGTCTTCCATGAAAAACAAGCATAAAAAGAAGAATGCTTGAGCATTTTTCCAATAAATTTTGCTCCTAAATTAAAAAAAAAAGTAGCAAGCCTTTCTCACTTCAAAGGCATCAAAAACTAAAACATGGGTCACTGTATTGACAAAGAGAACTTCTAAATATTTCTAAATATAATACAGTATTAAAACTGAGGATATAACAGCCGGATACAGTCACAATAATTCATTAAAACATGACAAAATTGCACCTCTTCCAGCTTTGATATGTAATCCCATTGACTCTCATGTGTCTCTTGGTTCAGAATTGTCATTGTAGAAAAGGTTGGGTTTCTAGTCTGCCCGGTCTACACACCTGTTTGAATTTTGAGACTAGTAGAGACAGCAGCACGGAATAAAGCCTACATTTCTGCTGCTGCCTCATAAGACGTAGTAGTTGCTACACATTGTCATATTTTAAGAGAACATCTGTATTGCAAACCCTTCCACGTTGCTGTTGTTTTTTGGTGTAGGCATACCAACGCAGCATCATTGCCATTGAAACCAATGCAAATAAGATCTGAACAGTTGCAATACGCAGTGTGGACAGTCAGTCATTTAGATCAGATTCCAATCGGATACACAAAAATAAAAAGTCTTTATTAATTAACTCTTTCCCCCGGCTTTTAACTCAGCTTTGTGTGTTTTCACTGTTATACAGTAGGGGTGCTATTACACATCTTCTGAAAGAATACAGTATCTCCTGATCAAAACACATGTGAAGAAGAAGCAGAAACAAGCGATATCATGTAATCATATGCATATGTAAAATAATGCGATCATCAACATTAAACATCATATAAATCAAAACTGCCTAATGTTACTGAATGAAATGTTGACCCAGGATGAGCTATAGGACTGTGAAGCTTTGGGGTGTTGATGGACTCCATCTGTGTTTTGATCATTGTTCTGAATCTGATCTGGATTTAGTGACAAAAATGTGATTTTCTCAGGTTTATGCTCAATTTTGCTTTTTTATTAAACTTACCCACATTCAAGTGCTGATGAAGAATGCATGAAGCTAGAAGGGTTTTGTTTGTTTAAAAGCAGAGGCTCTGTTCTTTCTTTTTATATATTGCATGTTCAGTTATTCAATATTCTGGAGGCCATGACATTTTTGTGAAAATGATCAAATTCTGTCGGGGAAAGAGAAAAAGGAAAGAGAAAAAAACAGGCTGATGAGCTGAATCAGGTGTTTGATTAGGAAGAGTACTGCTAATGTTGTTGGTATTTTATTTTCCTTTTGTTTTTTTCCTAAAAATCTACCAAATTTCCTTCCAAATTTCCCTCAACTGAGCTGGCAAAGTTGACAATTTCTACCATTGAATATTAAAGAAGTAAATCTAACATAATATAATCCCCCAGAGTCCTAATTAATTCATCCAATTACCATTTGCTAAACCATCACAACATCAAAATGATTTGTAAAAAAAAAAAAAAACATATACATCATGTATACATGACTCCAAAAATTAATAAATCCCACTCTTCCAAAATCTATCGCCACCTCAGGCAAAGGAAAAGTAGAACAATTATTGTGGTCGCCCCCTGACTATTCTTGTGTTCATTACATAAATATCTGTTTTTGCTGGCAGGCAAGGACATTGGCTGTGTGCCGCCACTGTTCCAGTATGACGTTGAGTGCGCAGTGTGATTTTAATATTTTAATAGCTGTGGGGTGCCAGAGCCTCTGTTTCCCAGCGTTAGCATAAACTGAGTCTGTTTGGTCATTATGAATGTCATTAGGGCACCTGTTTGTTAGCTAGAAAGCTTCTGCTGACTGCGTTCAAAGCTAAGCTGGCCGTAGCGTCTCTCTGATCATCTCTTGGTTCCTTTTTGTTATGCATTACTCACAGCAGGTGCTCATGGCACGAGGAAAGAGGAAGTTAAGTAGCTGCAATGCGATAAATAGTCCTCTTGTCCTTCCTGAACCCCCTTGAACCTTGAGAAATTAGTTGGATTCTGTGCCGTCTTCGAGAAGTTTATGGAGTTGCTGTAAATGAAGTGTGGCAGAATTAGTACTTTGTTTTGTACGCTAATTATGAAGTTTTTTTGTAACTGTTTGGCAACTGTTCTTTATTTGACCATGTGCTTATTCCAAAATTGTGTATTTCATCCTTTTCTTATCGACATGCTCACAATTGTTCTGTTGTCCTTTGCAAGCTGATAAGCGTAAAAGCACGTTTTCTCTGTCCCAGATTCCACAGGTATTGAAAACATTTAATGACAAAAATGATTGTTGGAAGACAAAGAATCCCCTCCTGCATTAGATTTCCTTCAGGTTGTCCATCGATCATTAGATTGACCTTTTTTCTCTCATGAATAATATGCTGCTTCCTCTGTGAATGAGTTCAGGGATGTCAGCTGGTGTCTAATGCTCCACCCATGTCCTTTTCCAGGTTGTTTTCCTGGGGAGGGGGATGTGGGACTCATTCATCCTTCTTGAGACTGGAAAGCCATTCATTCTGTTCACACAGTAATTACAATCCAAATCAAATCAAACCGGACCCTATTTTCATGGTGGGTCAATGACATTATGCTTATTTGTTTTGTCTTGATCTATTCATTTATTGAAAAATAAATGAAAAATGCAATTCATACATGTAGTGACTTGAATATGTCTCCTCTATGATCACCATTTTTTATGAAAATAATGATTATTATTATTATTATTATTATTATTATTTATTCTCATAATAGGGAAAAAAATCAGGGTGATGAAACTGCCCTGAAATCATAATGGGGGAAAAAAAACATTAAAATGATTCAAAATAATTATTTAATTATTATGGAATTATTAAAAAGAAAACATTTTGTTACTTTAGACAATAAATAACAAAAAATGCACTGGTCATGTGAAATAGCCAACATGCATAAAAAAAGACAGGAAATGATGTAGAGCAAACCCATAACGTAATAACTGCACATAATGTAATAAGTATTACGTTATTATTACAATAAAATGTTCATAATGTAATAATTTTCTCCAAATGTAATAAAATCTTGAGTTCATAATGTAATAACAATTTTTACATTATGAGAAATGTATTACATTATAAACTCACCAAAAACATGTCATTTTTTCATTATTGTAACAAATATTAGTATTACCTTACAGTACTTTTCTAAAAATCTAAATCCAGTCTTAAACTATACCTGCGAAATGCAACAGATTTAAATATTCAGTTTCTGCTGCAATTTCATGTTGACTTTAAGCAAGCTAACTAAAAAACAAACAAAAAAACTCTATTTGAGTCATATTGTCACATTCATAAACATCTACACCTAATTAGGTATTTTGTGTGCATGCAAATAATGTATCAATTTTATGTCCTTTTAACTCTGATTTATGGGGCTATTTTACGACCAGATTTACCTCATTGAGGAAGAAATGACTCTCCCTCCATCTATCTCATTGTATTGACTGAGTCAGTACTAACTTAGACACTTATAAAACACTATAAATCTGGCCTCTGGAAAACTAAGCAGCCATTACCTAACGTACTTATTCAAATAGGAAGTTTCAAGTATGTGATTTTCAGCAGTAGTGGATTAGACACCTTCCATTGATTCTCTCTATTTCTCACCCTCTCTCCCATTTTCTCTCCTTTTCGCTAGTGTTACCTTGAGCAGGGCTCCAAAAACCTCTCTCCACATAATAATGAGAATTCTTTAGCTAAAAACAGGCAGACACTTCATCTTAAACAGTCAATTTGTTGAAGGATTTCTGAATTCAAGAGCACATTAGCGCAATTAGTATGGCGCTACAGTTCAGCGATCCTAATCTAACAATATGTTTTGCTTAATCTGGTTTGAGATACAGCATAATGGCTGTGTGTGAATGTTGTTAACTCATGAGGGTGTGTACATAATGACTGCATTTCATATTGGGTGAAATATTCTTTTAAGAATCAGCTGTGTTTTTGTTAGTTATAGACAGTGTTGAGCAGTAGGGTTGCTACAAACAGTTAAAACTAGTAGGTGCAGCATGTAATATTGACAGCTCAAAGTATTGGAGAGGGTTGTTTCTCCCGCCTCCTCTTCCTCAGAATCGACGCTCACGTGGGTTGACAATATCCCTTTCACACATACAGTCTTTACTGGTAAATTGCCGGTAATTTATGCCGTGTCTCGCAGCTTTTTCAGCGTGTCGCGTTTGAGACCCAGCCTTCTTTTCCATTCATCAGTGCTGTGGCTCTGCAGTTGGATACTATTTTTTATGTGCCTCTCGTGTTTTTAAGAGCAAAAGCGTGTTCTGTTTGATCATCCCCTAATGCTTGTCACTCTTTTTTTTGTCAAATTGAACATATAGTGAAACTAAAGCACTTCTCCTCATGCGGGTGAATGAAGACAAGGGCAAGGCATTTAAAGATAATTTCCGATGACTGACATCACATAAATTACCGGTATTTTGGTGCTGGTGTGTGAATGGTCCCTTACGCTGGTGTGTGAACGGTAAAAAGCCAGAACGCCGTTGCATATGTGAACAGCATACTTGTGTATTTACCGGTAAAGTCATTCCAGTAATTTTACGGTTATTTACCGGGATTGCTGTGTGAGAGAATAATGACAAGATTAGCAATGGAAGTTGCTGAGTTGATGTATCCGCATGTTAACCCTTAACCCTTGCATACCTCGAATCTCTAGTGACCCGGGACGTCATTCACTACCCTCTTCCTCATTCATTTTTTAAAGTTAGACATCACCCTTCTTAGTATTCCTCAATCGATTCATTATAAACAACATAACAAGAAAAAAATAATACAATTATACAAGAATGCCTGTTTTCCCATTAATTTTTTGAAAAAAATGTATAGGGTCGCTAACGAACCGATGTGTGTAACAGTGTAAGTATATTTTTTTTCTGCACAACAACAATTTAATTTTTGATGACTAAATAAGTGCATTTCACCTTTATTCCACAAGGTGGCAATGTCTGATACACAATGATGAAGTGACGTTTCACTCATAGTGACAGCAGGCAGAAAGCAAAAGAACAGGAAGAATCATCAGCAAAACTTGAAATGGCTCAGCGATTTACTGCAGAGCTAATACTGAACGAAATCAAATATTAGTGTCACTGTCACTTGATGGTGGATCTGGTGAAGAAGCTGTCAGCAAACAAAATGATTTTGAAGATGCTGAAAATGATCGTTTGAGAATATGTTTGAGATGGCGAATATGATCCAGATGCTGAATATACTGGGAAATGAGCTCTGATGAGGACAGTGATGATGATATAAAACATCTGCTCAAACTGAACCCTTACACGCTCCAAAAGGTAACAAAATATGCTTTATTTGATTTTATTTGTAATTGTTACTCCAATATCAGCAGAGTTTTATATTATAAAACGACAGGTACAGATCCATCCGTATATAGATATAGATCCGGGTCACTAAAGACCCGAATATGTAATAATGATTGGTGAAACGTTCAAGCATTTAAGGGTTAATATGCCTCTGGACACAGAGCTTTTTAGATGGATGCCGAGGCTTTTTAGGTCGGGTAGAATCTGCAATCTCTGACCTAGTTTGTTTGCTGGCCTCCGTGGTTACAATACGTTGTGTTTTCTGCTAACTGGCAACCCGGTGTGTCGAAATATTATTGGGTAAATCGGCAGTGGCCAGGATCACACAGACCAAAACAAAAACAGACATTCTGACACGGAACGCACATTACAAAGTAGAATAACAGGCCATAGCATTGCTTTTCGGAGATCTCTGCAAACATATTATTTTCTGTTCTTTTGAGTCAATTCTTTACTAAGAATTCATATGCACTGAACTGTTTACAGTGTTTTTTCACTACATTTTTGTTAATAGCTTGTTGGTAATAAAATGATTTATTAGGCATTTTTTTGTAAAAGTTAATTGCGAAATGAATCGTGTTATCCATGCAACAAGCCATCCTGCTCTCTAGATATTGTTCAACCTCTAATTAATGCATCTACATTTTAAAAGTTGGCAGTGCTACCAAAAAATTTAGCAAACTTCTCTACTGTGGCCTGGTCAGTGTATTAATAGAGTGCAAAAAGTTATTCCAGTATTGTGCCAATAAAGAATTTCAATTTGTTTTATTTCACTTCAGATTCAAGTTTAATCTTTTTTGTGTCAAAAACAAAATTATTGCTTCACTGAGCCAGAATCTGTACTATGAAAATGATTATTGAATAAATCAAAGAAATGAACATTTGATCACTGAAGCACTATTCATTGCTTTTCCCTTCAGATGAGCCAGCCTCAATTCAGTGTCTTCAGTGAGACGTGAATGCTGTTGAGGCTCATCCTTCTGTCAACTGTCATTTTGTTAGACTGCAGTGTCTGAATTGTTAATCTGATGCCAAGCAACTGCAGGTCAAACTCCCAAACTTTAATAGATGCCATACTAGAAAATCTCAGAGAAGTTGGGAGAAGAAACAAAAAGAAGAATATTAAAGCTTTAGAAGGTATGGTTAAAGGGTTATTTTCCTTTTATCGTTTACTGTAAGAGGACCTTAATGAAAAAAAATACTACTGAAGTTGCTGTTTTTGGGCCACAATAGAGAAAACAGAAAAACTGACCACTTCTGTGGAACACAAAATTAAGGTGATTAAAAGAGAAATTTAATTTTGTGGTGAACTGTCCCTTTAAGTACTATGGGTGCTGGCAGTTGCAGGATTACCAAACAAGACCCTTGCAGGTCTGTTATTCAAGTACATTAGAGCTATACTTGCATGACTGGAAATGGGTCCCTTGGGGCAATAGTAATATTGCTGCTGAGTGAACTGACTTCCCTTAGGACCTTTAGTCAAAGGTACTGAAAATTAAGTTACTGTACTGTAGCAAAGAGTTTTGAATTTCGGAGTAGTCTGTATGAAATTAGGAATACTCAGTTTAATGCATCCACATTTTAAAAGTTACCAATGCTGTGTTTGAAATCGCCCCTATACCCTCGTTCACTATCCCCTACATTACTCCACTAAAATGGATGGTTGATTGATTCTGCTGCTGGCGCCATCTTCATTTTCGCCGAATTCATTCAGTGCGTGACTTTCACAGTGCATTATGGGTATTCTCTAGCCATTGAGCGTGGCTCGACAAAGTGTTTTTTGCTAGTTTCAGTCCGATGCAGTTATCATTTTCATGTCCAGCACCACGTTGTTTAAATAGCAAATGCATTTGTGCCCATTTGTGCGCCCATATGAGCGTGCTGGTCTGAAAACGAGGTGTGTTCAGGTGCATTGTTGGCGCATTGCTATTTTGAGGCAACTGAAAACGACTGCGCCATTGACCAACAAAAACCTGCTCTAAAGTCAATAGCGCAGTATTTTTTGTGTTATTTAAAGGACGAGTTAGTAATATGCGCATATAGGCGGGTCCACAATGCGAGTACACTCTGCTTGTTACACACACAGCAGCACACAAACATTTTTAAATATTAAAAATAAAAGGATTCCTCTCTGGAGAAGCGTTCAGTCTTTCCGCTCACAAATTCTTCCATGTAAATAGCGAATCCGCCATGGTGCAAGCGCAGCTGGCATTTAAAGGGAATGGGAGATGAGACTCTGATTGGTTTATTGCACGTTACGCCCAAAACACACCCATGACTCATTAAGAGACTAGGTACAACCCTTTTAGACCATGTGCCAGGCACGCCAACCATTTTTCCCGTTGTTAAACTAGCAAAAGTGGATTCGGACACGCCCTAAGTGCACTTGTGCTGTGCGCTTTAGACCATGCGCTCAGATCGTTAAAATAGGGCCCATTGTGTCAAGTACTGTGGTCTGGTCAGTTCATAGAGTGTACACATTGATGGAACAGGTGTTAACCTGCCATGTGGCCTCATATTTTCATCTACATGACAACTTTTTCTGGTTCTTTGACCAAACAGCAGGGGAAGCAGTGTCTAGAATGACGTGATGATTACAGCTTGTGTATTGCTTCAAGAAATACTGATATGGGTTTCAGTTATATATTTCCCACTGCCAGGTGGAAAGAAATAAAATGTTGGATTTAGCAGGGAATATTGTGGAAGTAATATCATCTGAGAAATGGTGAATCACTTTTGTATGTAATGGAATATGCCAGAAATGGTATACTGTATGTTTATATTTCTGGCTCATTAGCATGAGAAATTGATGCCTTGGTGAACTGATTCAGTCACAGAGTGTATCCAATTGAAAAATACTGTAATCTTGGTCTCTATATGCCTCCTTTCATCTTTCCAGTTCTTTCAATGTTGGGTTAATTTTCCCCAAAGCACAAACTCACCTGTGGCCCAGGTTATTTATTCAGAAATGTGACTGATGTGTGGAAAACACGTGTTGATATGGAGAAATGTGTGTTAACTGATTTCAGGTTGTGATGCCTTAAGGTAATTATTGTGTGCTGGTGTTAACCGAATGAAAACATGGCTTGAACTAATTCTATTATTGTAATTATTAAATAACTGAATAGCCGACATACACATTGGAAATCCAAACCCAAACCTTCAAACTTACTTTGAAATAATGAAAAATGAAATACAAAATCATACATTTTCCAAACTCGATATTAAAAAAACATAGAAGCTGTTGTTTAAAGAAATACATGAGGTTCTTAAGGAGAGCTAGTACATATACATTGCAATCAAGTACACTTATATGTAAATGTATATCATGTATACAATCTATGTTTGTATAATAGTTTGTATTATTTTACGTATAGCCTATTAGTTAATATAAATCAGATTTAAAACTCTGGTGTTCATTTAAAATGAAATTCACAGAGAAATACAAATTCTGTCATCATTTGCTCATTTTCGTATATTACTTTATTCTATCCTTCCATTGAAAAAAACAAACAAAAAAAACTTACAATGTCTTTTTGAACTTTTTGAATCTTGAAAGTCTTGGTGGCAGGACAGAAATCTCCCAGGTTTCATTGAAAATATCGTATATATTGAAAATTTGTGTTTTGAAGATGAACAGTAATTGATGACAGAATTTCATTTTTGGGTGAACTATCTTTTTAACTCTTTCCCTGCCATTGACGGAATTTTCCGGCAATCCGTGTTTTCACTGTTATAAGGTAGGTGGCACTATTATGCATTTTCTGAAAGAGTACTGAATCTCCGGATCAAAACACAGACGAAGAAGAAGCAGAAACAAGTGATAGAAGCATTGGTTATGCACATGTAAAATAACACGGTCATCAAACATTCAACAGCATATAAATAAAAAACTCCAAATGTTACCGAATGAAATTTCGACTCAGAAAGAGGTACAGGTATGTCTTGTGACATGTAACAGTTGACTGGTATGTTTGTTGATGCTGTTTCAGAAATGTGTTTTTTTTTTTATTCTGTTCTGTAATATTTTCGATTCTCAATAACTGACAGCCTTATACCAGAAAGAAATGAGCTAGGAAATTGGGAAAGACCTCAGACCATCTTTCCATTTGCATATTTCTTGTCTTCAAGGAAAGCAGCACATTTATTTTGACAGTCTTTCAGGAGGTCAAAAACTCTGTTATGACCTCAGTAATCACTGGGTACATCTGCATATTCGTGAAGTGTTTTGCATTCGATTAGTATAATTATACATGAGCAGACCACTTCAGTGACACGGGCACCATCTCCACCGCACCAGACCTCAAATCAATAGTCTTTAAGCACAGAACAATCTCTTCATTGTAAAATGACCCAGTGGCATAACTCAAATCTCCCTGTACAATGAGAAGGCCCCACCCACCAGTGGTGATGTCATATAGGAGGTAAATTGTCCATCTTTCTAGATTTCTGTCATTTTAAAAAACTAGGCTACAGCAAGTCTACTGCTGGTTTTTAGTGCTGAAGATTTAATATTTTAACTAATCAGTAAACGTTTGACTGTGACATGACATCCAGCATGCATCATGTATTCACTCCACTGTGAACGTGAATCAACGCTCCAAAAAAATCTGTGAAAGTCTTTGAGAAACACAATAGCTATATTTGCTGTTATGATGAAGCCTTTATCAGTGTTTTTTTTTTAGTATCGTTGAGATACTATTATAGTTTCCATTAATATTTTGAATTAGTTTTTATTGTTATATTTCCTGTCTTCATTTTAATTTTAAAATGAAAGTTAAAGATAAGTTTAGTTAAAGGGGACCTATTATGCAAATTTTTTTATAAGGTGTTTGAACACCAATGTGTGTCCACAGTGCGTGTAAACAGCCAGCCTAATGGTAAAATCCATCCACTCCTTTTTATAATCCCCATAAATCATAAACAGTCTCTCTAAAAGAGCGGTTCCAGATTTCCACTTACTCTTACATAAGAGAAGCCCCTCCCATGACTGGTGACTGGTGAAATGTGCCGAAGAAAGTTGTTAAAGTGTTATATATTTGCGCAAATCATTTTACGGCAGACTGCTTCACAAACGAGGGTCAGTTCAACGCTGGATTTGCACAAAAGTTGTTTCTGAAAGATTTTTAAATTAATATGACGGCACATGCTAGTCAATGAGGTGAATCAATTTAACTCCACAACAACTACATAAATTCATCCACTAACCATTCAGAAACGTCCAGTTGCATTCTAAAAGTTGTACCTTCTTCTGAACACCGTTACTGACAATTGCTGACATTTTGGCTGCGTGACATTCTCCAGTTTTGTTGTTGCCAGAGTATACGAAGCATGAGCTGTAAAGGCTCCGCCCTCTTCTGGAAAGGGGGCGGGAGCAGCAGCTCATTTGCATTTAAAGGAACACACAAAAACTGAGTTTTTTTTTTTCTCACACCCAAATAGGGGCAAATTTGACAAGCTATAATAAATGATCTGGGGGGTATTTTGAGCTGAAACTTCACAAACACATTCTGGGGACACCAGAGACTAGGGGCATAATAGGTCCCTTTTTAATTTTTTCTTTTTAAATATATATCTGTATAGGTTTTATTAATATTTATTAGTTTTAGTTTTAGTTAATGTAGTTCATCAAGTTGAACTAAGGGGCCGTTTACACAATAGCTTTCAACTAAAAACGGAAAACATTTTATACGTTTTGGCATTCATTTTCACGATAAGATCGTTTTCTGGGCCTGAAAATGCAAACTTTTAAAAAAGGAGTTTCAAAGTGCAAGTTTTTGAAAATGATACCGTTATCGTCTCCGTGTAAACTACAAAACGCAAATTTGTGAAAACGGTGACGTCATGCGCATGCGAATTACATGTTCAGTCTATAGGCGCGTAGTGTTTCTTTACAAAGTGACAGCCAAATATTGGCCTGGCAGCATAACACAGCCTTTTTAGTTGTATTATGCCCTCATGTTTGCCATGTTGCCTTGTTGTGTGTTGTTTTATGTAACCTGTTGTTTGTTGTTTGGGCAAGCCTGTCTAGTCAGTTCAAGTCATTGACTGCTTTTGTATATTTGTATTTGTTTTGTTCAATAAACTGCACATGGGTTTGTTAAACTCGCCTCCCAGTGGATTACCGTTACAGATACAAACTTATTTGCTTTAGCTAGTAATTGCCATGAGTGCATAAACTATAGTATTTTGTTGCTTCAGCAGCTTGCTAGCAAATATGCGTCATATTTCTGCTGGCGGTGTTTGTAATAACAGTTTATTTTGCGAGTGACTTCATACGCTCACACCATAAAGAGTCAGCGACAGTTCGTAATAAGCAACAAGGCCAGAAAATGCTTTCATAAAAAAACAGGTGAATAACATACTGTTGTTGTTGTTCCTCCACAAGGACGCTAGTCATTAAGTAAACAGGTTTAATGAGCTGGAAATATAGCGCCCAAGTCAACAGATGTAGGTGAGAGATGCACTGAAGCTGTGCTGGAGGTATTCACTATAGAGACTGGAAAAAAGGCTCATGATTTAATATGCATACTACATTTTTTTAAGACTATGGAGTGCAGTGTAATCATACACATCCCGCACTTCTGAAACTCCCAAGTGCCCGTAAACATGTTGCCATGGTAAATGGCTAATTGCATTCAATTAAAAAGTGCATAATGAAAACCTGAGCCAATGTTATATTAGATTTGGTTAGTTTGTACTCACCTCATGTGTTTCCTTGTCTTTCCATTGAACTACAGGCACTTTGTTCCAGGGGTTGATTTTTTTTGTAATTAAAATTAACATATCGAACTCATTCCTCCATCCAGTATCAGTGAAGTGCATGTCACATGACCAAAACAAACAAAAACCAATGTCACTATCACTTTTCTTGACCAATATTTATTGTGTTATTTTTTTATAATTTTTTTTCCCATACTAGCTCAAACTCCACACCACAGCTGATTCTAAAGACATCACTGGTCATGTCAATCTGATTGCCTACACAATGCTGAAACAAATACTAACCCCTAACCATTTAGAAGTGTGTTCCACTTTGTGAAGTGGACGAGGGAAGCTTACGTGGACAGATCCTCGTCCCCTCGATTTTGACTGAGGGAGCGAGTCTACTCCGATGTACACTTCAAGCAGCTCTATATCTCACAATTCAACTTGATTGTGACGCCACAGCAGATTGCCCTTAACTGAAGTGTATGATATATTAATTATGTTGAGATTTAATCAGTTTAATAATTATTATTCCTAATATTGTGTTGGTCCCACTTCTGTTGCCGAAACAGCCCTGACCCGTCAAGGCATGGACTCCACTAGACCCCTGAAGGTGTGCTGTGGTATCTGGCACCAAGATGTTAGCAGCAGATCCTTTAGTCCTGTAAGCTGCGAGGTGGGGCCTCCATGGATTGGACTTGTTTGTTCAGCACATCCCACGGATACTCGATTTGATTGAGATCTGGGGAATTTGGAGGCCAAGTCAACGCCTCAAACTCGTTGTTGTGCTCCTCAAACCATTCCTGAACCATTTTTGCTTTGTGGCAGGGCGCATTATCCTGCTGAAAAAGGCTACAGCCACTAGGGAATACCGTTTCCATGAAAGGGTGTACATGGTCTGTAACAATGCTTAGGTAGGTGGTGCATGTCAAAGTAACATCCACATGGATGGCAGGACCCAAGGTTTCCCAGCAGAACATTGCCCAAAGCATCACACTGCCTCCGCCGGCTTGCCTTCTTCCCATAGTGCATCCTGGTGCCATGTGTTCCCTAGGTAAGCGACGCACATGCACCCAGCCATCCACGTGATGTAAAAAAAAACGTGTATATATATATATATATATATATGTAATAAATGCTGCTATATTCCTTAAAAAATAAGAATTGTCAATTTTGATTTCATGGCGATTTTCATTTGAGATTTGGAAATGAATGATGGAAAATGCCTTTCATTTTCACTTGTATTTAACTATTGTAGTTATTATACATAGATTGTTTATCATTAAAAAGAGTCCACATTTATTAAAGCCTTTCAAATGTCAGTGTAGACCTTTTAGACAACCTTGCTGTTCCCTGCTGTCTGCCTGCGATACTTCCACCCCCACGCCAATGTCTGCCTCATTTCAAAACACCTTAAGTAGCATCTTACAGAGCTATGAGTCAATGTCTGGAATATGGCTGAGTACGATTCTGCATTTGTTGCTTTTAGACAAGCACACAGAAGCATATCCTCCACCGGAAGACTGCAGAAGAACATCAGAGCCATGCAAATGGATGGAGTACAACTATTGATTCAGCTCTGTGTTAGCATACGTGCAAGCTTGTACGTTCTGCAGAATACCTGGCGGGAAACAGAGGCAGACGCAACAAAATTGCAAAGGTCAACCAGACTATAGCTTTCAGACACCAGAGACTCTCGAATCATAGGAGAAACAACCACAAAATTGTTTGTTTCAAAAAACATGCTTCATGAACATGGACAGGATCAGTCTTAGCAGAAATTGCCTGTACTGTATATAGAACCGCCAATCCCTCCTTTCTTTCATGCATCATCACATTCCAAGGCTGCATGTTTATTCGAATACAGAATTGAGTTATACTGGCAACTTGCACTGGTATTGATTCCTCCGTCAAAAACAATACACAGCTGCCAGAGAGATATGCAAACGCATAGAGCTAGCGAAATGCCCTTGCAGCGTTTTCGCTCAATGCCTCTTGGCTGAGATGTGCCATTTTTACAAAGGTGGATGCTTATTGACAGCCGCTACTTGAGGGAAGCTAACACCTGGTGGTGGGCTGATGATGCATACATGGAGATGGAAGGCACTTCAATGCATTACACTTTGATAGGACTCGCAGAGAGACCACTTCCTCACAGATACTAGGCCGTCGACATGTGCCAGCTTTATTTTGACAAGGAGTAGATTTTAAAACATGCATTTGCTATCACAACATGTGCACTGTTGCCTGCAGCAGCGTTTGCCTTTTTGGTTGGAAGTGTGAGAACGAATGAATAAAGCCTTTGGGTCCGTGACATATTATAGTGTACACAATAATGAAAAAGATCTACTTTAAAATGCATGTGCCATATACACTCACCTAAAGGATTATTAGGAACACCTGTTCAATTTCTCATTAATGCAATTATCTAATCAACCAATCACATGGCAGTTGCTTCAATGCATTTAGGGGTGTGGTCCTGGTCAAGACAATCTCCTGAACTCCAAACTGAATGTCAGAATGGGAAAGAAAGGTGATTTAAGCAATTTTGAGCGTGGCATGGTTGTTGGTGCCAGACGGGCCGGTCTGAGTATTTCACAATCTGCTCAGTTACTGGGATTTTCACGCACAACCATTCCTAGAGTTTACAAAGAATGGTGTGAAAAGGGAAAAACATCCAGTATGCGGCAGTCCTGTGGGCGAAAATGCCTTGTTGATGCTAGAGGTCAGAGGAGAATGGGCCGACTGATTCAAGCTGATAGAAGAGCAACTTTGACTGAAATAACCACTCGTTACAACCGAGGTATGCAGCAAAGCATTTGTGAAGCCACAACACGCACAACCTTGAGGCGGATGGGCTACAACAGCAGAAGACCCCACCGGGTACCACTCATCTCCACTACAAATAGGAAAAAGAGGCTACAATTTGCACGAGCTCACCAAAATTGGACAGTTGAAGACTGGAAAAATGTTGCCTGGTCTGATGAGTCTCGATTTCTGTTGAGACATTCAGATGGTAGAGTCAGAATTTGGCGTAAACAGAATGAGAACATGGATCCATCATGCCTTGTTACCACTGTGCAGGCTGGTGGTGGTGGTGTAATGGTGTGGGGGATGTTTTCTTGGCACACTTTAGGCCCCTTAGTGCCAATTGGGCATCGTTTAAATGCCACGGCCTACCTGAGCATTGTTTCTGACCATGTCCATCCCTTTATGACCACCATGTACCCATCCTCTGATGGCTACTTCCAGCAGGATAATGCACCATGTCACAAAGCTCGAATCATTTCAAATTGGTTTCTTGAACATGACAATGAGTTCACTGTACTAAAATGGCCCCCACAGTCACCAGATCTCAACCTAATAGAGCATCTTTGGGATGTGGTGGAACGGGAGCTTCGTGCCCTGGATGTGCATCCCACAAATCTCCATCAACTGCAAGATGCTATCCTATCAATATGGGCCAACATTTCTAAAGAATGCTTTCAGCACCTTGTTGAATCAATGCCACGTAGAATTAAGGCAGTTCTGAAGGCGAAAGGGGGTCAAACACAGTATTAGTATGGTGTTCCTAATAATCCTTTAGGTGAGTGTATATAGAGAAATTAGAAGTGTGCTCTGTATTTCTGTGTCTGTAATTTTCATGTATCAGTCTGATGACCTTGAATACATGTGAGTGTACATACATATCTAATATATATTTTTCAAGTTAAAGGGTAAAGGTAAAAAAAAACATCAAGGTAATATTGAATATATTTTTCAAGGTAAAAAAGATATAAATAAAGATCATAAATTATTCTTCATAAACATAATTATTTTTTAGCAAGTCATGTCACATGATATTTTACAGCCTGAAGTAACCTTGCCTTGTTATAAAAAGTTCAGATATTCAATATCAGATATTTTTGCTTATATGTACATTCATTGAACCACATGATTTTGATTTGGCAGACAAGCCTTTGTCAAATATTAATAAAAAAATTAAGCACTTTAAATATTTGTTAAATTTTATAAGAATGTATTATTAAAACATAAATTGTTTTATTAGATTTACTTAAAGAATTTCATAGTTTTTTCCTCATTATGTTATTTGGACAGCTGTATTAACCTTGTTTGCCAAAACCCTAAGTGGTGCGTTACTTATCCTGCACTATTTGTCCGGACATCCGGACATGAATGATACACTATATTGCCAAGTTTCCCCAAACTGTTCCCACAAAGTTGGGAGCATGAAATTGTCCAAAATGTCTTGGTATGCTAAGAGTTCCTTTCACTGGAACTAAGGGGCCAAGCCCAACCACTGAAAAACAACCCCGCACCATAATCCCTCCTCCACCAAACTTTACACTTGGTAAAATGCAGTCAGGCAAGTACCGTTCTCCTGGCAACTGCCAAACCCAGACTCGTCCACCAGATTGCCAGACAGAGAAGCGTGATTCGTCACTCCAGAGAACACGTCTCCACTGCTCTAGAGTCCAGTGGCGGCGTGCTTTACACCACTGCATCCCACACTTTGCATTGCACTTGGTGATGTAAGGCTTGGATGCAGCTGCTTGGCCATGGAAACCCATTCCATGAAGCTCTCTACACACTGTTCTTGAGCTAATCTGAAGGCCACACAAAGTTTGGATGTCTGTAGCTATTGACTCTGCAGAAAGTTGGCGACTTCTGCGCACTGTGCGCCTCAGCATGCGCTGACCCCGCTCTGTGATTTTACGTGGCCTACCACTTTGTGGCTGAGTTGCTGTTGTTCCCAATTACTTCCACTTTGTTATAATACCACTGAAAGTTGACCGTGGAATATTTAGTAGTGAGGAAATTTCACGAATGGACTTATTGCACAGGTGGCAACCTATCACGGTACCACACTTGAATTCACTGAGCTCCTGAGAGCGACCCATTCTTTCACAAATGTTTGTAGAAGCGTCTGCATGCCTACGGGCTTGATTTTATACACCTGTGACCATGGAAGTGATTGGAACACCTGAATTCGATGATTTGGAGGGGTGTGTACCTCAAATATAGTGTACCTCAAATCATGGATGAATGAATTAAGAATAAGACGGTTGGAAAAATCGGACAGATTTACATTATCTAGAGAACAAATTATCACAGAGACTTGATTCATATAGCAACCATCTAGAACAGCCTAACAGCATGCTATGGGCTAAAATATGTTCATGACATATTTATGACATATTTGGCTAAAGGTTTGTGTGTGTGTGTGTGTGTGTGTGTGTGTGTGTGTGTGTGTGTGTGTGTGTGTGTGTGTGTGTGTGTGTGTGTGTGTGTGTGTGTGTGTGTGTGTGTGTGTGTGTGTGTGTGTGTGTGTGTGTGTGCGCTATCTGGCCATGGGTGCATAGAAGCCACTGAAGCTCTGGGCTGACAGTTGCATGTTTTTTATTCACAATTTCTCAGTTGTTATGTTTAGTTATTATACTAATTTAAATTAAAATAACATCAGCACATATCTTGTTTGTTTTCATCAGAGTTGTTTTTCTTTAAATGTTATTTTTCTACAATGATAATGGGTAAACATAATGAGCTATCATTAGTAACTATAGCAGCACTCATATATAGACACACAAAGCTATTTTCATTTAGTATTTTCTCAGGAATGCTTTTAAGCAATTTGTTGTGGCATTAATTTGTCCTATCATTTTAGCTAAGACATACCCGTGGGTGCTTGAGAAAGCTTATATGTGAGCATAAAATCCCTGCATTAATAATCTCATTTGATCTTGCAAATCAGTCTCCTAATTTGTAGTCGAAAATTAGGGTTATTCTGCCTCATGCCTCCAACATACACATGCTAGCATTTGATATTGACCTCAGGGTGCATATATAGGATTCATGGCGGAATAATCTCACTCGATCCACTACTTACTGCTTTAGATTGCCACTATGGATGCAGACTGTCTGTAACTGCTAGCCTATCAATAAAATTTGGCTGCCTATACAGTAGAAAGGCGAAAATTTTGAAATCGGTGCTACCTGTTGCAATCCAAAGCCACTCCCACCAGTCTGCTATGGACACGCTTGACCAGAGTCAAGTACCGCCTTGCTTTAGTAGGAAATACTTCTTGGCAAACTTTTAGCCATAGTGGTGTCGACTTGTATTGTTCCCAGGTTCAAGAATTCAAAGAGTAATCGTTTAGCGGAAGTGAGTTACTTTTGGTTTCCAGTGAAGGTTGTAGGCAGTGGCTAAAGGCTGCAAATAATCACTGCGACGGAAAATCTGAAAAAGTCCATGTTTTTTGTCTATTTCAAACTGGATGATCACAAACAGTGTTTTGTGCCAGACGGAAAGGAAAAACTGATAGAAACTGCTGTTCCTTCAGTTCCGCCCGAAGCAAAATGCTGTCACGTACAGGTAAGAAAGCTGTTACCATAGTGTTACATTTAACCCTAATGCTGTTTAAAGAGTAAAATACAATTTCCAGTGATAAACCTACTCTTACAAAAACTGTTGATCCGACTGTCTGCGGGCGAGATGAATGCTGAAGTATAATCTATAGTTTTCACGAAAGCCCTGGAGCTGTCAGAAGTATGCTGACAAATAAACTTGAATTTCTCTGTCCAGGTAAAACATATACAATATACAAAGCGGGTTGAAAATCGGCAAAGTTGAACTTTATACTGTAAGTATTTAATGTATTTAAAAATCCAACGACATACGATACACTATTGTGCTTGTCAAATGTCACAATTGCCACTAAACTTTTACTATAGAGCTAAAGTTTAACCAACTACAGTAACTATGGAAGCTTGTTTTGACCACGGAATAATAAATAAAAAAGGTAACTGCGACTTTTTATCTCACAATTCTGACTTTCTTTCCTTGCATTTGTCAGTTTATATCTCACAAATCGGACTTTATATCTTAAAATTGCAAGAAATAAAAATAGTTAACCCTTCAAATGCTTGAATGTTTCACCAATCATTATTACATATTCGGGTCTTTAGTGACCCGAAACTATATATAACACGGATGGATTTTTACCTGTCGCGATAATATAAAACTCTATATTAGAGTAACAATTGCAAATAAAATCAAATAAAGCATATTTTGTTACCTTTTGGAGATTGTAAGGGTTCAGTTTGAGCACGTTTTATACCATCATCACTGTCCTCATCAGAGCTCATTTCCCAGTATATTCAGCATCTGGATCATATTCGCCATCTCAAACATATTCTCAAAACGATCATTTTCAGCATCTTCAAAATCATTTTGTTTGCTGACAGCTTCTTCACCAGATCCACTATCAAGTGACAGTGACACTAATATTTGATTTTGTTCAGTATTAGCTCTGCAGTAAATCTCTAAGCCATTTCAAGTTTTGCTGATGATACTTCCTATTCTTTTGATTTCTGCCTGCGGTCACTATGAGTGAAACGTCACTTCATCATTGTGTATCAGACATTGCCACCTTGTGGAATAAAGGTGAAATGCTCTTATTTAGTCATCAAAGATTCAATTGTTGTTGTGCAGAAAAAAATATACATACACTGTTACACACATCGGTTCGTTAGCGGTGGCCGAGGAGTGCAAAACAAAATCACAATTATGAAAACAAAATAACAAATTCAAAAACAAAACAAAACAACAAATTATAAACGCAATGGAAAGTCTAAAAACAAATTAACAAGTAAGAAAACACAATAACAATTCCGGAAACAAAATAACAAAGCAGAAAACACAATGACAAATCTGAAAAAAAAATAACAAGTCAGAAAACACAACGACAAGTCGGAAAAAACGGAAAAGGTAGGTATATGTGGCGCATGGAATACTGACCGCTGATTGGACGAGACATCTGTCAATCAAGACATGCAGAACGTACAGCAGGCTGCGGCAGGAGAAAGTTGATTCGCGCATGCATGTGTAAATATTAGTGATGTATCGTCTACGATAATAATTGTTTTTTTAATGATCTGCAAAGCTGCAAGCTAAAATTATGTAACTCACTTTGCAAAAAACAAACAAAAACACTATTAGAAAGCAGTTATAATGCATTCCAGGGGCCTCATTTATATAATGTTGCGTAGAAACTGTCCTACATTTGATCTAAGATCGTTTCTCAAATGTGTGTATGTGTGATTCCGAAAAACGAATGTACGCACAAAAAAAAAACGTGCATAGCCTATAATTTCATTTAAAGTAATTTCATAGGCTATATCCATACAATAAAACAAAACATTACTCTTATAGCATGCAGTGTAAATGCATTGTGTAAATTCCATTTCCTTGCCAATGGAAACTTTTCTTGATTTAAAGTTGGCAGAGGCCATTCTAGATGTGCAAGACGCCATTTAGTGCAAATAGATTATCATATTGTAGGTCTATTAAGTAGGCTACCTGTTAGACACTTTATTTTTACTTAAAATTAAATGCCTCTCCAAGCTGATAAGCGATGGGTATAGGGAAAAGAAAGGGATCGGGATAAGGAGAGACTCGAACTCAGGTTGCTCGCGTTAAAAGCTAAATCTGTTGTTCTTACTCTACATGCCACTCTCTCACTTATCAGTGAGGCATATTTAATATGAAACGTTTTTCTTTCTCCATAATTAATCGCACTAAAGTAGCCTGTAAAAAAGAGACGGCTCTAATATTTACACATGCACACGCGAATCAACTTTCTCCTGCCGACGCCTGCTGTACGTTCTGCATGTCTTGATTGACAGATGTCTCGTCCAATCAGCGGTCAGTATTCCATTCGCCGCATATACCTACCTTTTCCGTTTTGTCCGACTTGTCGTTGTGTTTTCTGACTTGTTATTTTGTTTTCAGATTTGTCATTGTGTTTTCTGTTTTCTGATTTGTTATTTTGTTTTTAGATTTGTCATTGTGTTTTCTGATTTGTTATTTTGTTTCCGGAATTGTTGTGTTTTCTAACTTGTTAATTTGTTTTTTGGACTTGCCATTGCGTTTATAATTTGTTATTTTGTTTTCGGAATTGTGATTTGTTTTGCACTTCTCGGCCACCGTAATTCTTTTAACATTTTATTTTTTTTCCTCATTATATTGTTTATAATTAATTGATTGAGGAATACTAAGAAAGTTGATGTCTAACTTTTAAAAAAAAATGAACGAGGAGGGCACTGAATGATGTCCTGGGTCACTAAAGACGCGAGGTATGCATTTAAGGGTCAAATTTGTCAAGTCAATTGTGAGTTATAATGTGGGGATCCACAGAACCATCCCCAGTGATATTGTTCTAGAACCAGTCCTAAGTTAAATGAACCTTCACTATTGCTATTGCTCACCCTTAAGATTAGGGATTTGAACAACCCTTACCTGAAGTATTAAACGTGTTTGTGTCGTGTTTGTGCTACGGTTGAATCATGCCTCAAAGCACGCAGCTTGTTGAGAAGAGATATGCTTTTGCTTTTCTAAGCGATCAGACTTATGCAAGGTGGATGATAAAAAGGTGCAAAAAATCTCATAGACTGACACTGAGGAAGAAACATCCCTCATATCTAGGGATCAGAATATAATCTAGACTTGGGCCATATAGCAACCACTCAGAACAGCCTATAGCAACTTGCTAAAAACCACTCATAAAACCCTAGAATTCGGACTGTGAGTTTTGTACTGATAAGCACCAGTCATATTTTGTTCTGAAAAGGTAAAAATCTAATTTACATATAATATGGATAAGAGCATTTATGAATTTTATTGTTTCCTTTGAAAATAGCAGACACAACCGAGGGAAAGGTGCCTTGAATCAGAGGTTTCCCTGACATTTTAGCTGAAATAGACAGACACAATCCTGCTGGCATTTTTATGAGCTATGACCTTTGAAGGAGCGCCTGTCCTATTAAAAGCATTTTGGAGCTCAGAGCAGGGCCCCTCAGTGGCCACATAAAGTCGTCGGGAAGGGAGGAACAGACAGAAGCTTACAGACGTAAATGTTTCAACCAAAGATTTCTTTAATCCAAATTATTCAGCACAATTACAGCCAAAACAGTTTAATCCTAAACTGAAAGTTGAGACTTCAAATCTTTTTTAGAATAGAATACTTTTAAAAAGAGTACTTATTATGGAAATAATACACTTAAAGAGACCATACTTAATTGTGAACTTCAGAGTCTTAACTGCATGTTATTTGCAATTAAATGAAAATGTATTATAGTTGAAAATATTAAATTCAGTTAGTTGAACTTTAAAAGAGTGCTTATTTTGACCCACTTAAGTAGGACTTTATATTAGAGCTGCACGATTAATCCTTAAAAGACTGCGATCTCGGTTCAAACACCCATGACAATGACGGCGATTCTGCCATGTCTATTAAATCTTTGACAAGTACGATCACAGTGAACATTCAGATCTGTGTTGCCGCTGCCACTGAGTCAGAGAGAGCAGATGACGTTTATAGGTATGAAACAGATTCACAACCAGTCTATTCATTATAGTATCATTATATCTGTTACAATAATCCAAATTATCGCGATAAAATGTATATAGTTCAGATATAAATACTGATGTCTACATTAGCGATCAAAACACTAAGGGTGCTTTCACACCTGAGTGTTTGTTTCAGAACCTGGTGCGTTTTCTCCCTTGGGTCGATTCGTTTAGACATATGTGAACACGGCAATCACGCTCGGATCCGCGCCAAAACAATCTCTCTGAGACCGCCTGAACGACACCAGTACACCAGTAGGTGGTGACAAGTGACTGTTAAAAGATTTATTTGTCATTGTATCATTCATTCATTCAAGAGATTCGAAAAAAAAAAAATTAATTCAAATTAATTAAATATTTCTTATTAAATTGATTGCAGCATATACATTTAGTCAGAATCTGTATTAAATTACATTTAAATTAATTAAATTAATTAATGCTAAATGTTCTTTTTTCCCTGTTGAAACCTGTCATGTATTTAAATATAATAATGAACTTGCAATTTAGTACATTCAGAATATATTACCTTTAAATGCAATATCGAATAACACACTACAGAACTCTTTTTATGGGCAGAGAAAAATATATTTATAAGTATCTGGTCAATCTTTGTCTGTTACTTGATATAAACGTCTTGTTTATTGAACTAGCAATTTCACATGTCTGTTCCTCACATACATTCAGCAAGTGGCTTTGGGAAACTTGAAATAAAGTGCACAAGTCGTATAGACCGTTTTATGGTGCATTTTTGAGCTTGACAGTCTGTGGTCACTATGCTTTCATTGTATGGAAAAGAGCAGGGCAAACAAGCACATAGCTTTGAAATGACACAGATGTCAAGTCTTTTAAGTGCATGATTTTGTAATTTAAATCTGTCCAGGTGTTTCAACACCTGATTTAAAAAAATGTGTTTGCTCACTAAAAAAGCAACCAGAGAACATCTATCTTTTGTGCTGGATTACAGTTGCACAGGATTACCCATGTGGCTCATTGAGTCCACACTCTGTGGGCAAACGGAATGCATCTGGCATCCAAATGATGGCCAGATCTTCAACTAGGTCATGAGGTCTCGTGGATGACAGCGGCACCACGCCTTCCTCATGCCTCCTTTTGAGACAGACACAGAAGAGCATTGTGGGAAATTGTAGCAGCCTCCAAAGGCAGTTGCAACTCAGCATGTGGCATCCCGAAGGGCTGCTGATCTGATCTATTTTCTACTTTTGGCATTTTCCCAGCGAGGGGTTTACAAAGAAGGGTAAGATATACCTACCGTGTAGAGGAGACATTGGCAGTGGCCGACTTGATATTTGAATTCCCACCTGCAGTTCCCTTGATGACAAGACATCACAGTCAGTCTTAAGGCTAGCAGTTTATCTTCAGACGTTCCTTTAACACACATGGGTCATAATGTGTGTACGCATTTGTATTTGAGTACACTGTGTAAAAGAACCTTTGAGTTCATTTACTAGCATTCTGTGCATGCGTCCTATTTATATCTCTGTGCTTACATAAGGTCGCATTTGTCTCCTCTTTCTTCAGGTGTATGCACAACATGACAGCACATTACCAGGAAGAAAAAAGCCATGTGACAAACACGAAGCGATATGAAGCTCAACACCCCCATACACAAAACAAACCACGCTACTCTCAAAAAATCAAGACATCTTTTGTTCACATGCACATGCATGTTTGCATGTTTGCGTGTAGCGCTAATGTGGTACGCAGCTGTCCTTTGCCGAAGCAGTAAATTGATGCTAATGCAATTAGCTTTGTTGCCTTCACCATAGTCTCTGTCTGCTGGAAATGGCAGGCCGTAGGTGAAAGGAGAAAACGTATCTGTGCTTCTAATTAGGCAAAAAGTGCATACTGGAAATACGTTTGGAACGCTGTTAAATCACCTCATATTTCATAAGTCGCCCATCGATTTTGTAGCCCAATGAATATTCCAATGAGATTCTGGATATATTGCCCCAGAGGCCGCTGGCGGCGACTGCTAATCACTGCCAATGCCATATTGTCAGGTGAATGTGTCACCATTATGTGACGTGATTGGTCAGGATGCCAAAACCCCTGGCACTGGAAACCGAGAGGTCTTGTACATCTCATCAATTATAGCCCTAAAAAAAAAAAAACTGAATTAACGGCTTGTTCTTACTAAGGAAAATAGTATAGTTTTTGTGATTGTCACTTTATATTAATGCATTAAAGCAGTACCACATGGTGTTTTATGGTTTTGCTGTCAGTAAGATTGTGAGCTCTTTTCCAGATGGGAAATATCATATGATCTCATTTCTTATCATAAAAAAGAAAAGGCTGTGTAAGTAGTGATTGCATCCTTGTTTGACTACTGATTTATGAAGCCGTCCTAATACACACACTCTACCTACAGTGGGGAGAACAAGTATTTGATACACTGCCGATTTTGCAGGTTTTCCTACTTACAAAGCATGTAGAGGTCTGTAATTTTTATCATAGGTACTCTTCAACTGTGAGAGACGTAATCTAAAACAAAAATCCAGAAAATCACATTGTATGATTTTTAAATAATTAATTTGCATTTTATTGCATATTATAAGTATTTGATCACCTACCAACCAGTAAGAATTCCGGCTCTCACAGACCTGTTAGTTTTTCTTTAAGAAGCCCTCCTGTTCTCCACTCATTACCTGTATTAACTGCACCTGTTTGAACTCGTTACCTGTATAAAAGACACCTGTCCACACACTCAATCAAACAGACTCCAACCTCTCCACAATGGCCAAGACTAGAGAGCTGTGTAAGGACATCAGAGATAAAATTGTAGACCTGCACAAGGCTGGGATGGGCTACAGGACAATAGGCAAGCAGCTTGGTGAGAAGGCAACAACTGTTGGCGCAATTATTAGAAAATGGAAGAAGTTCAAGATGACGGTCAATCTCCCTCGGTCTGGGGCACCATGCAAGATCTCACCTCGTGGGGCATCAATGATCATGAGGAAGGTGAGGGATCAGCCCAGAACTACACGGCAGGACCTGGTCAATGACCTGAAGAGAGCTGGGACCACAGTCTCAAAGAAAACCATTAGTAACACACTACGCCGTCATGGATTAAAATCCTGCAGCGCACGCAAGTCCCCCTGCTCAAGTCAGCGCATGTCCAGGCTCGTCTGAAGTTTGCCAATGACCATCTGGATGATCCAGAGGAGGAATGGGAGAAGGTCATGTGGTCTGATGAGACAAAAATAGAGCTTTTTGGTCTAAACTCCACTCGCCGTGTTTGGAGGAAGAAGAAGGATGAGTACAACCCCAAGAACACCATCCCAACCGTGAAGCATGGAGGTGGAAGCGTCATTCTTTGGGGATGCTTTTCTGCAAAGGGGACAGGACGACTGCACCGTATTGAGGGGAGGATGGATGGGGCCATGTATCGCGAGATCTTGGCCAACAACCTCCTTCCCTCAGTAAGAGCACTGAAGATGGGTCGTGGCTGGGTCTTCCAGCATGACAACGACCCGAAGCACACAGCCAGGGCAACTAAGGAGTGGCTCCATAAGAAGCATCTCAAGGTCCTGGAGTGGCCTAGCCAGTCTCCAGACCTGAACCCAATAGAAAATCTTTGGAGGGAGCTGAAAGTCCGTATTGCCCAGTGACAGCCCCGAAACCTGAAGGATCTGGAGAAGGTCTGTATGGAGGAGTGGGCCAAAATCCCTGCTGCAGTGTGTGCAAACCTGGTCAAGAACTACAGGAAACGTATGATCTCTGTAATTGCAAACAAAGGTTTCTGTACCAAATATTAAGTTCTGCTTTTCTGATGTATCAAATACTTATGTCATGCAATAAAATGCAAATTAATTACTTAAAAATCATACAATGTGATTTTCTGGATTTTTGTTTTAGATTCCGTCACTCACAGTTGAAGAGTACCTATGATAAAAATTACAGACTTCTACATGCTTTGTAAGTGGGCAAACCTGCAAAATCGGCAGTGTATCAAATACTTGTTCTCCCCACTGTATATCCCTAAACAAATTCAACAAGCCCACAGGCTAAAAATCAAGTTGCTTAAAAACGGATTTACAGACATTTGATTTTATTTCAGGAGTGCAGAGTGTCATACTTAAATGTGGTTTCTCAGACAATTGCTGGGAATCCTGGGAATCAGTCACACTTTTCCTTCCTCTAGCGACGCCCTTGAGCGTCAATATCACTATTGCTCATACTTGGCATGTAGCAGTAGTTTTTGTGAGCTGAACAAACTCCTAAACGTAACTTCAGCCTCATTCTGTGCTGTTTATGCTATGGGCAGAAAGAGAGGCTTGGGGCCAGATTTACTAACAGCTTGCGCCAGCGCAAACCCTTGTTTGGCGTTAAAAAACTACTGTGAGGATTTACTAAAGACACGCAGTAAAAAATTAGCGCTGAAAAGGCGTGGACGGTTATTTCTGTGGCTGACCTTATTGCATATGTATTTGTAGGAGTTTCCCTTTCAGATGCAAAATTTATGGGAGGAGAGTATTTAAATGAATCACGCAAGGTGATTTAAGGTTTGCACTAGTCAATTTACTGGAGTTTGCACCATTATTTACCATCCAAAAAAAGCATGTCTTAAATCAGACGCTAATTTGCGCTGCTCTTGGTAGATTGCGTTGATCATTATGGAAATGATCTGCGTCTATGTTTTTAATGTGTGCACTGTCAGTAGATCACACGCAGAACCTTCCACTCCCATTGGCGCTTTTATGCCCCGTTTAGTAAATCTGACCCTTGGTGCGAAAAGTTATGCTATTAGTTTTCAAAGCAATTCCACATTGAATCTACATACAAGGATGGCATGTAGGTCATGTACACACACTTCAGGTAAATATGCAGTTACACACAAAGTTTATCGGTGTTTCTTCAGATATGGACACTTTAATATCTCAAGGGTTGATTGTCATAAATCTGAATTTTATTAAACATATATAAACCCTTTTTTCCCTTTTTGTTATATAAAGCTAATGTTAAAACTGTCGTGGAAATATTCTACAATTCCATCATTTTTTGCTGCTTTTCACATGCTTTTATGTATTATAGATTTTATTGTTTTAGTCTTAATTTATATCTTAGGCTATATATCATGCATACATTCCTGATAAGATGTAATTTTACTTAATTATGTATTATCAAATTGTAATTTCCATCTCTGTCATTGCTGCTACAAAATGTCATTGAAGATAATACAATGAAATGCTGTGGAAATGTCACACTGTGGTGGAAATATTTTCATGAGTCCGTTGTAAAGGCCAATTCACACTGTACCGACAGACGTGGACAATCACCAGATTACAGTACTTCAGTTCTCAGACATTCCACAACCAGACAACTGAACATGTCAATCAGTGTAAACAAGTGGAGACCAACATACGGCGACAAAACACTGATCCGACAAAACCAGACAAAGTGTCTGTTGCCATTGTTTGCCATCTATCTGTGAGGTGTGAATTGGCCTTTAGTAGACAAATTAAATGAAAAAAATGAAAATTCTGTCATTCATTTCTCACCCTCATGTCGTTCCAAACCCGTAAGACTTTCGTTCTTTTTCAGAACGCAAATGAAGATCTTTTTGATGAAATCTGAGAGATTTCCGTCCTTCTATTGTCAGCTACGCAACTACCACTTTGATGCTCCAAAACGTTCATAAAGAGATCATAAAACTAATCCATATGAATTCAGCGGTTTAGTCCAAATTTTCTGAAGAGACTCAATCGCTTTATATGATGAACAGATTGAATTTAGGCTTTTATTCACACATTAACATTCATCAACTAACACATCAAGCATGTTCGCTTGACGTGTGAGAACCAATGAGGTTCATTCTTGTGTTACACAGCACGTTTGAGCTTTCATCTTTGTGTTCGCACGTCAAGCAGGTTCGGTTGAGCTTCAGTTTATATTTGCTGATCAATGTTTATATGTAAAAAGAAGCCTAAATTCAGTATGTTCATCATATAAAGCGTTCAAGTCTCTTCAGAAAATTTGGACTAAACGGCTCAATTCATATGGATTAGTTTTACAATCTCTTTATGAACTTTTTGAAGCGTCAAAGTGGTAGTTGCATAGCTGTCAATGGAGGGAGAGAAAGCTCTCAGATTTCATCAAAAAGAAAGTCTTATGGATTTGGAATGACATGAGGGTGATTAATTATTGACAAAATTTTCATTTTTTTGGGATGAACTATCCCTTTATGGATGTGGGCCAGATAGAAAAGCAGTTAAAAACACTATAGCAACTGTATAGCAACACCACAGCAACCACCCACAACACATTTACATGGACAAGCCCCACTCAACATTTTATTCAGAAAATTTTAAAAAAAGTTACATAATACATATATCCTCAAACTGCAAGAAGTGTTAGAAGGAGTGCTGCTAGTTTTTCCCCCTTTTTATCCTTGGAATGGCCTTGTGCGTGCTTTGAGACTTTGTGAAAGACAAACGCAGAGCCTCAGAAGAGAAAGATCAATACCAAGTTCGACCACTGTCCACTACATACACACAATAAAGCCTCATTACTGCCTTCACAGATAAAGAAATGAATCAAACACACCCCAGAGTGAATAATTCATGAGAAGCAGTGGGAGAAAAATAAAACCCAGTGCTGACATGGATTGAGCTTATGCCTTTTATATTTAGAAGTCATTAAAATGGCCGCCATATTTTCAAGCCCTTCTGGCACTGAGATAGTGTTAATTACGCTCTGATAGAGGTCCAATTCTTATCAGTGTTACCCATGATGCCAGATCACAGCCACATCAAAAAGTATCAAAAACACTGGCCCAATGCTTGTTGAGAGAGAAAAAAAAGGAAAAAGAGAAAGCGATAGAGACACAAAGAAAGAAAGAGAAAGAGCTGCAAAACAACCTGGTGAAATTAGCATTCCAATTAATCTCAATGGCAATTGCTCGGCAGGCTCTGGACCCCCCGCACTATGTGTTTTGAGATATGCTGTCTTGGCTCATGGGACCTATTAAAATTATTAAAATTACATTAAGACAATGCAATAGCTTTCACGATCCCAGGTCTTTCACTATCTTTACTATACTACTACCCTTAAATGTTATTCCGTCAGCATATACACTACGGGTCAAAAAGTTTGGAATGATTTAATTTTTTTAATGTTTTTAACTCTTTCCCCTGTTTTATTGTAGCTTAATGCATTCTTTTTTAATCAACATTTGAATGTGGGTATACGTTTAATAAAAAAAAAAGCAACATTTTGAGTGAAAAGCTGAGAAAATTGCGTTTTTATCAAAGACTACGTCTGGATCAGATTCAGAATGATGATCAAAACACAGATGGAGTAGATGGAGTCCATCAACACCCCCAAAGCCTCACAGTCCTATAGCTCGTCCTGTGATCCATGTTCTCATTCTGTTTACGCCAAATTCTGACTCTACCATCTGAATGTCTCAACAGAAATCGAGACTCATCAGACCAGGCAACATTTTTCCAGTCTTCAACTGTCCAATTTTGGTGAGCTTGTGCAAATTGTAGCCTCTTTTTCCTATTTGTAGTGGAGATGAGTGGTACCCGGTGGGGTCTTCTGCTGTTGTAGCCCATCCGCCTCAAGGTTGTGCGTGTTGTGGCTTCACAAATGCTTTGCTGCATACCTCGGTTGTAACGAGTGGTTATTTCAGTCAAAGTTGCTCTTCTATCAGCTTGAATCAGTCGGCCCATTCTCCTCTGACCTCTAGCATCAACAAGGCATTTTCGCCCACAGGACTGCCGCATACTGGATGTTTTTCCCTTTTCACACCATTCTTTGTAAACTCTAGAAATGGTTGTGCGTGAAAATCCCAGTAACTGAGCAGATTGTGAAATACTCAGACCGGCCCGTCTGGCACCAACAACCATGCCACGCTCAAAATTGCTTAAATCACCTTTCTTTCCCATTCTGACATTCAGTTTGGAGTTCAGGAGATTGTCTTGACCAGGACCACACCCCTAAATGCATTGAAGCAACTGCCATGTGATTGGTTGATTAGATAATTGCATTAATGAGAAATTGAACAGGTGTTCCTAATAATCCTTTAGGTGAGTGTATATAAATATATACACATTTTTTTTTTCTTTTTTTTCTTTTTTTCGGTTAACACAACCTGTGTGTGTGTGTGTGTGTGTGTCTGTATATATGTATGTAGATGTAGTGTATATATATACATATATATATATGCAGAGCTCCATGGCTGCATTTATTTGAACAAAAACATAGTAAAAACTGTAATTTTGTGAAGAAATTTTAAATAATTGTTTTCTATTTTAATATATTTTAAAATGTAATTATTCCTGTGAAGGCAAAGCTGAATTTTCAACAGCCGTCAGTCTTCAGTGTCACATGATCTTAATGATTTAAAACCTTTGTGTACACCTAATTTTAGAATAGCTGTTTAGAAAAAGATGTTTTTTAGTACCAGATGTTATAGTTATGACGTCTACCAGCAGAAGCTAATGGGGTTGTGCTATCCAGTCATCCTCAGCGGTGAACTGCTCAAGTCATATGACAAATGAGGTTAATGCATCACAGTAGATAATGTTAATGTCATATTTGTCTTTTACTATTGATTGGCTGTCAACTGTCTGCTCCCTTTATCAAACTTGACCGTCAACTTTTAATTAGTATAGCCAAGGACATACAGAATTAATTGCACAGCAAGAATGCAAGAGAAACTGGATCTCTGTTACAATAGTACAAATTGGACATAATTATAGGCTTCTAAATTATTTGGGCACTTTCTTTTAACAAACAGCCCATTTCAGCTACACCCATTATTATTAGGTGAATAACATCAAGCATACAAGCATACAAAGAAACATTTTCAGTAAAATTGGGCCAAATAGCTCAGTGACTTTAAATGAGCTGTTTGCCTTTTGTCCAACCTTTAATCAGTGATCCAAAATTGATTTTCTTTCTGAAAGTTCTAAACAACTGTCTGTGCATCAAAAGGTGCGCCACATGCAATTTTGTGAAGTGTTTATACAACAGAACTGAGATGGATCTTTGTCTTCACTTGATAAGAGTAATGTTACTGATTGTCTTGGATTTATTATTTCTTCATAGGTAACAGTATAAAGTGTGTGTGTAATTAGGTTGGGCAGCAGAATGGGCCATTTTTATTTGATTACAAAAATTAACGTGTTCTAGGCTAGCATGGGATTTGAACCCTGGACAGTGTTATAGACCTCAGGGTTAAAAAAAAAAACAAGAGAAAAGAATAAATATAAAAGAAAATTAACATATGCTCATTGGAAAAACATGCCTTTACATACACTTTTGGACAACCTTAAAAAATCTGCATATACATTTCACTGCAGTTTCCAGCTGAAATGAACACTAGTGGCAGTAAAACACAATGTTTATTCCTTTTCACATAAATGATGATTACAGGGGCAGATTATCGATTAATGAAGACTCTTTGCAAGGTCCAGGGTCAGCGGCAGGACCCATGAAGTGGACAGGCATTTCAATTGTCCAGGTTCAGCAGCATAAATCGCAGTCTGGGGGTGGTTGGTGACTGTCCTTTTTTTTTTTTTTTGACAGTTAACTTGCACATAGCATCTCACCTGGTACAGCACTGCACATGCTGTTTTTATCTCATATTTGCTTTTGTTAACACTATCAGCATTTTAGCGTAACAAAACATTGCCACATTTACCAGTTTCTGGGAATGTAATGCCCTTTTAGTACCATTTCACTTTGAAAGTTTAATGAAACATGCAAGGAACAACATAACATTTGCCGAAATGTCACCATTGGTAAATTTTTTCCAATGAGCCTGGTTTGTAAAAGTCAAACTGTGTACAATAAATAATCATATTGTGAGATTTAAAGTCTCACTGTGAGAGTTGCAATTACCTTTTCTAAGTTTTTATTTGATAATTTTTACTTGATACACTACATCGAAGCTAAATTGATTTATTTGCATTTTAGTCAATTTTTTTGTTTTGAGAAAGTTTTGCACATTTCTCCACACCAAGGTCAAAACTCTTAAAAAAATGAATACAGCCATTCAGAAAGACTCTTAATTTAGTTTAGTTTCACTTCATTATGAAGCATTCTTTTTAGGCATTTATTAAATACGTACAGTCAAACCAAGAACTGTTCAGGCACCAGATATCATTTTTTACTAGTGGGTGCAGGACACTATAGTTCATTTATGTAAGTGAGGATAGCAAAATAAAGTAAACTGTGATATATTACACCCAAAAATTCTTTATACAGTGGACTACCAGTAAAATGGATAAAAATTTGGGACCAAAATTATTCAGACACTTTGACCTAACCATGTTTTGCTTAAGTGTTTTTTTCTTCAATTGCTAATGTGACCTTTTACACCACAGACTCAACAAAATGAAGCATTGCTTGGTCATTGGTTGACCTAAATTGGTATTATCTAATTGTGTACTTAAATTTAACAGCTGACAGCTGATTGGTTGATTGTAATCCAAAACTTTCTATCAAAGTTATCTGACATTATGAAGATGAATTTGTTCTGACAGTTTAACTCTGAGTTCTTGTCATTTTATTACCATTTTCTAAACTATAGCGAACAAACTGATAATGTGAGAAAATGTTGAAGGTGTCTGAATAAATTTTGGTTTGACTGTACATCATTTATTACATATATCAAAGTTTTCCCTGTTGATCATTTCTCTCAACTATTGCAAATGTACATCTGTAATAATGTTCAACAAATATTTTTTTTTTCTCTGTTTTATATTTCTTAAAATTTTCAAGCCTTACATTTCTGTCTGTCAGAAGTGTTCCATCAACATTGCACTATATATTTTCTCGAGCCATGGATCAAAAGAGAGAATGCTGTGAATGTTGATTCAAAAAATGATGCTCTTGCGTCTGAATTGGAGCAAATACCTGCAGCCAAGTTCCAAAATCTAGTGAAATGAAGAGTTGAATCTGCTATAATAGGACAGGACCCATATGGATGTGGTGTCTAGGTGTCTGCGTTCATTTGCCCATGTAGTGTATTATACATAGCAATAGCCGGTTTTCTCTCTAAGTTGCCCTTATGTCCTTTCAGTCTCATTCGATACAATTTTACAGAGATTAAGATTGAAAATACTTTTAGTCTCTTAGGCAAACACATCAAGACAGTTGAAATGAATTTTCATCAGCGGGATGGCCTCAGAATCTCAGATGTGTCAAGTGGCAGCTTCTATCTCTCTGCAGCCTTTTCTGTCTTTCTGTCTCTAGTCAAGAGGACCGATGAGGAGAGAGAGAGAGAGAGAGGGAGAGAGAAAATAACTGTTTGTGCCTGTCATCTTCTTATTCGCAAGCCAGACAGCTCTTATGGGTATTTGAACGTTGAATACAAATGAAGGATGCACTTACTGTTAACTCTGGTGGTTAGTGTGGACATGTCTGAGGAGTTACTGGGTCAAAGGTAGCACCATGTTTGATTTGCGTGCATGTTTACAGCTTGATGACAATTTCAATTACTCACCCTCATGTTGGTCCAGACCTGTATGACTTTCTGTCCTCTGCGGAACACACTCACAAAAAATATATTTTGAGGAATGTTTTTGAATGAAACAATGAAAGTCAGTTGTGACCAAAATAAAGTTGACCCCCTTTGTCATTGTGTAGCCAAATACACAGATATTTTTCCAAATATCTGTATAAATATGTGTTTTGCAGAAGAAAAAAAAAAGTCAGGAACACCAGGAACGTGCATTGAAAACATGAATAGGGTCAAGTTTGATATTTGCATATTGATTTTAAGTACAGCTAAAAGTTAAGCGCTTTATTTTACAGTCCTTTTCCACATGTACATACTATGTACTTATTATAGTAATTACAAAAACTGGGTAATAACTAGGTACTAACCCTGAACATGCAAAATGCAACCGTTATATACAATCTTTCAACTCATGGAAGAGCTAAAAATGTAAACAGGTTTATTTTCATTTGGTTTCTCTGCAAGGAAGAGACATGTATCACATGGGACAACTCATAAGTACTTTGTGTTTAGCAAGTTTGCATAGGTCATATGACACATTATGTGGATTTGTGGTCTTATGATCTTTGGGTAACACTTTATAATAACTGCATGCTATGAATCATTAGTTAAGCATTAGTAAAAAGTTAATTAATCATTTATAAAGCATTAATAGACATTAATAAGCAGTTTATAAATACAGCCATAAATGCTTTATTCTTGATTTATAAGCACATCTATAATGTGTTTAATAATTGTATTTTCATACTTTATTAATGATCAATTTATCATTTCTAAATTATTTACAAACCCGTTATCAGTGTCAGTGGTTCATGATGTTCATATTCATGTTCATGGTAAATAATTAATAAACTATTTAAATGTGGGTTCACAAAAATGAGCCTTTAAATTGGCTTTGTAAAAGCTTTAGGAGGCATAAATAGTCCTCACTTTAGATGAGCTCACAAAAATAGTTAACTGACAACTACTGAATTATGAATTACAATAGGAATACATGCTAATAAAGCATTTATTAACACGCTTAGTAACTATTAGTATATGTCTAATTAATTAAATGTATATGTACACATTTTCATACACTTTCTAAATGATATTATGAACCACTGACAACTCCTAAATAACTAGTTTGTAAATAATGTAATATTTAATTTAGAAATGATAAATTGATCATCAAAGTATGAAGATACAATTATTAAACACATTATAGATATGCTTATAAATCAAGAATAAAACATTTATAGCTGTATTTATAAACTGCTTATTAATGTCTTAATGCTTTATAAATTATAAATTAACTATTTACTAATGCTTAACTAATGATTCATAGCATGCAGTTATAATTAAGTGTTACAGATCTTTGCTCAGACATGTCAATGAGACCATAGGATGCCCCTTTTGTTATTGAATAGGTCAAGGTCAAGGTAAGGTCAAGGTAATATTTAATAAAAAGGTCAAGTTATAATTCAAGGATGCTCATGAGCACCATCTTTGAAGCCACAATGTGACCCTTTGCTTTTGCAAAGACCAAACTGATATGTACTAATGACCCACTGTGGGTCCACTGGGCCCCAAAAGTCTGAGGGCATCATTTGGAACAGTTCCATGTAGTTGGGGGCAGTTCCCATGGGAATAAGTCAGTAATGATCAACTAGAGATTCCTCCACCTAGAAAAGTTGTACCATCTCAAAAGCCAGAGCTATTCATAGAAACGACCACTTGGAGGGCAAAACCACTCACTGCCTGCCAGCTATTTTCACCATGTTTTTAGTAAGTAGTAATGTATTAAGACAGTGATACTGAAAGACCAAATTTAGTATACATCTTATTGATGATGCATACTATCTACAGGCGAACAGATACGCCAAGAATATGAACGCAACTTGCTAACTTGCACATTAAGCGTTTTCCCATAGAAAACCATTATAAAGAAAATGCTTAATGTGAATTGCTTTATAACAGTGATATCAGAGGTTCAAATTCAGTATACACCTTATTAACAAAACATACTATGTACAGACAAGATTAACTATGAACACAATGCACAAACTTTCACTTTTTTTTTTTTTTTGAGTGTACTAAAATATGTTTGCAGAAATTTAGGAAAAAAGCTAAGTTCACATACTTGTTTCTCAGAAAAAAGCAATGCTACAGCCAGTTATTCTACTTTGAAATATGTGTTCCGTGTCAGAATGTCTGTTTTGGTTTTGGTCAGTGTGATCCTGCAGTATTTCAACACCCCGGGTTGCCAATTGCGGAAAACACAGCGTACTGTAAACATGGAAGCCAGCAAAGAAAGGGTAGAGATTGCAGATTCTACCCACCCTTAAAAGCCTGGGCGGCATCGATCTAAAAAGCTCTGTGTCCAGAGGCATATTAAAATACGGATAAATCAACTTACAGTGTAAGGTTTGTCAGCTTCCGTTGTCAAGTCCTCAATCTGGCAACCCGTATGAGCGTCGCATCTGAGGAAGAGGGGCAGAAAACACTCTAGTATTTTGAATTTGGACTGCAGTACCCATTTCAACCACTATCTGTGAATATTACGTACTGCACCTTTTTTATTGAAATGACATGGTCAAGTATGGCAACCCATACTCAGAATTTTCTACATTAGGAGTAGTGAGTAGTGAACACACACATTGCAAATCGTGGACACACACACCCGGAGCAGTGGGCAGCCATTCACTGCAGCGCCCGGGGAGCAATTAAGGGTTAGAGTCGTTTCCTGCCGGTATTGAAAATCGAACCCGCGACCTTCGGGTTACAAGTCTGACTCGCTAACCATTAGGCCCCCATGTAGTTTAGTGCATTGCATTCATTTTCTGGGCTCATCTGCTTGCCTGTATAAGGTGTGCATTATCAATAAGGTGTATATTGAATTTGATCTTTTAATGTCACTGTCTTTGTACATTAGGGCATGTTAAGCATTTTGTTCACTTTAAGTGTTTTAGAATGTCCCACTTTTTAGCGAATAAAATACTGCGGCAGGTGCTGTATATGGATTGCAAGTGCCCAAAACTCCTAAATTTTTTTCACATATCTTTGTGTTTCTTTGGTTATCTAAATATTTGTGGCTTGAGACAGGCCTGTGCTGAAGTTCTATGGATGTTTTGCCATCCAGGGGTGCGTTGGCATCGTTAGCCAACTATGGTCGCAAGTTCCGTCATTATCAACATAGTTCAACGAGTCTGTGTTTCCCGAAACCATACAAACATTCGCAAACAGCATCGCAAAGTTGAGTGGCTGGAACGACAGCTCTCGACCTGTGGTTGAAAGCATAGTTTCTTGTTTGCATGACATGTGGACTTAATAAATCCATATACTGAACAAAATAAGCAAGCTGACATTCAGTATCTATAGCTTTTATTTCGAATACATACAAATGTCATTTACGTTTTAGTTTGTCAAGAGATTTAAAGCACCGTTTTTGAAGAGTGTGCATGTGCGTACGTGCTCTAGTACATAAGAACGAGCCTTTGATTGAATCTGGAAATAAAGCAAAATAACTGAGAAAAATGAGAATTAGTCCTCAGATGCCATGTCCATAATTTATAGCAAAAAATCTAGCATTAATTCGTCTCTGCGTCAGTCTTGTGACTGAAAACTGTGAATAGCACAGCAGTGTTTCGACTGATTTGAGGTTCCTATCTCTTCTCATTTTGCCCTAACTAAAAAGTATCAAATATTCAAAGGATTATTTGGAAGCAATTTACAGGTTAAACATTCCAAATTTCACTAAAAAATTTTAATTGCTAGTTGTCTTTAGTTGTTGTTGTTTCAGTTGTCAAAATTTGGTTTTGGACGTATACTTGGCTATCGTGTGACATGATGCACTTGCACAAACACACCTGTTTGGCAGTGCATGTTTTGGCTGGTCCACCTGTTTTCCACCTGCTAGCGAAGAAGCTACTGCCAGGCATGAGAGCTCCGTATGCCGCATGTCTCTCCAAGAAGCTAATGTGTACTCCAGCAGCAGATGTGCTCTCACATTTACACTTTGTAACACCCAGGTGAGAGGTGTGTGTGTGTGTGTGTTCTACAAGTAGTGGCTGTAAATATGATGAGTAAAGGCAGGGGGAGACAGACAAAAATATACTGGGTTGTGTCTCTGTCTCTCTCTCTCTGTTTCTTCGCATCTCACTCACACACACATCCTTTTCTCTTTTCCCATTGGAAGATGTCTAGATACTGGACCATCCGTTACTGTAAATAGAGCTTGAGACAGGTGAAATGAGGAGAATCGTGGAGGTAGATGGGGATGTCGAGGGTACATTACTGCAGTCCATAGATCTCTGGGCCTGTGTGCTAACAGTAGCTAATGTGAGCTTGTGTTTATCACCTGAATGCCTGAGTGAGCCACCTCTGCATGGAAATGAATTTTCTGTGCAATATTTATGCATGGATTATGTGCATGCAGTAAATATAACAGATTTTGCACTAGGCAAGTAAAGAAAATTTAATAATAGCCTAATACAGCTGAATTAATGCTATGCTAATCATGCAAATGAAATGAAATTATCTCAAGAGTCTTAAAAGACTATGATCAAAAATCCCTATGTGCTTGTCTGTACAGTTCTGTGTGTCTCGGTTTCAAACCATAATGAGCTGCCTTGCTGTCTACGACTGGCATTGCTGGTCACTAGCATATGTTGTGTTTGCAGCTATCTATAGCCCTCCGTCAACCAGCTTCTTCAGACAGGCCGTGGTGGTTGACAAACGCCAGTTTTGATTGGATATAAATGTGGTGTCCCACATTTGTGGTATCCCACATGTGGTGTACATTGGCAACTACCTAAAGGCTACACAGTAACTGAGAAACTCATACACTCTCAGTCACAAAAAAAGTTACAAATATTTTACCTTTAATGGTACAACAGCTTGTCACTGTGGCAGTACCCTCAAAGGGGCATCTTTGTACCTTATTTAATCCCAAAATCCACATAGTAGTGCCTTAATATTTGTTTTGGGTCAATTTGACAACCAATTTTTGAGTTGTCATATTGGTCAACCTAGACTGTTTCTCATTTAGGGTCATGAACATGCCTGGAAAGTTTCAACATTCTGAGGTGTTGTGAAATGTGCGTATGAAATTTCTATTATGATTGTAATGTTAGCGGGTCAAATTTAATGGCTAAACACAGGTCCACAGACCCAAATGTAATATATATTACGTCAGTTTTTTCTACTTCCCTCTGAGGGTATTTACATTTATACATTTGGCAGACGCTTTTATTAGAAGAAAAGTATTCTGCATAAAAATAAAAAAAAAAAGGTTTAACGTTTTTACTTGATCCCTCCCCTATATTGTGATTTTTGGTGAATTGTATTGAATCCAATTACGGTTAATTTGACCCGGAACATAACAATTGTACCCAGAATTTTAAGATAATACAAAGGTTGAGGATACATATTACTACTGTAATGTACTTTGTCTGGGGTGCCAGAGGCAAGACTGTGCTTCCCAGCATGCACCATGGCATGTGAAGAAATTGTGGTGTTATTCTCTATGTCGCCCATTCAAATTATGTGTCATTGTGTTAACTACATCTTAATTTCGGAGTTGTTGAGTGTCACCATCATAATAGACCCCTCTTAAAGACACTGCAGATGTCTCTACTGTATACCATCTATTTATCCTGCAGATTGAATTAAAAGCAGAATGCACCACTGACCACAATCAAACAGCTTCCCCACTGTGATATCCGTTTCTTGTATCTTTCACTCACACAATACATTCACACTAAGTGACACAAAAGCATGCTTTCAATATGAATATAAGGATATTGCAAACATGATAGATTAGGATATTGCAGCTATGATTATTTTGTATACAGCAAAATGCAGTTTATTTTGCCCCTAAATGATTAGTATATTTCGGTAGCTTTGATTGAGATGACCAGCCGTCAATCTAAGTGGAACAGTGCCAACCTGACTCTTATGTTGTCCTAAGAACAATGCACAAACACAGATGTCAACGTGCACCTTTGTTCTCACAGTCCTAGAGTACATTATCGGGTGAACAATTGCATTTGAATAAAGCAGTGACTTCGCCAGCACCGACTTCCTGTATAATCAGATGTAAATGTAAAGTTAATTTATGTAAATGTATGCATGTAGTGGGGGCGATGTCTTTACATCTGTTATCATGTGTATGTTTGCGTGTGTGTTCAGATAAGTAACACAAGAAGGGTTGAGGATCCTAGAGTTCCTGTAGATTTGAATCAGAGGGCTCAGCAGGCATTTTGGGCCGAGATCGGCAGCATGCCCAAAGTCTTAAACCCTCACCGGTTGCCAAACAGTGACAGTCGACTCCAATCTGGCAAACAAATGAGTGCCAAGCATGAATGAGTCTCCACGCCTGTTCTCTCACATCCTCTGGAGATCTTCAGCATCAATAAATATTATAATAACCTTCACCTTTGACCATGAGAGTAACTTTGGATCAGTGGTAGACACAGGAGTGGGGCAAAGGTTTGCAACGACATACTGGTTTTGACATCTTAAAACTGCAATGATTTGCTGATAGTTTATACACTAATAATTAAAATTTTGTCTAAGCACTTAGAAGGGAAAAATACTCATGCTAGACTGTTGTTTATTGACTTTTCCTCAGCTTTTACTACTATCCAACCTCACATTTTAGTTATGAGACTTATAGAGCATTTTAAGCTGAGCAAAAATTTGGTGGGTTGGATACTGGATTTCTTGACAAATAGAACACAGAGGGTAAAAGTAAATGGTATTTTATCGGATTTATCAGGTTCGTCCACTGGTTCACCCCAGGGCTGTGTTCTTTCACCTTTATTTTATATCTTGTATACTAATATGTGTCAAAGTAACCATGTAAATAGGACTATATTGAAATTTGCTGATGACACCGTTATTGTGAGTCTGTTACACAACGATGAGTCTGGCCATGGTCCTGTTATTGTGGAGTTTGTCTCCTGGTGTGATGAATCTTATTTGGAGTTAAATATTATCAAAACAAAGGACATGATTATAGATTTTAGAACCTGTACTTTATGTTATGACACTATGATTATTAGAGATCAGGCTGTGGATTGTGTAGAAAGCTACAAATATCTTGGGACAGTCATAGATTCTAAACTGACTTTTGAAAAGAACTGTGAGATGGTTCGTAAAAAGGGTCATCAGCGTCTGTTTTGCCTCAGAAAGCTGTCTAGATTTCACATTGACAAATCTATGATGACCCTTTTCTATCAGGCCTTCATTGAATCAATCTTGTCGTTCTCCCTTGTGGCGTGGTTTGGTAATTTGTCTTTGAAGAACAAAAATTCTTTGAATCAAATTGTTAGGTGGGCAAGTAAAATTATAGGTGAACCACAATCTAACTTAACATATCTTTACTCCAATTATTTACAGCGTAAGGCGAGTTTTATAATTAAAGATTGTTCGCACCCCTTACATGATGAGTTCCAGCTCCTCCCCTCTGGATGTCGGTTTGTGGTCCCTAGGTGGAGAACTAGACGATATAGGAAGACTTTTGTACCTGCAGCTATAGAATTATTAAATGAAAAAAGCAGGAGATGACATGCATGGTTATTTTATATGTCTTAGGTGGGTGTCGAGGGTGTGTGTAGAAGCACATTGTCATGACTTTTTTTATATATATGGTAATATTTATAGTTATTGTATGTTATTATGTTGTATGAATTGTCTTGATGGATTGCTGAATCTCCTGTCTGCGCAACAAATTTACCTTTGGGTACTAATAAAGATACCTTGACCTTGACATCATCTTTTACTGATCTGTATATAATCTATATGATGCATTGATCTAGAGGTGAGGTCTGCTATTGAGTATTCGCTCATTTTCAAGACACAACTACAAATGTAAACAATAGAATTACTATTAGAAATGTAAACAAATATCATAAGCACATTATTTGACAAAAAATAGTTCTCTTTTTGTAACATAGTGATTTAGGGAGAGAAACCACTCTTGCTGACCATTTCAAGTGATCAAATGAACTGATTTGATTGGATAACTTCATCCATACATAAGGAACTTCTTCCTGTCCCAATATTAGCGAATAAATGCAATTAAGAGCAATTAGTTGTCAAGCTTGATCTAATGTTTTCATGAAGTATGATGGGTTCTTGGTTCTAATCTGCCCTAATATACAGTAACTATTAATTTTAATAAACCAACTCCAATGGTAAAAGGGATAGATTGGAGTGCATGTCTGGAAGCCACATGAGCACTGTCACTGTCATATATTATATATCATGAGATATATAAACAAAATCATAAAAAAAACATAAAATAAATGCTGCCTATTGCTTTGACCTTCTAAAACACCAGAGAAGAAAGTCCACTAGAAACAATCTCTTGAAGCTATTGTTCGCCTTGCCTTTCTCCTGTCTTTTCCCTTTCATGGTCTGTTTCAATTGTCTTCGCCCTCTCACCTTCAAAGCCACAAATCCTTCATTTCAGGTACAAACTTCAGCCTGGTTCAGGCAGCTGATATGACTGATGAAGCTTCTATTGTGATATTGCTGTCTGGAGATGCGCAGATAGAAACAGTGCGCTGAATATAGAGGTAGCGTCAGTGTGTCCTTATCTGCTGCCGTTTAATTAGCACACCTTCCCATTGCGAGGTGAATTTTCTTAGCTGCCAACAAGACAGACAGAGGCCATGTTAGATTTGCGGTGTTTCCAGCTGCTATCACCTGGTAAATCAAATCTAGCACCCGCCAAATAGTCTCTGCCTCACTTACGGAGACTGATGTGACAAATAAGGCACCCTGCTTTGCAATTCATCTCCCTAGAAGTCTATGATAAACAGTAATAGGAAAGAAAGTCCCACTGTCAGGCTGACTGCGAGGAAGCAGTTTGTCATAAATAATGAGAGACGCCTGATTTGAGCCAGGTTAGCTTGGTCTATTACTTGCGATGGCATCCTGTATGCTGAGATTGGATCAACAGCGTGTAGTAGTGAAGCCAGTAGCTTCTTAAGGAGAACCTGTCGCATCTTACAGCCATGGCCTAGCAGTTGTACGTGCTTGTGCTACAGACTGAGCGTTAAGCTGCGTTCACACTGACAGAGACTTTGTCGGCTGGACATGCCTACATCCTGTCACCAATGTTCACTTTCCCTTGTGTCGCCGGAAATCTCCATTGAAATTAATTGGATCATGTCACTTTATTGCTGTGTGTTGCTGGCAGTGAGAATGCAGCTTTAGTGCTTCATGTGGAAAATGAAGGTTTGGATCTGGCCTGCAACATGTCTTGGACAGTCACCCTGTGTAACATTTCAGTTACTGTCTGCATTTTCAGAAAAAATAGGAGTATAACAGCTTGTCACTGGGACAGTACCATTTAAGGGACACCTTTGTAACTTATTTACCCCTAAATACTAGTGCGTTAAGGGTACATACAGGATTACTACTCTAAGGCCTGGTTTCACAGACAGGGCTTAGATTAAGCCAGGATTAGACCTTAGTTCAATTAGGACATTTAAGTAGCTTTTATAAAGTGCCTTTAAAAAAACATTACTGGTGTGCATTTTAAGACAAAACAATATCACTGACATATTTTAAGATATGTCAGTGCGAGTTGCTTTCAGTTAAAACAACTCAAACAAGCATTTTAGTCTGGACTAGGTTTAAGCCTTAAGCCTAGTGAAACCAGGGGTAAAGTACTAATATGCACCTTTTAAATAAGGGGTAAATAAGCCACCAATTGTCCTCAGTGACAGGCTGTTGTACCTATAAATGTACCATTTTAATATTCATTAAATATCATAATTTAATCTAAAATTATTTAACAGTAACATCTCGAACAACCTGGCCCAAGTTCCTTTCTAACAGACACAATGGCGATCTCAATAATCAGATCAAAACTGCAAAGTATCAGTCCAGCACTGTCCACCTGGCTCCATTCTTCAGGCCTGCTGAAAAAGTCCCCACTCGTAACCAAGCAATTCATTCATCTAATATGACTGAACCTCTTGCTTTCCACTTACTGCCAAGTTTCAGACCTCAAGTGTGCCGAATTTGTTCATCTTTAAGGTCAAAGTCCCTCTGCAGTGGGTGGCATGAGAGAGACTATTGCGTCAGGCAGGGGACAAAGCCCAAAGCCTTTGAATGCTTGGCCGATATGAACAGCCATACAGAATATTTTAGACTGGGATACGCATTGTGTGCAGGAAGAGCCTGCAGTGTTTAGTGCTGTCCTCCGGAGATGGACTACACTTCTTCCTGTAGACAGATTCCTGCCAGCTATCCTCTATAATCTCCTGCTCTCTTTCCCTGTCTTTTAAAGTGACAAATGTAAGCTTTGAAGAGGAGCCATGGTTTGGACTCTTGTTTATCCTGGCATCCCACTGGATAGCTGAGGAGTGACTACGGGCTTCCCTGGCATCTAACTGTTGGACCACGGCTGTTGGGCTAGCAAAGGGGATTAAAGTAAAGTGAAAGGCTAACAGTTATTTTGCTGTGTTTAGATTAGTATGCAGTTGATATATCATTTTACAACCAAGCTGGAAACCCCCATTCATGTTGCGTCTAAAGGTTGTTTTCTTCCAAGGGCCTACAAGGCACTGTGAACTGAGCCATGTCCTGTCATACACCTAATTTTTCCTGATTTCCTCCTACACAACACAAGAGGAATATGAATGAGCCTAGCACTTTTGTTGCACCTCTAAATCCCTAAATGCTGCCGAAAACTTTTCAATTAGTTCTGCGAGTTCATCTTACCAACAGCAGGTCTACTCCAGCATGGCAGAACTAAACAAATGCTGCTGGGAAATCAACCACTTCACTAAAGACATTTCCCTAACAGTCAAACACTTTAATGTAGCAGTTGGACTGAAAAAAAAAACAAAAAAAACAAGTTACCTTGACAGAATCAAGAGTGAAAAATTTAATTGAATGCCTCTTGGGTAATATGCTTCTCTTAGGGATTCTATGGTGCGAGACTGACTGGCAAACTGCCTCGTCCAGGGACTCACTTGATTACTCGGTGGGAACGGAGCCATGTCGTCCGATCCTCTTTTAATCACGGGTTGGCTATGTGAGCTGGGACAAGTCCGTTAATCCCCTGCAAATCTGTTTTTGTTAGGAAGGCCGCGAAATGCAATTATCACCCTTGCGTTGATGCACTGGTAGCAGATATGGCATATCTTCAGCAGCTGCGTGACCACAGCTCCAGTTCTTTGCCTTTGACTCTCTTGTACTCTTGGAAATTGAGAAGCACTTCAGTTTGAAATTGATTTTTAGTGTAGGGTATCTCTGAACAAGAAAAGCGGTTACCCAGAAGCTTCCAAAAACACAATAACAAACCAGTGGTTTCATGCGTGCCAAATTACAGGTCAGGATCTCTCATTATGTGCCTGCATTGCAACCAACAATAGATGACTGGGAAGTTCTCGAGAGATTTCAGATCACAAGAGCTTTGTAGTTGCAATTATTACACACAAGCTTATGTGAATAATACAATGGGAATATTGTAATATCTTCTGAAATTTCAACCCATTATAGTCCCTCTGGTAGTGACAAACAAACCATCTGACCTTCTGTTGGAAATACAAGAATGACATCTAACAAACAGCGAGAGCATATGGCATCTTCTTTTCTTTCTTTTTTTTTACTCTGGGTTTCCTTCTTGTTTTTGAGACCACATTCTGATTAGGACAGATTGTCCTCAATTTCCTCCCCCCAAACTCAGTAATACAGACTTTCTAATGGGACTGTGAAAAAAAAGTTTTTCTGACTCTTCTAAACCTTTGACACATTTATTCTGCTTCTAGCAAGTCCATTCGCAGCTCCTGATTCCACTGATTATCACCAAACACATATTGTCAGAAAAGATTAGTGGAATTTATTAGATGCATAAGCTAATGCAAAATTGTCTACTGATTATTTTTTGGCAATAATCCTATATTAGAGCTGTTCAATCCAATTTCTCTCCTTTCATTTCCTCTTTTTCTCTCCTTCTGTGAATAGTATACTGATGAATAGTTAGCGATACTCACTGAGGCAATCATCGCTATTTCTATTGTTCTTACTTACAGTTAGGATGCAAATGTAAAACTATTAACCTTAAGTAAGATTCAGCATGCTACTCCTCCCATACTGTTTGTGCTAATGACATAAATGATATTTTGTCTGACTTGAGTGGTGTGCTATTACTTTTATAAATGATAAGCCTTGAATTCCTGACAAACAATAAAACAAGTAAAAACATCCCATAGACTTACTACATTTACGTACTTGGAACCAGAACTTCATGAAGACTTGGGTGTGAGGTCTTGCCCTAGTGTAATGGACGTAGGCCAATAAGAGCTGTGTGAGCAAACCTCACTCCCATGGCCTCAAGAGGCGCACACACATCCCACACCAGAGACCCCAGTTCGAATCCCACTTGGAGCGGGTCAAGTAGGACTGGTTACACTAGTAACTGCCCTGATCAACCTAGTCAACACACTAAAAATATGTAGCAACCACTTACGAAAAATATTTTTTTTTTGTTGTACTTGTATTGAAAAGATGTGTTTGAACATGGACTGTTATTGGGTTACATGTCTGAGAGATGACCTTTACAATTTCTTTCTCCCATCTCTGAAGTAGCAGATATGAGTGGAAATTATCTTTGTAGGTCAGAGCTCTCTAATTAGCCGCTCTTGATTACACACTTTCAAGCCACTTAGAACGGACACCTGCCTTGATTGGCACTTTCTTGACATAGTGATGAGAAATAGAGGTTTAAACACATTCCGTTGCTGAGGCATATCTTTCCAGATGCCTCAACATCTCTCTTAGGCTGTCTAAACACTTGAAGATTTTAAGCCAGATTTTGAGCCTGATTTGCACCCCCAAGAGATCGGGGGGTGTGGCCTGATTCGAGGCTTGTCATAAATGACTTTTTGTCCAAAAAATCCTCAATTTACTGCTCAATACAATAATTTTACTGCTCCCGATCATGTCGGAGCTTACACAGTCCCAAATCGTAAATATCCAACATGTTTGATATTTCCGACTCTTGATCGGGCTGCCTCTGATGTGATACCCGCGATAGCCAATGAGAGCGAGCAAGCTTCACCAACCGGATGCTTCTATAGCTGAAACTTGGCTGCTACAAACATGCCACGAAGTGGAGTACTGAGAAAGAAGATCACCCATATTCTTTTTTTCTCCTTTAACAAAACTCACGTCCAGGAGAACCAGCTGACGACGTCAATCGTCCTCCATTTGTTTTTCTTCTCAGGTCACGTTTGATCTTGCGAGTCTCTGTGAGATCTCGTCTCACAGTGGATATGTTACTAATCGACAGGTGTGTGGTCTCGTGGTCTGGACGAATCTCCTAGTGTTTGCATTCGGAGGATTATAATGCTAAAAATCGGTTGAAACTGTCCTTATGTCTGTGGTCTCCCACAGTTTTACAATTGGTTAAGATTTGAAAATTATCTAGTGTGTCCCAGGCCTTACATGCTGCTTTTTATGCATTCGAAATGAAGATAGTCTGAGCCTTGATTAGAACTGCAGCTCTGTGAAGTAATGTACAGTTGACAATGAAGCATTTGTACTTAGTCTCACGTCTTTGACAACCAGTTCAAGGAGTATTCATCCAAGCTCAGTTCAGCTAATGTGACTTCTCTGCTCTCTGATCTCTGCTGTCAGTTGCATTAAGTGGAAAGGTCAGCAGATCAATCCGATTGCAGTCAGATGTTTTGAAGATAACTATGGGTGATATGGATGGTAAATATGCCAGTGGGAACATGACTTCTAAATCCAACTGCCCTTGGTTAAATGCATCTCTGGGGATGTGTAGATCTGGCTCTGAAATTTTATTAAAATTACTCTTCAAACTTTGTCAACAAACTTTTTGTTTTTCATTCCATGACCTACAAAAAGTTATCTCTTCAATAAAGAGAGAGGCCATGAGGCATCATTTATTAAAAATGTTTTTCTCATATTGACACTGGTATGAAAATAGAGAACATGCTGTGGGTGAGAGTAATATTAATATTTTGTAATGCCGAATGGAGCTTGCCTGTAGAAATGTCGCCGCCACAATGCAAGGTGTTCTGAGTGGTTGCCAGGGTGTTGCTGTCTGGTTGTTTCAGTGGATTATTAAGTAACCACATAACGTCCCAGTTCAAAAGAGCCCATCCCCAAGTTTATATGAAGTAATACTTTATTTTGGACATTCTACTAACTAAGTGACTTTGCAACTACATGTCAACTACCAGTCATTAGAGTATGTCTGCATAATATCTGCTAACAATTTATTTTGATGCTTCCCAACAGACATTCTACTGACTATAAGCAACTACATGTCAACTTATTCTACTAACTCTAACCCCAATTTAACAGTCCACTAATACTCTAATGAGAGTTAGTTGATATGTAGATGCAAATTATTGAAAGTTTGTTGACATGTAGTTGCAAAGTTACTTATAGCTGGTAGAATGTATTGAAATAAAGTGTAGCCTTATATGATATATTGGACCCTAGATATGTTTTTTTTTTTAGTAAATACATACAAATTACATACTGAAGATTAGTAGACTCTTAGGGGTTTTGAAAAAGCAAGTAGCCAAAGACTGCAATTGAAATTCAGATTGTGCTATTGTGCCCGGCATATGAAAAATAAAATCACATTAGTCTACAATGAAGAGCTATATATGGTTCAGAATATTATATAAACTTGGGGTGAGCTTTTTTGACTTTGTAAACTGTCTAACTTTTGCTCCAAACAGGGTGATAACATTATAATGTGGCATATGTTTAAACACAATGCACAATGGAGTACTCAGAAGACCAAGAGCGTTTTGATTATTCAGCCTTATTCATAAGTTTTATATATTTAGCTGTTCACAATCCCTATTGTGTTGAAAACTTTTGCTAATGTGATTTTAGAAATAATTTCGTTTACACCAATCCATGGAAATTATCAGTGCATCTGGTATGTGGGAAGAGTAAAGACACGTAGTTGACCTCCTTCATCTTGGATGTTAGTAATTAGTCATTAGTATCCCATTAGATTGCTTTAAGACTGCTCAGCTTTCCACTAAACCATCACCAAGAGTCAGGCCCGTCGCCAAGGGGGTGCATTGAGGGGCAGTGCCCCCCCAGATGACACAACGTGCCCCCCTAATCGATTGGTCATTCAGCAAACTTACCATTGAGAGCAAAAAAACATAATTCTGTGGCGATTCACGTGTTTCATTACGAAACTTCTTTAGCAGCATTTAGCTCACAGGAACACTAATCTCTAGAACGGTAACGTTAAATAACACATTGTCTTCAGAAATATGAATCAGAAATTAAGCGGAGCGCGTGTAAGGCTGGGCAAGGCTTACCTTCCCCTGGCCACGGACTTATAGTATCGAATTTTCTCATTCAGTTGCCTGCTGCTGCTGTGGAAGCTTGTTTCCAAACTGAATAAAAAATAAAATGTAATTTTTTATCAGAATTGCGTGATATAAACTCACAATTGCACGTTATAAAGAGAATTGCGTGATATACAGTCGCAATTGCGTGTTCAACTCACAATTGTGAGAATTTCAGAATTGTGAGACAAAAAGTCGCAATTATCTTTTAATTTATTTTTAATTCCGTGGCAGAAGCACGCTTTCATGTGCTTCTGATTGTTTTTGAGGGAAAAGCTGTCCATAACGCTGGTCTTGGATCAGTTTTCTCCGTAATGAAAGAATATTGGCAAAGGTTTTGAGTGATGAATGGGTTCTGAGTTCTGCACGCTAGCAAATCCTTTTCGTTATAATAAGCAATTATCTAAATAAGAGCAGACAGACAGACACACAGACAATACATTTCAGTACCTTCAGAAAATATTATGTGAGCTGTTTTATTTTCTCTTCATTATATGATGTTTGAATTTGTTTACACTGTTGCCAAAATTGCATGGCTTTATGTAGCATTTCGAATTCAGTTAACAAATGACTAACAAATTCATCGCATTTCAGTCCCATTTCTTTAAAGGTCGAAGCAAACTTCATGGAATGAGATTCAATGACCCTCACTTAATTATTAAAAATCGTTGTTTTTGTAAATTGTGTGTAATTACAAAAATTATACTATTTGTGTATTATCTGGATAAAGCAATTCTAAATTCTAATGAATAACATTGTCACGTCTTGTACTAAGCAACTGAGCAAAGAAAAGAGAATGTATGCTTTAAAGAAATGAGGAAATAGAGACATCTGTGTGACTTGAATCTGCTGTGGTACACCAAACTATCCCAAACAGCATTAAAGCTCTCTGAAATATTCAGAGATAAGCTCTTATATGTTTAGACAGAGCTCTGAACCTCAGGCACATTGCCTGCTATCAGCAACGCCTGTTCATTATGTCTTCATTTAACACATTCCAACCCTGGGAAGGGCATTCTAACCCTGTAGGCAGAAAAATCTAATGAACAAGATAGATTCTCCTTCATTACCTTAAGAGGAAAGCACAATTGTCATGAAGCTTTCCTGTTTGTCATTACCGAAATCTCCATAATCCATATATTTAGAAATGAAAAACATAGTTGATGTTGGAACTCTGAGCTAGGCATCCTAACTGAACAGAACACAGCTGGGTAGTATTGTTAAAGAAAGTGAAGTTTGTGCTGTTAGGACATTAGCTTCTAAGGAAAGCATCACCTAAGGCAAGCATTGTACTGGCAGAATATGTAACGGTAGAAACATGTACTGGTAGAATATTGCATAGTTTGGATAGACCTCTCAGCCAATCAGAATCGAGGAACGGAAGTAACCATAACCAAACTGAGTATATATATATATATATATACACATACACAAACACACACACACACACACACACACACACACACACACACACACACACACACACACACACAGTTCGTTCTGGTTCTCGAACCTGATTGGCTGAGAGCCTTTTCCAGCCATGTTATATACTACCGGTAGCCAAGTTCTGTCATTCAATTCAATTCTAGAAAGAGCAGGAAGACGGCATTTCCTGATTTCAATAAATGCTCTTGTTTTTGTATTTTACATTCCTTTAACATTTACTTTAAAGGCCCACTGAAGTGCCTTGAAACATGCAGCGTTATTTACTGTGTTGGTGTAATTTCGCCTGAAACAAGAAGACAAGGCAAGAAATTTCGAGCAGCTCCTCTCCTTTTTAAAAATGGCCAATAGTGTTTTGTTTATATCACAGCTCGGCCAGAGCCATTGAGCACTGCAAAGCCACACTTGACAGCTTGTGACAGCCACAGTCTAATAGATTCCCCTTTTAGATTTAATATGAAACTGTTATTAAAGCAAAACAGTGAACATTATCATGAGGATGTGTAATTTGAAAAGCGTGTCATTTATCTTGGTGCATGACACTGGTGTTACCTCTTCTACTCGTCAGTACTGTTTCTAATGCCAAGTCTGTCTAAACTTTTCTCCTCCTGATCTCCTCCATATTGCTTTAAAATACAGCATTCTGTGTAGAATTATAATTGGTCCAATATGTTTTGTGGTCTGCGCTGACTCGCGCATATGATCCGCTCTGTGCTATTGTGTCTCTGGACCGATGCGGCGGTTCACGGTGGTTCACGTGACACTAACGTGAAACCAGACTTCATTTGCCCCAATGGAAAGCATATTTACACTGTCTGAATCATTCCCTATCCCTTATATAGTGCACTATGTGCCATTCACCATATAGAAAATAGTAATTGTGTGAACAAGTGACCGATTTCAGCCGCAGCTTCAGCATCTATTTATAGAGTAGGGGCAGGGCTTCAGATTCTAGAGAGCGTTTGATTGGACAGAAAATCTGATGAGATGCTGAAGTGCAGAGTGATGTCATCAAAATCGTTGATCCATATTGGCGGAAGTGAGAGACTGTAAATTTTGAACGCTTATATCTTCAAAATGTGAATTTTGTCATTGTTTTGGAGCACACTAGCTTATAGATAACAGTAAGGCTAACATATTCATACTAAAAGCCAAAAAGCTTATATTTTGATATCATGGGGACTTTAATGCTTGATACTGCTGTTACATACCTGCAAATCATTCACTGAAATTGCTACCAACTACCGAATTGGTGGTATCATAAATACTTCACAGGCCTTTATTGATTCACCAGATTGCATTACTCTGGGCTCAATCTGATTCAGACTGCTGCTGAAAGATCAAATTATTTTTCAGATAATTTAAATTTGATTTGCTGAGCAGCATGTGGGGTGTTTGCCAGCTGTTGGCCAGGTGCTTGCCCGGTTGGGTGCACTTAGGTGACTTTGCATAACTAAATATTTGAGAACAGTAGCAATGAGACACTGATTGGAATTACAGAAATCTATGACGCATGAGTGGTAAACTTTATTTATTTATTTATGTAAAAAGTATAATTATAATTATACACACAATTCTACTATAATTCTATAAAAAAATATGCAGTTCTTACCTTAAGAAGCTACCTGATCCTTGTTTACATATATATATATATATATAAGAGCACAGATTTGTAAAAGATGTAAAAGAAGCTGGGTGTGGGAGATACAATGTGATCTGTAGAGTTGGCATGATGATTAAGAGGTGAAAAAACACTTCCAGCAACCTATAATTACGCTGAGCTAATTGTCTTTGAGACATTAACAGTTTTCTGTGGAAGTGTGGGAAACCATAAGAATTCATAGATAGGGGACTTGAAGAAGAAGCATACTTTGTTCCTGTGAAGTGTCATTATTAAATACATTCACTGAGAAACAACTGACAACTGCAGCTCTTCAGCTAATAGTCACACAAGCTTTTCAGGGTAAACACGCTGCGCTCGCATCTATTAAGATTCAGCTGTTGACTGAAATTAATTACATCTGATCAACAAGTCTGTGATGGAGAGATCCAATCAATTTAGTGTCACTAACTGCATTTGCAAGGGGAAAAAAGCCTACGGCTGAATCGGCTTCAGAGATATGCCTTCCGCGCCATCAGATATGCCATCAGATATGCCATCAGATTTTCAGCATCAAATTTGGGCCTTTCATTAGCACTGATGCATATAGACGTCGATTTAAAAAAAAAAATTAAGGGTTCACCGTATTCTACACCAATGTAAATGTTTCCTTTTTTTCCTTCAAAATATTGTCTCTCACAGAAAAATGGCAAGAGGAAAAGAGCTTTAACCATCTCTTCACTTAGATGGAAGGGTTTTATGAGGCTTTACGCACTTTATTGAACTGCCCTTCGCAATGTTGTTCTTTACTGTTGTTTACTTTTCTATTAGGAATTGAGAGCCTAAGACTGTCGATAAAATTTTCTATCTTTTGTTTCTTCAACCAAGAATCCCCAGAAATTTCATGGGGTGAGAGAACAGCAAAACGTACAACCGATGATTTAGCCTCCCCTTTAGAGAGGGGAATACGATAAGGTTTTAAGAAAAGGGAGTGAGTGATAAAAGGAGCTGAACAGGTTAGGAAGGCTGAGTACAGTTTAACCCAGGAGACAGCATTGTAAAATAGTTCCATTCATATAGCATTATAAACCAGAACAGAAGTGGCAGGTGGGAGGCTAATGTAAAATAGACTACATTTATAATAATTAATACAGACTATAATATTATTAACATTATATTTACAGTTGCCAAGGATCATTGTAGCACTGGTGCGCATTAATACAGAAATGCAATTAAAACTGCAGTATGTAATATTAACAGCTAGTGGTTGAAATGGGTACCGCAGTCCAAATTTAAAATACTGGAGAGAGTTGTTCCCGAAATACTATTGGGTAAATTGGCAGTGGGCGGGATCACACAGACCAAAACAAAAACAGATTTCAAAGTAGAATAACTGGCTGTAGCATTGTTTTTCTGAGAAATAAGTATGTGAACTTAGCATGTTTACTAAATATCTGCATACATATTATGGTATTTTTATGCTTTAGTACAGTCAAAAATTACATACAGCACCTTTAATGCAAATGTAGCACTTATTTTTCAATGGCTTGGAACATGGATTATCCAATCAGATTTTAAATCCAGAAGAATCCATTTTATAAGGGATAATTTTATTGATCAATAGCTTACTGAACAACTGCTTTTTCAATCTTCTTCATCCTGTTTTCACTCTGCCTGAATGGAAGGCAATTCAAAGAAGGACAAATATAGAGAGCATTTTACTTACTGTCTTATGCACAGAATGCTGCCATACATTCTCTACTGAAATTTGATTTGATAATTTGATAATTTTTGTTTGCCGAGGACACGGGAAGAGACAGGGCAGGATGTGTATGGTGTTAAAACCTGAGCTTTGACCTGATTTTAGGCTGATTAATGCTAATAGTTTTCAAACAGCTAATCTGACAGAGAAAGTCCTGCTCTCTGATCTACTGCACTGTAAAGGTCTTAATACCAATTTCATTATTTTCTCCAGCAACAACAGATAATTCAGTAAAATGATTTGCAGATTTACAATCCTGTTTTCCGTGCATTACGTAACCTGTATGAATCAAATTCCCTTCTGCCAAATAGGTAGGAAAACTTCAACACCCATAATGCACTGGGCAACTCCCACCAGTCTGCTATGAATACACTTGACCAGAGTCAAATACTGCTTTGCTTTAGTAGGAAATACTTCTTAGCAAACTTTTAGTCATAATTGTGTCGACTTTAGCTGGAGTGAGTTACTTTCGGTTTCCAGTGAAGGCGTGTTGTAAGCAGCGGCTAAAGGCTGCAAAGAATAGAAAATACGGAGAGAACAACGTGGTGAAAAATCTGAATAACCTCAGGGTTTTAGGCCAAACGGAGAGGAAAGAAACTGCTGTTATTAAGATGCATTTGGTCGATCGGATCACAAGTAGACGAGGGAGACACATTCCCATTTACACCTGGAGATTAAATCCGTCTCTTTTGTCCACTTTCAACCATTTCTGTCCTGATTTCTTTGAGGGGAGGGTCTACAGGTAGGTAAATGTATGGGCTTTTTCAGGTCTTTCGAAAAATAATGCTAATAATAACGAAATAAGCTCGCACAATTTACATATGAACACAACAGAGACCAGCAGCTTTTGTTTCTGCTCTGACAGGCTGCAAGATCACACCGAACACTGTGAGTACGCATTAGAAATCAGGAATATTGTGCTTGGTACGTTTTTCATCTTAAAACCAAACTTGGGTCTTCAGCCGACAAAGTTTAAATCCCATCTGGCTGGTGCACTTCCCATAATGTTTACGCATTAGGTCAGTCGATGGAGAGTAGATGGTCTTTTGTGGCTGTTTGAATGCATTCGACCACAAGAGTAAATCCGGTCGAATGCATTTTCAACTACCTTTGGAAGTGGTCGAAAGTGGACAAGCTCAAAATTCTTTAGACCCCAAATACACCTGTGTTTAGCGTCATCCACTTGTGATCTGATTTACCAAAACTCATCTTAATACCAGGTGTAAAAAGGGCCTAAAAAACTGTTGCCATAGTGTTCCACTTTACCATAATGCTATTTAAAGAGTAGACAAAGTACAATGCAATTTTCAGTGATAAACCTACTCTTACAATAACTATTCTGATAAAGGTGCAGGGATTTAAAAAAAAAAAAAAACAATTTTTGAAAAAATCTGTTGAAAGTGCATCGGACCCAGCAGCACAACACACTTGATGATGGGAGAGGAAACTGAGCTGATAAAGAGGGAGATTTGAAGAAAAGAGAGATGGCTGAGAAAGATACATTATAAAAGAGAAAGGCTCAGAAGAATATCACTGGAAAAAGAAGGGTTATGATCAGGCAAGAGCTTCAGGACCCGCGTTAATATTAGAAAAGCTTTCCAGCGCTGGAGAAACCTAAGCGGGAAGGCCTGAAAACTGACGCCAAGGTTGCGTTGTTTCTGCTCCATACGTGAGTAACATTGGTTTTGAGTGAGTGCTGCTGGGAACTAAAAACAAACTCTAGCTTGTATATGTGATGTAATCTACGAAAAATCTACGGTGAAATTTTACCTCTTACAGCTTTTGATACCATGAAAGCTAGGGTCAAGCCCTTTCCAAATATATTTTTATTTCTTTCATGGCTTGTCTGAAACAAAAGTTATGGTTATCTGAAGTCGGCTGATCGTTATGATTTTTAGGAATGGAATTTTGAGAAACAGGTTTAAATAACTGTCACCCCCTTTTTTTCGCATAGACATGAAAATGCACTATCCAAACTTAAATGGCTGTAATTCAAGAATGCTTTGGAATATAGACCTAAGGTTGGCCTTGTTTTAAAGAAGACACTTGGCAGATTATTGAAATAAAGAAAATATAGAAGTGAAATAAATTATGAAAGTAAAATAGAAAAACAGTTATAAAAGTGTAAGTTTTTGAAAATGTAAAAATACTGTATAATTGTTTATATTTTATAATAATATGTATTTTACAAAACATGTTTTACTCTAAAACTACAAGAAAATCAAAGCCAGAAATATGAACAAGTTGTGTTCCAAATTTTAGGTTGAAAATTAGCTTTCAGTAAAATTTTGTTTTGGCGCAGTACCAAACTTTTTCACTAGATGACATCTAAGCTCCATTAAGTCAAGTCAAGTCACCTTTATTTATATAGCGCTTTTTACAATACCGATTGTTTCAAAGCAGCTTCACAGTGGTAACAGGAAAATAATGCAACAGAATTTGATTGATGTCGGTGATGTCATCCAGCTCATTTCAATTATCATATAGTGTCAATGCGGGCAGATCAGTAATATAGTTGAATATTTAGTGTCCCCAACTGAGCAAGCCAAAGGCAAAAGTGGCAGAGGCGACGGTGGCAAGGAACCAAAACTCCATCAGGTGACATAATGGAGAAAAAATCCTTGGGAGAAACCAGGCTCAGTCGGGGTGCCAGTTCTCCTCTGGCCAACGAACAAACAGTGTATGATTATGATTCTGGCAACATTACAGGTCAGAAGTCATATTAGATCGGAATATTCAAAAGATCAGAGTCATCACGCCGGAGACGGTTTACTGAGGATAGTAGTCTATATAAGACACCTTGTGTCAAAATGATTGATTGCTTTGACCTTTTGACCTTTGCCACGCCCTTCCCCTCCCCCACCGGACCACCCACGTCGTTCCCCTCCCCCACCGTTGACCTTGACCACCCACGTCGACGTCACCTTTGACCTTGTGTATCCTCCGGGGACCGATATGACTTTAGAGGGCACATATTTGAAATAGCGATGGTGGCCTACGACCTCCGGTTGTTTTCTGTGGTGATCAAATGGAAGAATGATCGTTTTGAACTTTGACACGGCTATTTGAGGTTTGTGATTTCGGGGCTATATCTGCAGGACACGTGCGGGCTTCCGCATTCCAACACGGGCCATTTTACAGTGTACAGAGGACAAAAATAAGATTTTATCATCGTCATTAGGGCGAATCACAATATGCTCTCTCTATCTCTCTCTCTCTCTCTGCCACACACACACACACACACACACACACGCAATTGGTTTTATAAAAGGTATGCAAATCTATTTAAATGTGATGAATATAAACAGAATATATGTTTATATAATGATATTACACTGTATAATAACAATTATCTTACTAAATTGTACTGAAACACAGGGAATCAAATATTATAGTTTTAGTTAAAATGAATATATATAAAAAGTGGTCCTTTAACAATGATGTATATACATTGAATGAATGATTTACAAAAGAAAATACAGTTTTAAAAGTTGAAAAATAAAATCATTCTCTCTGTCTCTCCAAGAGAGAGCAGCTCACACCCAGTGGTTGTGAAATGTGAGACAGTCACAACAGGGGTCAGGGAGCAAACTCTGGGGGACACAGCCTGTGTAAGGCTTTAACTTTTCCAGAAAAATGTTTGTTAGAGTCAAAATAGTTCAAACCATAAACATAAAAGTTTAAATATGATCTTTTAAAATGAAACGATTAAATGAAATCTTTCAAGTTTTAATAAAATCGTATTTTTTTATCATCTTCCTATAAGACTGCTGTATAAAGCTAACATCTGATGCCCAGTGATTTTGTTTAAATCTAACCTGTTCCAATACTTTAGTAGTTTTAGATCTCATTTATACAAATTTTTTTTTTTTAAATAAATCTGTATGATTTTTAAAAAATAAACTAGGAATACTGAATTTGTTTTAAAAAGATTCCAAATATGAAGGCGTCTGTTTGTTTGACATCACCTCAAACAATTCTCTTATTTAGTTTAAGAAAATTAGGGAGGAAATATATATTACACTGAATAATAATAATAATCTTACTAATTTTACTGAAACACTGTGAATCAAATATTATAGTTTTAGCTAGATGAAAATTTTTCAGAAAATTTTTCAGAGAGCAGGAAAAAAGTGGTACTTACGCAATGAATATGCATATACATTGAATGAAATGCAATATATAAAATCTCTCTCAGCAATCATTAATGGCAGCTTCAGGCTATAGGGTGATGGGGTGATTTACAGACCAGATGTTTCTCTTTGGTCAATGACACAACATAAGTAAAGTTTGTCTTGAGTGAATATTTAATTTTACTCGTCTTATGTCAAAGCATGATCTTACTTTTTTCTGCAGTAGCCATGATCTAGGATTGCACGTATAAGTTGTATATGATTTTACTTTTCTTGTGTCTTCCGAACTGGCCTTTATCAGTTTGGAAATATACAGGGTGAAAATATACTATCAAAACTACTCAAAAATACATGTCGAATTTTAAAATGTTACCATATGTTGATGCGGCAGTTTGTCTGTTGGCCGCATGAACAGACTGAGCTGATGACACTAGCAGGGAGAATGCCCTTTGACCCCAACGATTTTGGAGGGTGTTGAAAACCCTACAAGGTTTTTTTTTTCCAACTGGGTGAATCTACACATGTGAGGACTTCGGAAGTCGTGACTTCCAGGGTCAGTGGGTCTCCTGAAAATATTTAATTTCCCCTAGAAACCAAAGATTTAGCTGTTGTGTTCTGACACAATGGCATTATTTGGTACTTTTTGTTTTATAAAATGTCCTTTTCTTATTTCTACAAAAGTTCACGTTACTTTTATCAGCCTGATAAATATGCAGTTAATACATGATGAAACAAGAGAATCATACTACCAATGTTTGATACAATGTTTTTAAGAAAAATGTTTTTTCTTTTGACAAACTATTAGACAAAATCTCTGTGGTGTTGAAATAGGTCTTTTTTTTAAGTATCAGCCATGTTACAATCATGCAGTACAAGAATTCAGATGAAGCTTCTTATCAAACAAAGAAAAGAATGTCATTTTCACTTGTGAGTATGTTTCAACATGTGTTATACAATATTTGTACACTAGAATCACACTTTCATGACATTTTTAATAGTCTTTACTAGTGCCTTATGCATCAGAATCCAGGTAGTTTTCAGCTAAGTTGTTTCAGCTGTTTATTACCATTGTCTTTGTATTTTTTCCTTTATTATTTTGGCACAAATAAATAGATGTTGATTAAAGCTTATTGTCATTGCCTAAAATCCAAACATGTTCTTTGTAGGAATTATGTGTGCACAAAACTCTGGTGTAAATTCAAGAGTACCTAAGAACGCAGTTACATTCTATAAAGAAAGTATCATATTGCATACAGAAAATCCACTTTATTGTGATAGGCGTTTCCCCTTCCCTAGTTTTAGTCGTATTATCAAGATTTTCAAGATCACTGTTCACATTTTATTTGTCGGTCTGTATATGCCAGTGTACGTTTGTGCAAATCCTCACGTGTGTGACGAATACAGGCCTTTCATTTTAAGTATCTTTTTAAACGTACGACTAAACTTTTCTTTCAACATTACCTGTCCCTTGTTTTAGGTTACAGGTAAATTCAAGCATAATCTTTATGCAACAATTATTTGTGCACAATTTACTACAAATGTGTACGGCGTATAAGAAAAGATACATTTAGCTATAATGAAAACATAATACAGAAATCCTCTCTTCTGATCTATTGTAAAAGTTTTTATTGTTGATTGTAAATTACTTTTACCCAACAGTGGATGACAGTTTTACATTTTGTTTCTTTGTACAGTTTTTAGATGAAGACTGCTCTCTGAGTGTGGTCAAACATGCAGTTACTCACAGGAATTCATGAAAACATGAACAAACGTTATTTCTTCTACATGACAGTGAATAAACTACAACTGCGATGTTCTTTCTGGTCTATCTAGAAAGTGGTCACAAGACACATAATACATCAACATGTAAAGTGAGTCTTGAAGTTTTTCTGTTACATTTACAACTATTGCGCTTAAAACACGCCTATTACACTTAGTTACAGCACTTTACAGTCGAGCATGACGTGGTAATGCAATATTTTTTGTAACGCGTCTCTAAACGCGACTTCCATAAAAAAAGTAAACTTTGATAAGTAGTTATTTTACGTGAGAGGTTAGATGATTCAGGCCGTTTTATTTTGACCGCTCCAATGCTATGTCTTTTAGGCTTGATCCATGAAAACGGCCCAACTACATTACAATGTGTCATCATGTTTGTGATGAATAGTGTCATGCGGTTCTTGTCCCTCACCAGCATGCTTAACACCTCTTAGATTTTTTACAATTTTAAATATATGTTCAGCTTAAATATTAGTTTTTAGTCATTTACAAAGGTGTCAGGCATGATATCTTATATATAATTATGATATTGTTACATGTTCTGGGTTGCTGGGTACCTGTAAGCGGTAAAAATGTAACAGTAAATGAGAGACGTGATTAGGTTGTTACTCAAACGGTCCTCTGTGATGTCTTTTAATAAAACATTTCAGCGTCATTAAGGCAAACTCAGTAACGGTATACAGTGAAATAAATATAAACAAACAAAACGTTATGGTAATGAATAGGCTAAATAAACACACATGCTTGTTCTGACTCTTTCACATACCAGACTGACCCCGGGTAAGTAAACCTCAAATACCCAAATCACACAGTAGTTATCTTGACTTTATCCACGTTTAGGGGTGCTGTACTCGTCCTCGTGCGCTTATAATTTTTTTTTGCTTAAAAAGTTTTTTCTGAAACACAGTGTTTTACCACGGTTTCATTTTTTAAAACATCACCATTCTTTTTTTCTTTTTTTTTGTGTGTGTGTGTGTGTGTGTAATTTTAATTATGAGCATGTTTTCCCTTTACGTTTTGTCCGAAAACTATGTTTCCTGCATTTCGCTGTAATGCTAGTGAGTGCTTGGTGTTACTCATTGTTCCAGTACAGCAATTGGTTGGTTTAATCAGATGATGCATTAAACCGTCGCATTCGCTTGAGTCATTTACAGTATAGTAGCCTATATTATCCTAGTTCATACTATCATAAATGTTTTTGGGGGTATAGAATGCGGTTCTTTGAAAACATTTTATCTTGGTTAAGTAATAGCCTACCATTTTTAATGAGCTCACGCACATATCCATAAATAATAATAACAAGGTAAGTGATTCAGTCTTTTATTTCAACAACATATTGTTGAATATACATTGATGAAGGCTATTGAAGAAAATGTTAAAATGGCATTACATAGGTTACATTAAGTAAAACAATAATAATGACATTACAGGCGGTCTAGCCAGAAAAGAAAATCTCTGCATGCTATCATGTTTTGGTCTAGTATGTAGTTAATCATCGTTTCAACAATTTCGCTGATGGTGATATTATCATCAGCATTTTTTGACACCAGTGACACACATAAATCCGATACATATGTACACATACAGAGTACTTTGGTAACTCCTAACTCGTCGCTACAATCACACATCACATCCAGAACTTTTCTGAGGATTACACAGATAGGCTCTTTGCTAATAAACAGGTAAGTCACATCGGGCAATGAATTTGTCAGGTCTCTTATGTCGTCCATTTCATTTTTGAGATTTGTTACACGTTTGGTATCCCCTGAGCAGTCATTATCCAATTTGTGTGCGGCATTGATGATCTTATGCATCAAGCCAACCATCTGGCCTCTGTAAAGATCTTTAAACATACCGCCTAACATAGCTTTTACATGACACTCATTGCCCATGGCGCATTTGCACACCGGCGGTTGCTTCTGCACAGAATCGCCACAACTCAACGGGCAGTCGCTCTCCATCAGCTTTTGCGCAGCCATTACAGAAATCCGCAGCGTTGAAGACGTCTCAACTTTGTGCACGGTATAAACTTTGTCCCCTATTTGATGCTGAAAGACTCTAATAGTTCCTGGAATCTCCTGTGAGTGGGTCCTTGCTGCACAATTGTCCAGACCTTGTGCGTTAACGCTCTGAAGTTTGGGTTTTGGGTCTGATCCCCCAAAGTGCGAGTCAAAGAAGCGTGGTATGCGTCAGGCTCAGACAAACAGGAATGTTGACTTTGGAGGTCAATATAACAACCAGACAATCTTCCTTCAACATTTGATCGATGAGATGTGCCGTTTGCTCCGATGTAGTCGTCAAATCTGGTATTGGTAGTCGCGCTAGATCCCTTCGATTAGGAACCCAGTTTGGTTGCAATAACTGAGCTCTGTGTAGAGTCTATCAGGACATCGGATTGGGTTCCGCCCTCACCCCCTGTTCTGAGGGGTGTATGGGGGTTGTCATCAGGAAGTCATAAATAACTACACTTTTTTTTTTTTTTAATTACACTGTTTTACAACTGCTAACAAGCATTCACCAATACTTAAAGTACTTTTTCTAAACTCTTAACACCTACATCAACGATGAGCTACCAAGCCACCTATGACACTGATTAGCCTATTATTGCTAATTTGAGATATTATAGACTAATAATTTAAACATGTTTCAAATTAGGCTATTATAATTGTGTGTTGTATGCAAACAGCATTGTTAGTCTACAGTTTATTTATTTAGCCTTTACCTCAGATTACATGTATAACCAAATTATCATCTAAAAGTTTATGTTCTGCTCTTTCAATGGGTTGTCTCAGTTCATTTTTAGCACTAACGATTACGGAGATATTCAAGCAATTTAGCACTATAGATTTCGTGTTCTAGTTTGTGCTCGCCTTTCTTTGAAAATAAGTCAGTTACCAATTGTTTCCCCTCATTTTGTTTTCTTTCCTTCTCCTGTCTTTCCTTTCTTTTTTTGGTGGCCTGATTTGGCTTTCTTTGAGAAAGACATTTCTACAGCAGAAGTTTGCGCTCCACCAGATGCTCAACTAACTAGCATAAACAAAATGCATGCAGATGGACTAAACCATTTGGCGCATTAGCAAGGGGTGGGACCGTGAGACCTTAGATAGTCTTTACTTTTTTGTATACAAAATGTAGTCAGTCAGTCAACCAAGTTATTCAGCCAGTACACTAACTTTACATTTCATCTGACATTCATTATGAAATTTAATGGAAAATGAAAATATCCAGGTAAAATAAAATATATTCCAGACTTTTCAAGGGCCCTCTCTCCCCTTGGGGCCCTGGTAATCAGTACTGGTTTTACCCCCAGTCCGACGCCCCTGAATGTAATCAAAACACAGCAAACCGATTCAAAATTAAATAATTCTGTCAAACTCTAGCACTAGTTTTTTTATCCAACATGAACATATAGTCAATCATTGCACAACGACAAATACTAACAATTGATGGCATTATGAAAACTGCATTACTGTCAAGTTTCAGTTCTACCTGCAGACAATATGAAATCCATTATATAATTCAGTTTCTTTTACTATAAGCCATTCTACAATTTTGTTGAATGTGTTCTATAAAGTATTGACTCGTTCACTTTTAGATAGTATGTTGCCAAGAATGCTTCTTTCTCTCCTCTACCTCTCCATCTCCCTTGTCCTGATCCAACTACTCCTCTCCTTCACCCTGACATTATTTTTCTCACTTTTCTCCTCTGTACACTGTAAAAAATTATATGATCAATAACTTATGACAGCATGTTTTTACATTGCTTTAACTCATCAGAATAAGTTAAGAAATTTTCAACTTTTTTTATAAGTTATACAAGATTCAACAATTTTATTTTAAAGTACTTAAATATTTAAAGCAATAGAGTCCTATTTTACTGTAAGTCCAAGTAATGGAAATAACTTCAACAATGATTTCTAACACTATAGATGTTTTACAAGATAAAATATTTCAGAGATCTGCTACTTAAAATGCTTATCAGTTGTTTCAGTCTTTGTTTTATATATTTTTTTCAATACAATGAGAAAAACAATAAGTAGATTTTTTCTCAATTTTTTATTTGCAAAGTTTTTGCACAAATATTTTTTAAGTAAATTTTACACATATGGAAATTAAGTAAACCTACTTAACTAAGTGGAGTAAAATTAACAAAGTGAGTAAGTAAATATAACTTGGCCTGTTAAATTATACTGAGTAATTTTTACTTACAAATCTGATGTAATTAATATAATTACATAAAATCATTTGCTGTTTTAAATACATTTTACTTGTTTTATGCAGTGCTGGTAATTATTTTAAATTGAATTAAATGTTACTCTTATAATGTGACAAAATAATACTGTGACAATGTGCAGTTAAGACTTAAGAAATAACAAGCACTTACAGAAACCTATAATGCTTATAATCAGTTTACTGGTTTAAGCAGCTTGAGCAATGATAAACATCCACGTTCAGTGACGTATTAAACACATATTAGAACTCTAAAATTAGCATTTCTATGCATAGATAGCTTAATCTCAGTATCAAAACATTTGGAAAGCCTTTTAAACTAACAGAAACCTAAAATACAAATTCTGAAATTTGTAAATGTAAAAATATTTTTCCAAAACAGTTATCAAATGATGGCAACCCTCATTCCCTTTCGTTCAGTCACTCCGAGTAACGTCAGTGACTGACGAATGGGGGTTTTGCCTAGAAGCCTATCATCTTCGAGATCTAGAAAACGCCCAATGGCAGTGCCAATGCCATGGGCATGCGGAATTTGCATAGCGTAACTCCGCCCCACAGTGTGGGTATATAAGGAAGTACGCTGGCAACATCGCATTATGTTTCTGCTTCGGAGCCAAGAGCATCTATCTCTTCACTCCTTAAGCCTTTTTGAGTATATCGTCAAGCTTCTTCGAGACGAGCAGCTTTCCAGTCGGTGTTGGTGTTACGGCGCGTTCCAGCTAGTGTTTACTTCCTGCCTGCTGATCTGTGCAGTGATCTGCATCCAGCTGGTATTCGTTCCCTGGGCGCTTCGGCATCGCTGTGAAGCTCCCTCTCACAAAAGAGCTCTCACGTGGCACGTTTTTTTAAAGACGGTTTGCCCGTGCACTTCTGGGTGCGGTCGATCTCTGTTGCCATCTGATGGGCACAATCGCTGCGTGACGTGTTTGGGCTTCAGCACGTTTAAGCAGCGTTTGTGGGTGAGTCATGTTCTCACTGCGGGAGCATGACCATCGCGATGTTGCGGTTGAGACTCAATGACCTCCGCAAGGAAAGAGAGTCCCCTCTGCCACACCCCAATCTACCGTCTCCGAGAGAGTTGGTACTTTGGCTGGTGGCCAGGGTGACCCGAGGGTTACGGTGTGGCATAATCCCGACGATCATTCGTCGGGCCACACCCCCCTCTCGCACATCGCTACCCGCGAGTGATCGGACTGAAGCAGCGGGACCGTCTGCGGGCGCCCCGTGTGTTTCGTTCGGCGCTCCAGTTGGCGATGAGATGTCGATCGCTGCATCTCAAGGTGGGCTGGAGTCCTCTGGGGATGAAGATTCGGCTATGCTGCTGCCTTCGGGCGTGCCAGCATTGCCCGAGTCCGACCCGGAGTTGACAGCCATGTCATCTCGGGGGATGTTTGGTCTTTGGGTGCGACGCGTCCTGACAGCTGTTGGGCCCCGCCCCCAATTACTTTCTCTCCCGGGATACATGAGGAGGTCACGTGGTCCTGGAAGTCCCCGTTGTCTTCCCGCGACCGTTCGACGGCCTCCTCCGCCTTCTCTGCCCTCGATGGGGCCGCGGCCAAGGGTACACTGGGGTCCCCCCCCGTTGACGCTCAGTTGCAATCACGGTCGAGACTCAATGACCCCCGTATGGAGGGAGAGTCCCCTCTGCCACACCCCAGTTATCCTCTCCACGTGACGGGATGTTTGGCTGGTGGCCAGGGTGACCTGAGGGCTGCGGTGTGGCATAAACCCCGACGAGTATTCCTCGGGCCACACCCCCCCCTCTTGCACAGAGTGCTTCAATGTGGCGCGGTGATCCTAAGCACCCCTCCAAGGCCTGTAGTTCTCGTCTACTCTGGTGGCGAGGGACTACAGAGCTGCGGGGCAGGCCGCCGCCTCTCAGCACGCCATGGCCATCCTTCAGGTCTACCAGGCCAGGATGCTCGTGGCATGCACGAGGGTAGAGCTGTCCCAGGGCTCTTAATGAGCCGCGTGCCGCCACCGACCTCGCCCTCCGGGTGACGAAGGTGACCGTGCGCTCCCTGGGTCAGGTGATGTCCACAGCTGTGGTCCAGGAGAGACGAGGCTCAGCCTGGTCGATATGAGAGAGGCTGAGCGAACCCGGTTCCTCAACGCTCACATATCCCCGGGCCACGCCACTCTCGTCCCTCTCTGACGCCAGTCTCCTCTCAGAGCAGACCCCAGTGGAACGCGCGTCCTTCCCTGGTCTCCTCTGTCAGGACGCGGCTGATGACCATGCCCCCACACCGGGACGCTACGCCTCCCACGTCCGGGCCGGTCACGCCGCCTCGCAGCCCCACCCGGGGTACGTCTGTGGTCCGCACGACCCCGCTGGTGCAGTTTTTGGGAGCCTGGCTAGAGCTTCCCAGACTGTTCCGCTGGGTCGAGAAGACCATCAGGCTCGGCTATGCGATTCAGTTCGCTCAGGCTCCTCCCCGCTTCCGGGGAGTCCGCCACACCATGGTGGGGCCCAACGCCCCTGTCATGCGTGCGGAGGTTGCTACCTTGCTGGCGAAGGGTGCGATCGAGCCTGTCCCTCCAGCCGAGATGAAGTCCGGCTTCTACAGCCCTTACTTCATTGTACCCAAGAAAACCGGGGGGTTACGACCGATCCTGGACCTGCGCGTCCTGAGCCGATCCCTTCACAGGCTTCTGTTCAGGATGTGACAGCGAAGCGCCTTTTCCAATGCGTTCGGTTGATTGGTTTGCAGCGATTGACCTGAAGGACGCCTACTTCCATATCAGTACGCGGTCCTCCCATTCGGGCTAGCTCTGTCCCCTCGTGTCTTTACGAAGATTGTTGAGGCAGCCCTTGTGCCACTCAGGCAACACGGGGTTCGCATCCTGAACTACCTCGACGACTGGCTGTTCCTGAGTCACTCTCGAGAGCAGGTGTGCGAACACAGAAACCTGGTGCTCCAGCACTTAGCCCGTCTGGGCCTTCGGGTCAACTGAGAAAAGAGCAAACTCTGCTAGTACAGAGGATCTCTTTTCTCAGTATCGACTCGGTCGCCAGGTGCGCGCAGCTTACGAGCAAGCGCGCGCAGTCACTGCTGACTTGCTTCCGTCAAATCAAGAGCAAGAGTGCGGTTCCACTGAAGTTATTTCAGAGGCTCCTGGGGCATATGGCATCTGCAGCCGTGGTAACGCCGCTCAGATTGCTTCATATGAGACCGCTTCAGCACTGGCTTCGCGATCGAGTCCCGAGATGGGCATGGCAGTCGGGCACGCTCCGGGTCCCAGTGACTCGGGCCTGCCTGCAGACCCTCACCCCGTGGTCGAACCTCAGCTTTCTACGGCCGGTGTGCCCTTAGAACGAGTTTCCAGGCATATTGTTGTGTCAACAGATGCCTTCACCACGGGCTGGGGTGCCATGTGCAATGGACATGCTGCCGCGGGTTCCTGGACAGGACCCCAGCGCCTCCTGCATGTCAATTGCCTCGAGTTGCTGGCAGTACGGTTCGCCCTGCACCGCTCCCGAGCGCTGCTCAAGGGTCAACTCATGCTAGTCCGGTCAGACAACATGGCCACAGTAGCGTACATCAACCACCAGGGTGGTCTACGTTCCCGCCGCATGTCTCAACTCGCCCGCCATCTCGTCTTATGGAGTCAGAAGCACCTGAGGTCCCTTCGTGCCATCCATGTCCCGGGAGTCCTGAACCGTGCAACCAACGAGCTCTCACAGCTTCAGCCACTTCCTGGAGAATGGAGACTCTATCCCCAGACGGTTCAGCTGATTTGGGAACAGTTCGGCGACGCACAGGTAGATCTGTTTGCCTCCCATGACTCTTCCCATTGCCGCCTGTTTTATTCCCTGACCGAGGGCTCCCTCGGCACGGATGCTCTGGCACACAGCTGGCCGCGGGGCCTCCGCAAGTATGCGTTTCCCCCAGTGAGCCTTCTCGCACAGGTTCTGTGCAAGATCAGGGAGGACAAGGAGCAGGTCCTTTTGGTCGCCCCGTATTGGCCCGGCCGGACCTGGTTCTCCGAACTCGTACTCCTTGCGACAGCCCCTCCCTGGTCGATTCCTCTGAGGAAGGACCTCCTTTCTCAGAGACGGAGCACCCTTTGGTACCCGCGTCCCGATCTTTGGATCCTCCACGTGTGGCTCCTGGATGGGACGCGGCAGGTTTGAGTACCCTACCACCTCAGGTGGTGGCTACCATCACTTCCGCTAGGGCCCTGTCTACTTGACACGCCTATGCGTTGAAGTGAACCTCTTCGTCACCTGGTGTTCTTCTCGCCAAGAAGACCCCTGGGAATGCCCGATCGGGTCCGTGCTCGCATTCCTCCAGGAAGGGTTGGAACGAAGGCTGTCTCCTTCCACCCTCAAGGTTTATGTGGCCGCTATATCAGCCTACCACGACCTTGTGGAGACGAAAAAGGTAAGTCAGCACGACCTGGTCATCAGGTTCCTGAGGGGAGCGAGGAGACTGAATCCTCCTCGCGCTCCCCTCGTATCCTCTTGGGACCTCTCAGTAGTCTTAAGTGCTCTGCAGAGGGCTCCCTTTGAGCCATTGCGGTCAGTCGAGCTTAAGTTCCTGTCTATGAAGACAGCGCTCCTGATCGCCTTGGAGGGAACGGAGACGTAACGTCCCTCTGCCACTTCCGCTGTACCGCTGGAACGGCCGGGAGTTCAGTCAAAGTTTACTTTTTTTATGGAAGTCGCGTTTAGAGACGCGTTACAAAAAATATTGCATTACCACGTCATGCTCGACTGTAACGTGCTGTAACTAAGTGTAATAGGCGTGTTTTAAGCGCAATAGTTGTAAATGTAACAGAAAAACTTCAAGACTCACTTTACATGTTGATGTATTATGTGTCTTGTGACCACTTTCTAGATAGACCAGAAAGAACATCGCAGTTGTAGTTTATTCACTGTCATGTAGAAGAAATAACGTTTGTTCATGTTTTCATGAATTCCTGTGAGTAACTGCATGTTTGACCACACTCAGAGAGCAGTCTTCATCTAAAAACTGTACAAAGAAACAAAATGTAAAACTGTCATCCACTGTTGGGTAAAAGTAATTTACAAACAACAATAAAAACTTTTACAATAGATCAGAAGAGAGGATTTCTGTATTGTGTTTTCATTATAGCTAAATGTCTTTTTTCTTATATGTTGTACGCATTTGTAGTAAATTGTGCACACATAATTGTTGCATAAAGATTATGCTTGAATTTACCTGTAACCTAAAACAAGGGACAGGTAATGTTGAAAGAAAAGTTTAGTCGTACGTTTAAAAAGATACTTAAAATGAAAGGCCGTATTCGTCACACACGTGAGGATTTGCACAAACGTACACTGGCATATACAGACCAACAAATGAAATGTGAACAGTGATCTTGAAAATCTTGATAATACGACTAAAACTAGGGAAGAGGAAATGCCTATCACAATAAAGTGGATTTTCTGTATGCAATATGATACTTTCTTTATAGAATGTAACTGCGTTCTTAGGTACTCTTGAATTTACACCAGAGTTTTGTGCACACATAATTCCTACAAAGAACATGTTTGGATTTTAGGCAATGACAATAAGCTTTAATCAACATCTATTTATTTGTGCCAAAATAATAAAGGAAAAAATACAAAGACAATGGTAATAAACAGCTGAAACAACTTAGCTGAAAACTACCTGGATTCTGATGCATAAGGCACTAGTAAAGACTATTAAAAATGTCATGAAAGTGTGATTCTAGTGTACAAATATTGTATAACACATGTTGAAACATACTCACAAGTGAAAATGACATTCTTTTCTTTGTTTGATAAGAAGCTTCATCTGAATTCTTGTACTGCATGATTGTAACATGGCTGATACTTAAAAAAAGACCTATTTCAACACCACAGAGATTTTGTCTAATAGTTTGTCAAAAGAAAAAACATTTTTCTTAAAAACATTGTATCAAACATTGGTAGTATGATTCTCTTGTTTCATCATGTATTAACTGCATATTTATCAGGCTGATAAAAGTAACGTGAACCTTTGTAGAAATAAGAAAAGGACATTTTATAAAACAAAAAGTACCAAATAATGCCATTGTGTCAGAACACAACAGCTAAATCTTTGGTTTCTAGGGGAAATTAAATATTCTCAGGAGACCCACTGACCCTGGAAGTCACGACTTCCGAAGTCCTCACGTGTGTAGATTCACCCAGTTGAAAAAAAAAAACCTTGTAGGGTTTTCAACACCCTCCAAAATCGTTGGGGTCAAAGGGCATTCTCCCTGCTAGTGTCATCAGCTCAGTCTGTTCATGCGGCCAACAGACAAACTGCCGCATCAACATATGGTAACATTTTAAAATTCGACATGTATTTTTGAGTAGTTTTGATAGTATATTTTCACCCTGTATATTTCCAAACTGATAAAGGCCAGTTCGGAAGACACAAGAAAAGTAAAATCATATACAACTTATACGTGCAATCCTAGATCATGGCTACTGCAGAAAAAAGTAAGATCATGCTTTGACATAAGACGAGTAAAATTAAATATTCACTCAAGACAAACTTTACTTATGTTGTGTCATTGACCAAAGAGAAACATCTGGTCTGTAAATCACCCCATCACCCTATAGCCTGAAGCTGCCATTAATGATTGCTGAGAGAGATTTTATATATTGCATTTCATTCAATGTATATGCATATTCATTGCGTAAGTACCACTTTTTTCCTGCTCTCTGAAAAATTTTCTGAAAAATTTTCATCTAGCTAAAACTATAATATTTGATTCACAGTGTTTCAGTAAAATTAGTAAGATTATTATTATTATTCAGTGTAATATATATTTCCTCCCTAATTTTCTTAAACTAAATAAGAGAATTGTTTGAGGTGATGTCAAACAAACAGACGCCTTCATATTTGGAATCTTTTTAAAACAAATTCAGTATTCCTAGTTTATTTTTTAAAAATCATACAGATTTATTTAAAAAAAAAAAATTTGTATAAATGAGATCTAAAACTACTAAAGTATTGGAACAGGTTAGATTTAAACAAAATCACTGGGCATCAGATGTTAGCTTTATACAGCAGTCTTATAGGAAGATGATAAAAAAATACGATTTTATTAAAACTTGAAAGATTTCATTTAATCGTTTCATTTTAAAAGATCATATTTAAACTTTTATGTTTATGGTTTGAACTATTTTGACTCTAACAAACATTTTTCTGGAAAAGTTAAAGCCTTACACAGGCTGTGTCCCCCAGAGTTTGCTCCCTGACCCCTGTTGTGACTGTCTCACATTTCACAACCACTGGGTGTGAGCTGCTCTCTCTTGGAGAGACAGAGAGAATGATTTTATTTTTCAACTTTTAAAACTGTATTTTCTTTTGTAAATCATTCATTCAATGTATATACATCATTGTTAAAGGACCACTTTTTTCCTGCTCTCTGAAAAATGTAAGGTGTTTTATATATTCATTTTAACTAAAACTATAATATTTGATTCGCCGTGTTTCAGTACAATTTAGTAAGATAATTGTTATTATACAGTGTAATATCATTATATAAACATATATTCTGTTTATATTCATCACATTTAAATAGATTTGCATACCTTTTATAAAACCAATTGCGTGTGTGTGTGTGTGTGTGTGTGTGTGTGTGGCAGAGAGAGAGAGAGAGAGAGAGAGCATATTATGATTCGCCCTAATGACGATGATAAAATCTTATTTTTGTCCTCTGTACACTGTAAAATGGCCCCTGTGTTGGAATGCGGAAGCCCGCACGTGTCCTGCAGATGTAGCCCCGAAATCACAAACCTCAAATAGCCGTGTCAAAGTTCAAAACGATCATTCTTCCATTTGATCACCACAGAAAACAACCGGAGGTCGTAGGCCACCATCGCTATTTCAAATATGTGCCCTCTAAGGTCATATTGGTCCCCGGAGGATACACAAGGTCAAAGGTGACGTCGACGTGGGTGGTCAAGGTCAACGGTGGGGGAGGGGAACGACGTGGGTGGTCCGGTGGGGGAGGGGAAGGGTGTGGAAAAGGTCAAAGCAATCAATCATTTTGACACAAGGTGTCTTATATAGACTACTGAGGATGTCATGTCGATGAGGCATTTATTAGATTGGAATATTCGAAAGATCGGAGTCATCGCGCCGGAGACGGGTTTATTGAGGATGTCATGTCGATGAGGCATTTATTAGATCGGAATATTCGAAAGATCGAAGTCATCGCTCCGGAGACGGGTTTATTGAGGATGTCGTGTCGATGAGGCATTTATTAGATCGGAATATTCGAAAGATCGGAGTCATCGCGCCGGAGACGGGTTTATTGAGGATGTCATGTCGATGAGGCATTTATTAGATCGGAATATTCGAAAGATCGAAGTCATCGCTCCGGAGACGGGTTTATTGAGGATGTCGTGTCGATGAGGCATTTATTAGATCGGAATATTCGAAAGATCGGAGTCATCGCGCCGGAGACGGGTTTATTGAGGATGCCGTGTCGATGAGGCATTTATTAGATTGGAATATTCGAGAGATCGGAGTCATCACGCCGGAGACGGGTTTATTGAGGATGTCGTATCGATGAGGCAATTACAGGGGGAGTCTAATTGACACGGTCTCTGCAGACATTTCAGGGATGCGTTGGTCATGTCTAGGCGCAGGTCCGCCATCTGATCTGGATACAGCCCGGATCCGGCTGACTGCAGCAAACCTCGGGATAAACAATTACTGATCATATATGGGCACCTCCATTTCCATATGGTTTGAGTGATCTGAACCATATATTTCCATAATTTTCATACATTTTATGAAGTAGACATCCTATAAAGAAGTAGTATAGGCAGTTTGGCAGTATTTGATTTAAATTTAACCTCTAATAAATATAAAAAGAACGTGCATTATAGCTCACTGCTGCATCACAAATGGCAAATCTATAATTTTTTCCTTTATATTTAAAACATTTCCAGACCTTGTTTTCTCGAAAAATTGATTGGATGTTATATTTTGAACTCTTGGCATGAAAACAAATTGGCTGTCTACCAATCTTTCATTTTTCTGTGTGCATCGCTATTTCAAAATAAAGGTCTGAACTGAATATGAAAATATGAAAACTAGAATTTATAAGCTGCATCACTACACAAGGGGACTAGCTAACGTTACCCTGAAGAGGACAGCAATTTAGTAAGTAGTGAAATACGTTTTCTATTGTTTATCATGATCAGTCTCTGAACTTGTGATCAACCGTTGTATGTTTTGATCTCACAACTGTACAAGAATAGCAAGCACAGCGCACCTTGCAGCATAGCTGAACTGACTCTTCTTCAGTAACTTCTCCATCATCCGATCCTTCATCTCTGGATGTGAAATAATCCATTATAACATCGTTTAGGGCACTGACATCACCTGGATTGTGCAGATTGAGGCGAGCGAGATCATTTAAGTGAGCAGACTCTGTTGCTCTCTTGTGCTCCGCCATCTCACGATACGATAACATTGTATTAAAAAAAAAACTTTGTGTGTCATAGTTTACATAGGACTGGCAGGAAATGTGCATTAATACACCTTTATTCTAAATGTAATGGGGTTTATTTTGATGGGTGAACTGTCTTTGTAGTGTTAAGAGAGCGAAAACTATGGGCGTTTTTTTTTTGCACCTCTGCCGGCCGTGTTCTAAAACATTAGAGAAAGACACAGTCTTTTCATCTTGCCGCTATAAATCGCTATTTTTCTGCACTAAACAAGTGAATTTTGCCAAGATATTTTTTAGAGATGATAGACAAGAATAATCATTTAATGAAAACCTATTCAACCTATTTTTCGACCTTCCTGAAAACGTCCCAGCGCGACGTCCGACGGGTTTTCCCAGATCGCATCACATATACTCTTGTGAACTTTATGTTAATTTTTTGTGCTTCCTTGTCGTTCTTTCATCATCTTCTTTATATTTCGCAAAGCATTATTTTGAAGATTTTATCTTGTTATGATAAAAGAGACACTCTCACATTGCTTGTTTGTGCATGTGTTTGTTTGGGTTGATTTCAAATATCAACAATGTTCAACAACGATTTTGAAAAATCGCATACTGCACCTTTAATCTGTCGATACAAAAATGTGGGAGTTTAAACTGTAGTTTTCACGAAAGCCCTGGAGCTGTCAAAAGTCCGCAAAACGTGTCATCTAGCAGACTTTTGCTGACAAAAAAGCATTAATTTCTCAGTCCAGGTATCAAAGAGAATGAGTAAACATTGTTCATTATATATGTGTATATGTATAGGCTTTTGTATTTTAACATGAAAAATTATGTATGGATAATCAGTGCACCTAAGTTACTTAATTCCAGTAAGTGTTCATCATGAAATATTACTAACATTATAATAGTTATTCTTACGTTTCACAGCTAAAAGACACAATTCTCAAGGGGGACATTTTTATAATTATACTAAAAGACCTTTCACTTGCTAAAAAATGATAAATCAGACGACAGAAGGCATATACAGTAGTAGTTATCATGTTGATAATTTAGAGGCCTTACAAATTTGTGTATTTGCGATACATTTAGTTAGTTAGCAGCAAATTCAAATCTTTTTTTGCAGAACATCATGTACACAATACAAGTTTTTAAAAAAAAATGTAAGTACGTAGTAATTAAAGACACTCAATATAAAATAGGATGAAATCTAAATTTTAAATAAACTGTTTATGTGTTTGTCCTCCCTATGTGCTGTTTAATACTGAAAATCATTGCATAATGATGTTGATTCATGAGAAATGGTCATATGGTTAATAAGAATATTCTAAGCATTCTGGCTTCTTATTTGTTTTTGCTGTAACAATGAGCAAAATTTGCCTTTTTTAATTATCTCAATAGTCCATAGTCTCATAGTCCACCATTCTTCCTACACATTCCAGCCTGCCTCTTCAGTGACAGACCTGCGTTTGGAGAGACCTTGCTGAGGTAGCCGTGCCTCTATCAAGGTTGTTCTGTGATGCTTCCAAAGGGAAGACACTAAATCGAAATGTGGTCAAACTTTCAGAGAGGTGCATTGATCAGTGGAGCTCATTTTGTCTTCACCTTAGTTAGTGCTGCATGCTAAAAAAGATGCATTTTGCTTCAAGCAACTTACTCATGGGATAAATGTCAGATATAATGAGTAATGAGTAATCAGCCTTGACATGCACAAGATTTGAATCCAATGTAGGCCTATATAAAAATACATGGTGAAACAAATATTGTTTGAAGTTGTAAATCAAACAAAGATTATTAGAGTACATTTTAAAGGTAAATACAATTTCAGGCTTTCTACTTTAAAATTTTGTTTAATTCAATGTGTTTGCTGTTTCATTGTAATTATTTGTGAATTTTACTAGCAGTTTCTGAGTGAAAATAGTACACTGTAAAATCCAACAGTGATTCTAACTAACACATTTTAGTTAAGTTTACTTAATGTCTTAACTTAATTGTAAAAATCTAGTAATCTGTACTATTCACATACTATGCCTTGGTTACTCAGAAAACCCAAGTTCAGATTAATTGATTGGTTTGAGTACCATGTTGAGGCGGGGCAATTCTTAATGGACTTTTAACTAATTTCCTCCACTTCTGCAGTTATCTTTTTCTAGTTGCATTCACTCATTTCCCAAAGTCATTTTGAATGTTGAATTGTCAATATAACTGAAACATTTGAGAGAACATCACATAAGCTGACTTCATAAATTGATGTTGATTTTCCTAAAATGTTTTTGTTTGAACTCACCATTATGGTGATTAGTGTTCCCTTTGGTTGAGCACTTGGAACTTCATTCATATTATTGTAATTCTCATCCTATTGATGCAGCGATGCAACAAGAAATCACAGTTATTTGCTTTCAAAGGAAGGGAAGTAATAAATATTACTTCAATGTAAGCACAACATACTATTCCTATTTCACTTTACTTGTTTTTTTTAGGCAATCGGTTTGCATGCTTTTTTAAGTCTAACTTTTCCCCATTTATTTTAATGTGCTGTTGTTACCAAACCTTTACCATAAACCTATAGTAAGTACATGTAGTTAGTTAATTAACATCACTCAGTACTTACAGTGTAATTACATGTTTAATGTTAGTTGCATGTACCTGTAATTATGAATGATTTACTGTTAGTATACTACTATAGTAATTACATGTTCACATTAAAATAAGGTGTTACCAAAAAGCATATGTAAGGGTTAAATAATATTGGCACCGTTTGTGGTAGTATTTGTTATGTGCATATGTAAATAAGCAGTGTTGCACAGAAAGAGAGAGAGAGAGAGAGAGAGAGAGAGAGAGAGAGAGAGAGAGAGAGAATACAAGTGCTAATGGTGCTCTTGTTATAGCAGGTGAGTATAAAATGAACCAGGCCTTCTCTGCTCCATCTTATTAATCATTCCCATTACCTTCCAGTGAATTTGTAAAACCTTTGTCATGATATAAGCCTTCATTTTTTAAATGTAATCTTGTACTTTCCCTTGCCTACACCTAATCATAGATCAAGCCCCAGCTGGGGACTCTCTGTGCAAGCAGTGTAGCGAGAATCTTACTCTACAGCTGGATTTATGCCTCTATGGAGTAGTAACATATTTAAAAAGCATTTCAAATGTTATGCAGTGTGCATAGTTCACATGAAAATGAGTACTGAGCTTAATGGAGAGATGGGAACAAAGGCTAAGCTGGGGCGTTATGGGATTGTGTGCATCTATGCTGCATATGGCCTCCTAAATTCTCACCATGTCAAGGTCAAGTTATTGGAACGTGTGTAAAAAAATAAATATCTTTAATGTATAAATACCCGACTATGCTGTCTAGGCATTGTGTTATGCTAACTCGCTCCATGCATATGTAAAACGTCTCGGTTACGTATGTAACCCTCGTTCCCTGAAGGAGGGAACGGAGACGTACGTCGGACGTCACCGACGAATTGGGATCACTTCTGGGAGCCCCTATCAGCTTCGAGTGTATAGAGAACGGGCCAATGGCCATTGGCGTGCGAGATTTGCATCTCGCGCTCCGCCCCGCATCGCGGGTATAAAGCGGAAGCGGATGCAGCGCACATTTGTTTTTCACTGAGGAGCCGAACTAGTGACTCGGCCGCTGCAGTGATGGTACAGCAACTGTGGCGACGGGACGTACGTCTCCGTTCCCTCCTTCAGGGAACGAGGGTTACATACGTAACCGAGACGTTCCCCTTCAGTCGGTCACGTTCGACGTACGTCGGACGTCACCGACGAATTGGGATCCCTATGGAAAACGCCACAGTTACTACCACTTCCAGCGCCCAGCGAAAGCCCCTCAGACCCCCGTCTGTTCGGGGCGGGGAACCTACGCAGGGAGAGTCACTGCTGCTGTTCCGCAAGACCCACTCAGCAGAGTATTGGATAACGCTGGGAAAGCGTGCCCCGGGGGGCCGCTGCGGAAGCCACATCCTACACGTAGGGAGGTATCATGTGGAATATACATGTATGGACTGGCCGTGGGCAGTACAACATACGGAAGTCCCAGGGGTGGCCCCGGCCAATGCAGGCGGGAGACTACACCGCACAGAGACGGCAGAGCGAGCTCTGCCAAGGGAAAGACACGGGCTCGCCGTAGGGAGCCGTACCGTGGAAGAATACACATATGGGACCGCCGTAGGGGTCACAACATATGGATACCCAGCCTAACACAAGTTCCACCAATGCATACGAGTGTTAGACCTGGCGTCGGACGCTCCGCCACGTCTGACTGCCACGGGTTGCGGAGGACTCAACAGGGTTCGCCGTGCTGGGGAACTCGACTGGAGCATATCAGCGCACGTATCCGGTCCATGAGGAGGGGAATGGCGCAGCAAGCCGACACTAGAACGGGCACTTCGGTGTTACCGGCTATTTGAAGCGAGCACACGGGAAGAAACCGGCTCTACACGGAGGCTATAGAATCTAGCGAACGTGTTAGGTGTCGCCCAGCCCGCAGCTCTACATATATCTGTCAGCGAGGCGCCGTGTGCCAGCGCCCAGGAAGAGGCCACACTCCTAGTGGAGTGGGCCCTCAACCCAAGCGGGCAGGGCACGCCTTGGGTTTCATACGCCAAGGCGATGGCATCCACTATCCAGTGAGCCATCCTCTGCTTGGAGACAGCCTTTCCCTTCTGCTGGCCTCCGTAACAGATGAAGAGCTGTTCTGAGGTCCTGAAGCTTTGCGTTCTGTCCACGTAAGTCCGCAGAGCGCGAACGGGACAGAGAAAAGCCAGGGCTGGGTCTGCCTCCTCCGAAGGCAGCGCTTGCAGGTTCACCACCTGGTCCCGAAAGGGAGTGGTGGGAACCTTGGGCACATATCCGGGCCGGGGTCTCAGGATTACCTGAGAGTTACCCGCCCCGAATTCCAGGCACGATTCGTCGACCGAAAATGCCTGCAGGTCCCCTACCCTCTTGATGGAAGCCAATGCAGTCAGGAGTACTGTCTTCCAGGACAGGATTTTTAACTCTACTGACTGCAAAGGCTCAAAGGGAGCCCTCTGTAATGCGGTTAGCACCAGGGGCAAGTCCCAAGAGGGTATAGAGTGAGGGCGAGGCGGATTTAATCTCCTCGCCCCCCTCAGGAACCTGACGACCAGATCGTGCTTTCCTAGGGACTTACCTTCGACCATGCTGTGATTTGCGGCGATAGCGGCAACATACACTTTGAGGGTGGAGGGAGACAGCCTTCGCTCCAACCCTTCTTGCAGGAAGGAAAGCACAGAGCCGATCGAACATCTTCGGGGGTCTTCTCGACGAGAAGAACACCACTCGACGAACAGGTTCCACTTCAACGCGTAGAGGTGCCTCGTAGAGGGGTAGGTCCTTCCTCAGAGGAATGGGCCAAGGAGGTGCTGTCGCGAGGAGCACTAGTTCCGGGAACCAGGTCCGGTTGGGCCAGTATGGCGCAACTAGCAAGACCTGCTCCTCGTCCTCCCTGACCTTGCACAGTGTCTGCGCAAGAAGGCTCACTGGGGGAAACGCATATTTGCGTAGGCCCCGGGGCCAGCTGTGTGCCAGCGCATCCGAGCCGAGGGTCCCCCCGGTCAGGGAATAGAACAACTGGCAGTGAGACGTGTCCGGGGCGGCAAACAGGTCTACCTGTGCGGTCCCGAAGCGACTCCAGATCAGCTGGACCACCTGGGGATGGAGTCTCCACTCTCCTGGGAGCACTTGCTGTCGTGAGAGCTCGTCGGCTGCACGATTGAGCAGGCCCGGGATATGAATGGCACGAAGCGACCTCAGATGCTTCTGACTCCAGAGGAGGAGATGGCGGGCGAGTTGTGACATGCGGCGGGAGCGTAGACCACCCTGTTTGTTGATGTACGCAACGGCCGCAGTGTTGTCCGTACGGACCAGAACGTGCTTGCCTCGTAGCGGCCCTTTGAGGCGGCCCAGCGCAAGACGAACTGCTAACAACTCGAGGCAATTGATATGCCATTGCAGTTGAGGCCCCGTCCACAGACCCGAAACTGCAAGCCCGTTGTACGTGGCCCCCCAGCCGGTGGATGAGGCATCCGTGGAGACCACAGCATGCCTGGACACTTGTTCTAGGGGAACTCCTGCCCGTAGGAACGAAGGGTCCAACCACGGACTGAAGGTTTGGCGACACTTCGGTGTTACTGAGACACGGAATGAGCCGCTCTGCCACGCCCATCTCGGGACTCGGTCGTGTAGCCAGTGTTGAAGCGGCCTCATATGAAGCAATCCGAGCGGCGTCACTGCGGCTGCGGATGCCATATGCCCCAGGAGCCTCTGAAAATGTTTCAGTGGTACCGCTGTCCTGCATTTGAACGAATTCAAGCAGTTCAACACCGACTGGACGCGCTGCTCTGTGAGTCGCGCTGTCAGATTGACCGAGTCCAACTCCATACCGAGAAAAGAGATCCTCTGCACGGGGCAGAGTTTGCTCTTTTCCCAGTTGACCTGAAGTCCCAACAGGCTGAGGTGACTGAGCACCATGTCCCTGTGTTCGCACAACTGTGCCTTCGACTGAGCCAGAATCAGCCAGTCGTCGAGGTAGTTGAGAATGCGAACACCACGCTCTCTCATGGGAGCAATGGCCGCCTCCGCGACCTTCGTGAAGACGCGGGGCGACAGGGACAGCCCGAAGGGTAGGACTCTGTACTGATATGCCCGTCCCTCGAACGCAAAGCGTAGGAACGGTCTGTGTCGGGGGAGAATCGAGACATGAAAGTACGCGTCCTTCAGGTCGATCGCTGCAAACCAATCTTGGGGACGGATGCACCTGAAGATGCGTTTCTGCGTTAGCATTCTGAACGGCAGCCTGTGAAGGGACCGATTCAAGAACCGCAGGTCCAAGATTGGCCGTAACCCGCCGCCTTTCTTGGGTACAATGAAGTACGGGCTGTAGAAGCCTGTCTTCATATCGGCTGGAGGGACCGGCTCTATCGCGTCCTTCGCCAGTAGGACTGCGATCTCCGCCCGTAGCACGGGGGCGTCCTCCTTCGACACGGAGGTGAAGTGAACGCCCCTGAACTTGGGGGGCCGCCGAGCGAACTGAATCGCATAGCCGAGTCTGATAGTACGGATGAGCCAGCGGGACGGGCTGGGGAGCGCTAACCAGGCTCCCAGCGACCGAACCAGCGGGACCAACGGCACCACAGACGTACCCGCAGCGGGGCAGCGCAGCGGAGTGCAGGGACCCGACTCGGACGGCATCGCGGCCCGAAGTGGGGTCTGAGTGCGCAATGCAACACTTACCTGCTTCCGCTGAGGGGGTGCACGAGTGTGCGGAGGCCTCTTGTGTGCGTCCTGGACACAGCCAGCACCCCCTGCTGGCGATAAGAGAGGCACCGGAGGGTGACAAGGCATGGGAGCGTCGTACACCGCCAAGCGCGCTCTCTTGGCACCCAGAGATTTTAGAAACAGCTCTTTTTTTGAAGTTTTGGGTACCACTGGCCCGAAGGCCAGTGGCGGAACAGAAACCAAACAAGAACATAAAATTCTCTCCCGGCCCTCCAGCGGGAGAAGGAGCGGTGCTGTCACCACCTCCTGAAGAGCTGTCTCCTCCATCTCTGGGTGGCCCGTCTCAGGGTCTCTTACGACGACGCTTGCCACCTGGTTTGGCAGCGGCCTGAGCGGGCTGGACGGCCTTCCCGCGGCCGGCTCCACGCCGTTGCCCTGGTGGAGGCTGCTGCTGGGCTGGGGCGGGAGCGGGGGGCGGCGGCGGGCGGCCGCCCTCGGCGACGAGCAGGCGGAGGAGCTGCGGCCGGCGGCTGGGCAGCAGCTGACCGCCGGGGCAGGATGTGTTTGATGGCCTCCGTCTGCTTCTGGACAGTCGAGAACTGCTGGGCAAAGCTCTCGACCGCGTCGCCGAACAGCCCAACCTGGGAAATGGGGGAGTCCAGGAACCGATACTTATCAGTCTCCCTCATATCGGCCAGGTTGAGCCAGAGATGTCGCTCCTGGACCACAAGAGTGGACATCGCCTGACCAATGGAACGGGCGGTGACTTTCGTCGCCCGGAGGGCGAGGTCCGTCGCCGTCCGGAGCTCCCGGAGGAGCTCTGGGTCAGGTCTACCCTCGTGCATGTCCATGAGTGCCTGGGCCTGGTGCACCTGGAGCAACGCCATGGCATGCAAGGCGGACGCAGCCTGTCCACAAGCCTTGTAAGCCTTCCCAGTTAGACTGGAGGAGAACTTACAGGCCTTGGATGGGTGGCGTGGGTCTCCGCGCCAGGTGGAAGCGGACGCCGGATACAGTTGCATCGCGACCGCCCGTTCCACCGGCGGGATCCCCACGTACCCCTTGGCTGGCCCGCCGTCGAGAGTAGTGAGGAGGGAGGAGCTACTCGGCCGGTTTCTGGCAGAAAAAGGTGCCGTCCACGACCTTGTGAGCTCCTCATGCACTTCCGGGAAGAAGGGCACCGGGGCGGGACGCTGAGAACCAGCGCGAGCCGCCCCGAGAAACCAATCATCCAGCCTAGAAGGCTCGGGACACGGTGGAGGGTTCCACACGAGCCCGACCTTTTCGGCGGCCCGGGAAAGCATAGCCGTCAGCTCGGGGTCCGTCTCGGACAACGCCACTCTCCCAGAGGGAGGCAACGCAGCCGGGTCTTCATCCCCCGAGGACTGAAACTCCCCCTCCGATGCAGCGATCGACATCCTATCCTCTGCTGGAGCTCCAAAGGTCACCGTTGGACCACCTCGAGAGGGGCCAGCGACTTCCTCCGAAAGCTCAACCGGCTGCGGCACTACAGAGGGTTTAGGGGCCCACGGAGGCTGGCTCGGCGGGTGTGCCCTAAACGTGATCCTCAGGTCACCCTGGCTATTCGCCGAAGTAGGTCTATCCTGCTGGGCAGGGATAGCACTAGATCGGGGCATAGGTAAGGGGACTCCACCCTCCCGAAGGTAGGCGAGTCTCGACCTTAGCGCCGAGATAGTCATGTTCCCGCAATGGGAACACGAACTATCCACAAACGCTGCCTCGGCATGTTGAATACCCAGACATGTCAGGCAGCGATTGTGACCGTCAGCTGGTGACAGGGAACGACCGCATCCAGAAACGCACGGGTGGAATGACATCTTGAAAAAGACGCAATTTCACACCCGTGTTGCTCTTTTAGAAGAAGCTCTTAACGTGCCGAAGCACCCAGGAACAACCGCGGCAAACACAGGGGATAGTGCAGCCTGTGTTTGCACTCACCGTGGAACGCCCCCACCGAACCAACCGGGATGCTGTAAAAACAGCAGTTTGTTTCACCGATTCCGGTGAGCTCGCGGTTGTCACTGCACGTGCCTTCTCCCCAGCACAAAAGCCTCTTCTCTGCTCTCTCTCTCTCTCTCTGCTGACGCAGGAACAGTCTTCCATGAAGCTTGTTTGGCTCCGAAGTGAATGACAAATGTGCGCTGCATCCGCTTCCGCTTTATACCCGCGATGCGGGGCGGAGCGCGAGATGCAAATCTCGCACGCCAATGGCCATTGGCCCGTTCTCTATACACTCGAAGCTGATAGGGGCTCCCAGAAGTGATCCCAATTCGTCGGTGACGTCCGACGTACGTCGAACGTGACCGACTGAAGGGGAACCGATTTGCCACCATTTGCTGTGGTTCAGTATGTTTTGCACTCGTGTCTGTCTCACTCCTGTCATTCCCAATCATGTGCTCATTACCGTAACCTTCAAATGTGCTAGGACTGCTACAACCGAGATCTCAGCAACATTTTTCGCCTCACAGACTGTTTACACTGCCTCCGTGGCACCATCACCCAACTCTCTCATTTACAGCTGGAAAACTGCTTCACTTTTGCAATTAGTCTTGTCACTGCTGAGCCATGGTGCAAGAATTACAATTCCTCAGTATTTGGAAAAAGAAATGTTGAACCTAATTAACACCATCCCTTGCAGCTTGCATCTGCTTTTTACCATCATTATGTGCATGCACTTTGGATTGGATGTAATTAACATCTTCAGTTAGTATCATCAATGAACTTATTAAAGTTACATTTCTTCATCATTACCTGTCTTATTAAAGTAGTCTAACAATGACGCCCCACAGCTATAGATGCAGAATTCAAACAGAGTAAGATACGACTTCACACACACCACAAGTTAGATTTACAATGAATTCATTCATTCATTCATTTGGGAATTTTAAACACAAACTATACAAAATTTGTTAACACTTTGTAAGGTTCCAATAGTTAACATTAATTAATTACATTAGTTAATGTGAATTATACCATGGTCTGTCTGAATACTCAATTCTGGTTGGCTGGAAGTTTTGCAATAAAACTGTTTAATGCACATGTAGTTCCAAGTAAGTTTAATCACATTCTATATTAATGCACTTTAAAAAAAAAAAAAATTAATCACGATTAAAAACATCAGAGTTTTTAATATTTTTATATTGTAATAATGTCACAGTTACTCTCCAAATTAATGTAGAAACAACTTAAAGACATTTAAATATTTGTTGTAATGGCATCTTTTTATGAACGAAGGCCAGTATCACTGATACTAATACTGATACTGATGTCTCTATGAAATAGATTTTATTTTTAAACATTAATGATAGACATTCAATATTACAGTATAACTGAAAGCTATATCAATTTCAACATTTATTAGGCTTTAAAAAATAACTTTCAATTTAAGTGAACTTAAACCAATCTTCAAATAAACCCATTATAATACATGTCATATTTACCTATGGGAAATTGAATAAAGTTTTCAAACAGTCTGCACTGCATAAATAATAAATTAAATATTGATTAATCAACTGGTTTATTAGGCTGCTGTCACTTTAAGATCTGCCGCTGCCGCACATGATGCGAATCTGACGCGCTGTTACGCGCATCTCATTTTCTCACAAGTTCATTTAAGACGTTATTTAAATCATTTAAGACTGCTCTTATAAAAATACTTGACAAAACTGGTATTTTGGCATAATTCTGTATGTTATTGTTCGTTAAAGCGCGAACGAGAACTCGCTTTCTGTGCAACGTGTGTCACATCAGGACATTCACAGACAGCGCGTTCTCTTTTGTCTTGTCGCGCTTGAATGGTTTAAAAGCATTTGCATGAATAAGAGCGTGATCATATAATATAGCTAGCCCAAGGATGACAGAAAATTAGCTTATTAGTTATTAGCTAATTAGTTATTAGCTACTAGCAACTATGAACGATCAAACTCATAAATTACAACTCAGCAGGGATTGATGAAAAACAAAAAGCCAATTAAAACTGAAGCACTACTTCAACATCCTCTCTCACTTGCATTCCATATTGCTGTGTACGGTGTTGTTTCTTGCTATGCATAACTAGATGCCTGAGTGTCTGTTTTAATGATCCAGCCCTTGGCTGTGGTGCACTTTGTCTTTCTTGACTTTGGGTACCTTTCATTACTACTTCAGTTCTTTTTCCCAAAGACCAGTGTTGACACACAAGTAGCCTATACTGTAGATTTTCTGTTTATCTAACTTTTCAAAGGATAAGAAGTAATGCGTTACCCTGAACTTTAGAGTTTCTGTTGGATGCAAAAGGTAAAAAGGAAGTGAGATAGGTGAGGTTTTTTAAAAAAAAAAATGTCTACCATGATCAGAGCATATGTTGTGTTGTCAGTGACATTAAGCCATGTAACCAAAGATCATGGCTTGCATGTCGTTCCGGTTCAAGTCCAGCAACAGTCAAGCTCACTGGTAACCAGAACTTTTTTTTTCTGAATGACAGGTTCAGACACCAAATATTGTTTCAGACACAAGCGGCATAAATTTACCACTGTTCCAGAAATTTCTATACACAACACACTGGTGTAAAACTTATTTGTCTTGTATGTTATCCTTTAAAATATTGAATCCATCATAAAAAATTTCTTGAGTAAATTGACAGTCTCTGCTTTATACAAGCGCAGTCTGGAAGTTGTTTACTTGCTCAGCTTCAGCTTGTTAGTAGCACATCAAGCTAGGGATGTGCAAAAAATACATTCTACAACTAGTTGTTCAGTTGCCTAAACCAGTGTTTCTCAACCCTTTTCCTGGAGGAATAGCAGCAGTACACATTTTGGATGTGTCTCCCTTCCATTTTAATTCTTGGATTAGAGCCCCGTTTAGAGCGGGCGGATCAAACTGGAGGGGCTACATTAGCAAGTTTACTATGTCAAAAATGCCATAGATATAGAACTGGTTATGTGATGCATGTGATTTTTTTTATTTTTTTTGTATACAGTGAATCGTATGTATAGGCACTTTATTTGAATTTTTTAGTAATTTCTAATGAGCCTAGGTTGTGCAAAAGTCTAACAGCTTAAGGGCAGCACACTGTTAGCATGCTCATTAAAATACAGCCACCAAAAATATCAAAACAAAAACATAAAATCTTGAAAATTGAGTAGATTCACTAATTGAGAAATTGGATGACTAGTCCATCATGTCAATGTCTATGCCTATATTCATGTCAAGCCTACTTCACTTCCATTTATCCCAGCTGCACTACAATTGAATGCCTATTGTTTGCTATAGTTATGTCTGTGAGATCATTGTGTCTCAGGCATGTGCACAGATAGACCCCAAGTGGTGCTCAAACACAAGTTTTTTTTTAATTTGAGTTTTTATTTAAATTTGGCCCATGGCATCAATTCTCAATTAAGTGTGTGCCCAAAACATCCCATCCCCTCACCCCCCACATCCCTCGTCATAGTCGTCATGCAAATCGAACGGGCCAGAGCAGCATTCACTGGTTGCAGCCAGGTAATGATAATGTTTACAATAAGCTTTGCATTGTTTGTCACTGCTGTCAAATTAAACCACTATTACAATATCTACATAGAGCCAGCCTAACTAGGCAATAGCCCTGCAATAAGCTTAACAACAAAGAAGTGAGTCTAATGTTGACATTAATATAGCATTGTGCAAGGTCGAAAATGCCACCAAAATTAATAAAAATGCTCGCAAATTTCAAGATATGAATTTTCCCTGTATGAGATTTTGTCTTTTATGTTTATATCATGTGATATAGTTAAGCAATATCACACGTGCTGTAAACAGTGCTGTTTTCCCGAATATCAGCACAATCGCAAATGTAATTTCAATATTTTCATTATCATACAACAGTTCATTTTAATACAGCAGTTCAATAAACAATAAGTTGATATTCATTTAACATTTTAAACATAGCAATGTCAATTTTTAATTTCACAAGCGAAAATAGTTGCATCTCCCTAAATGGTGATACTTTGTCTCCCATATTTATAGTATGTTAATTTTTATCTATTTTTTTTTTTTTTTTTTTAATTATGAGAAGGGTGCCCTTTTTTGTCACTTGAGCACCAGCGCCCCAAAATGTCTGTGCGTGGCCCTGGTTGAGAATGTGATTGCTTTAGGCATCAGTGGATTGGCAGAAGGTAAAATGAAAACTTTTGTCTAGTAGGGAAGCAGAGAATAATCATGTGTTTTCCTAGTGAGAAGGCTGAAGACCTGGCTAAAGCTTAAACAAACATGTAATTAAATATCTGAGCTTTATGCCTCTAATGAATAACACACACTCGTTTGGCATAAGAAGCCAGGCAAAATGCTGCAGAGTGCGCAGAAAAAACGAAAGATATTGTACTGCAGAGATTATAATGGCATTCTTAAGAACACCATCTGCATCAGCATTACTCTATGTCTGGCACAAATCTTTTCACAGCCATTGAATTTATGGTAATAGAAGTAGGATGGGCTGGGGTGGGTGAATTTGCCGTGCTGATGTTCACAGGGTGGTTCTTCGAAGGTTGGGCCAAGTACGTACTGTATATAATACCTGGAAAAAGCAATGAGTTAGCAATAATATTTATCTCAATGGCAGACATCAGCTGACGTAGAATCCATGCAAAGTTAACTGCAGTGAAAAATGGCATGTGACCAAGTAGTCTGGAGCTTCATGTAATTGACTTCATGACAATGCTGATTGGCTGATGGCGCCATAAGAATGAGTACAGTCCTGAGCATTGATGTGAAAAGCTGAAGACTAGGGAAAATATAACTGCATTTTGTGTCACTTAGGGATGGAATGACGCATCAACGTAATCGAAGTGTTTATATTCATCCTTAACGTTTTACACAAAACAAAACTAAAGAGCAGATGCTAATGGCTAGTATGGCAGCGCTGCTTAACTTTTTCCCCGCCAGCGTTTTTTTAAAAAGTTGCCAGCCACCGCCAGCATTTTTGGTCGTTTTTGTCAAAACTGCATCTGGATCAGATTCAGTACGATGATCAAAACATCAACATCAACACCCCTAATGCTTTCACAGTCCTGTAGCTCATCCTGGGTCAACGTTCAATCAGTAACATTAGGCAGTTTTGATTTATATGCTGTTTATTTTTTTTCATATGCATTTGCTTACATATGAGATCGCTCGTTTCTGCTTTTTCTTTTCCTGTGTTTTGATCTGGGGATACTGTACTCGTTCAGGAGATGTGTAATAGCGCCCCCCTACCATATAACAGTGGAAACACAGAAAGCCGTTAAATCTTGTCAATGGCAGGGAAGCGTTTTCTCATAAATGACGAGATAACTCGTCAATGGCAGGGAAATACAGTTAATATAGTTAGTTATTACAATAACAAAAAAAAATACAACAATATACAATACAAAAATAAAAAATACAATAATAATAGAGGATTTTTGCAGTGAAATATCCAAAAACCACTAGACCAATGTTATATATTTTGTTCAGTTGAGGACTTACAATATCCCAAATGTTTCCAACTATTTGTAAATCGTGAGAAAATTGCGATTTTAACCAAGGAACCGAGACATGTGAGGGAGTCGCCTGTCAATGGCGTCATATTCGCGTTACCCTCGGTTTCCGCTTTTACTGCCGTAGAAACCATGGCAACAGACGTGGACAACTGCATAACGTCAGCAGCACGCTGTTGCAGTTTCTTTCAAACATTATGGACCATGGCAAGCAGACTTTGGAACAAAATTAGAAATCAGAAGAGGGCCAGTATCAACGTGCCGTTTTCAAGATGGCGAGAGCTTCGCAACAAACTTCGACTTGACAGAGATACCGTTCTTGCATGTGCTTTATTAGACAGGTGAGCAAATGTACATAAAACGAATCGTTTTCGTTGATGTAGCTTAGCCTACTGCTAGTCTCATATAGCCAACAAACTAACACACAGAATAACATTATAACTTATAACACACTCAAATGCAGTTTAGATAGTGTAGACCAAGTCAAACAGCATTGCGTTTGCTCACAATTTTAATTCGTCAAATAAACTGACTTGTATGAGTAGTAATTCAGCACTTGCGGGTAGTTCGGTAGAAAGAAATGTCCTCATTTCTTTATATCCCCTTAGGACTCGCACGTGGCGCTGATATCTGTCTCTTATTAGTAATCGCACCCTGCTTCATACCACATTCATGTTAAAAAACATGAATGCATTCACTCATCCATAAACATTATTTCCCCATAAACATTATTAGATCCATCGCTATGACGACAAGTTCCATGATTCCACACTCATTCACTGCGTCATCAATCTACGCCTTTGTTATTGTTTTAAAGAGGTTAGCGACCCCTAGCGGCGGAAAAATACATATTATAGCTTTAATACAGTTGCATTCATATGCACAATTTTTTTTTTTTTTTACGAGTGTGACAACCTTATTCTATAACCGAATTGACACCTGCACATTTTCAGGAATATCAAACACATTCTCAACAAATATTAGCAATTTATGTGGTCTAACCAACATAAACTAAGCATAACATAAGAAATTCTAAATATAATAAATTATGAAAATAAATTATTAATGAAAATAAAAGTCATGTGGTGCAACTCCCCCATAATTTATTATGTATGATATTTGTTAATAATAATAATAACAGTACCCTGAAAAATGTACAATTAAAAACATTTTGGGGAAAAAAATGTTTTGCACTATAATTTTTTTTCATTTTCTTTTTTTGGTTTGGCAGTCCTAAGATACATTTTGAAGTCTCACCTGAAATCAAATATTACACACTGTTTGCTGCAGCCCTGTTGGTTTTACCACAAACTTCCAATTCTTTTCAGATACCTTGTCTGTTTTCAGTCCTGAGAAGAATTGATTCTTTCAAGTTTGTATACCAAACAGTGTGATTCAATACCCTTCAACTTACGCAATCCCTCTATGTACTGTGTCTCTAAAATTAGGTTGTGTTTTGCAAACTGATGAAGGTAAATAAAGTCTGGAATTCAGAATGATTCCCCCAACACCAGCGATTGACCAGAGTCAATCAATTGTCTCTATCCGTCATGTTTGTCAATACTTTTATTTGCTCTTTGTCAGGAAATTGTGTACTTTAGCAGAGCTACTAATGACTTTATTGTGTGGTCAGACCCTCACCGGGGGCAGCTGCCATTCACTTCAGATTGGATAAGGATGTTTTCGAAGTGGCAGACCATAGACCGTATGCCAGGCAAAATTATTCTCAAGCTCACCAGTCAAGGCATGGAGAGTCGAATCAAGGACAGGAAGCTTACATGGGCTTGTGATACTGCAACAGTGGAGTGAGTCAGAACAGCTGGAGTGTTGAGTCTAACTAGGAAGTGTGTGTGTGTTGTTATGTTTGCATTTTTCTGGCCTAGGTGAGTAGATGTCTGAGTAAGGAGCTTTAGCTGTCTCATCTGTGATCTAGTTTCTCAGGTTGTGCTAAAGGGCCGTTGGGCATTAGGGCGGCTAGGAGCATGGTACAGTTGCACAGAGATTCAGGCCTGCAAACACATGCATCTTGAAAGGTAATGCTTGACCATGGCCATGCTCTGAGATTCAGCAAGAGACACTTCTGCATTTCTGAATATTTCCTCCCATTTTCTCCTTCACTGATGAGGCGAGGTTATCTTTCTCTCCCGAAAGCTTGTCAAATCCTGTTAAGAGAAGTGTCAGATTTAATAGATGCCGCTGGATTAGTCCGCCGTCCCTCTTACTCACTCTTCTGTGCAATCATCTTACTGCCATCTTTACCTTGGCAAATGGATGATGGATTGCTTGCTGTATTCTACAGTTTTAAGTCTTGCCCTCCATTCTCTCTGCCACCTTCCATGCCCCAAAAACAAACAGAACAGAGGAGGAAACGAGTCCCAGAAGGCATTGAGGGTTTTTTCTGATCCGGGCTGCTCTCTTCCCTGGAGATCTCATTTGAGGTGAGGAGCTGAGGCTGAATGGATCCTTGACCACGAGGGATTAGAAGAGCCTGTGTGAAGTCTCTCGGCTGGCTCTACCCTTCTCTCCATCTTAGTCTCAGACTCTCCTTTCAACTTCCTGCCAGCCTGGCCATCTTTGTACCAATCATTGCATGACCAGGACTGAGGGATGAGGCGGAAGTTGTACGTGGGTGCAGCTGAAAAAACCTTGTGGATGTTCAGTAGAAGTGTGCCTAATGCTGAGCATGTGGTTTAAGGACTTCTGTAGTGACGATAAATCTATTTATTGTCAGGCTTCAACGGGTTCAGCAGTCCCAGATATGGTAAAGGCTAAAGGTCAATTCACACTGCATCAACAGACACTTCGTCAGTTCTTTTTGTCGGATCAGTGTGTTACCCCGTCAGAGTCTTTTGCCGTCTGTCGGAGCTTGTCTTCACCGATTGAACATGCTGAATCGATTTAAAATGTCTGAGAAGTGACGTGCTGTAAACTGTTGCTGTTGGTCTGCGTCTGTCAGTGCGGTGTGAATTGGGCTTAAAATATGAGCAAAAACAGAGAGAAGGATAATTAAATAACTGCCATTTTATGTAGGTGTTTATTTTAGACAACTGCATTTCTTTCTTTTTTTTGTCTTAGTAGAAAATGTATCACCAAGTATATCTGATGCAGTTTTTAAGTTTTTTTTTCTTCTTCCTAGAACTTAATAGGCAACACGTGTTGAATATTATTTATATTTAACCAGCAAAGCCAAAATGTGATGAACAAAATCTCTTTGGTAAACATATTTACAAAAAAAATTGTAGAACTTATGGAACTTATGCAGGGCAGTCATCATTTTGGGTGGAAATTTTTTTTTCATAAACCATTTACACAGATATTGAAATGTTCTAATGTATATTTTACTCTTTTTTTGGAGTGTCCAAACCTGGTCCTGGAGCGCTACTGTCCTGCAGAGGTTAGCTCCAACTTGCCTCAACACACTTGCCTGGAAGATTCTAGTATAGAGGGTATGCATTGACGTCACATTCCCGCCAGAACACGCCCCCTCAGCTGGACCTAGTGGCAGAAGAGCTGCTGCATGACTGGAGTTAATAGGGGATACTGCGAAAACGCGAGTAAAATAAATGATTAACAGTTTAAATTGAAGTTTGGACTAGATATAGTGTTCCTTACAACTTACTAAAGATCCAGTGATCCATGGATATGCAGCCAGGAATCATGTTTCCTGACATTTATATGTGCCTGCATTTCGACGCCGGGGAAATACATAAAGCAAATTTGCCTGTGAACACTTTATATAAATACAATATAGGTAGGTCTAAATCCGGGTGATCACTTATATCAGTTATATATATCATCCAGCCCTAAAACTTGTATCGTTTTTGTCTGTGTTTGTTTAAAAACATCCAATTAATGCAGAATATAAGCTGGCAAATATTTAATTGATAAGTTGTCAATACAATATATAGCAATACAATATAGGCTATAGGGTATGATTTTACCCCAAAATTAAACATATTGACACAAAATGATAACTGAAAATCCATGTTTCGCTGCCTGGAGTCCAGTTGTTTCTGTAAGTTGCAGTGATCCATTTGCTTCTCTTTTCTGTTGCTTTCGGCATTCTGTAAAAATGTACTCCGATTTCTTGTCAAATCTATTTGTACAGTCAATCTCAAAGCTCTTTCCCATTTTAGATGTGTTTTGTGTGTTTTTTGCGGCATTCACGCTGAAAAACAATGATGCTACTCAGTCTTTTTGCCACTCAGTGGGCGTAACCGCAGTGACTCCGGCCGACGGTGACATCACTTGCATACCCTCTATACCTAGTGAGACCTTGATTAGCTGTTTCAGGTGTGTTTAATTGGGGTTGGAGCTAAACTCTGCAGGACAGTGGCCCTCTAGAAGCAGGATTGTACACCCCTGCTTTAGATAATCAAAGTTTTAAACAGACCATATGAATGGTACATATGTGTCACGATCCCTGTCTCGTGGTCTCTTGTTGTATTTGTCTTTTATTTTGAAGTGTATTTTCTGTTCACTTTGTTCCAGTGCTTCCCCTTTCCTGTTTATTTCCTGGTTGCCTTTGGCTGTGTCCGAAACTGTTCCCTATACCCTTAAATAGGGCACTATTTGAGGGGACAGCCATTTGTAGTGGTGTCCGAAACCATAGTGAACGTTATTGAGTGCACTCATTCAATCCCACAATCCGTCGCAATATCAAGTGTACAACTGATGTACGCTCAACGGCTAGAGAATACCCATAATGCACTGTGAGAGCCGCGCCCTGAATGAATTCCCGCATCTCTCCAGGTGATGGCGACCACAGCTGAATCATCCATCCATACATTTTCCAAACCTGGTCCAGCGTAATATACACTTATAAATTCCTTTTTAATTGATTATTTAATTGTTTAATTAAAAAAAAAAAAAAAAAAAAGTGTTGAAAGTGCCTCTGCAGTTCAAAATGCTTACGCTACCAGTTACGCTTGTCAGACGTAGCGTAAGCATTTTGAACTGCAGAGGCATTTAACACTTTTTCCAAGTTGAATACGGAAGCCGATCGGCCGGAACTTTACTTTATAAAGTTTTAAATATGGATATTTTTCTTACACAAACGCAACGCGATTTGCTTCAGAAGGCCTTTATTAACCCCCCAGAGCCATGTGGAGCACGTTATTGTTGTGTTCGCGGACAGAAAAACAGGAAGATCCAATAGCGAGTTAGAACAGTAATTTATTACTCTCAAAGTCACAGTGGCAATGCACAGAAAAAGGTTCAGTAGCACAGGTGAACAGGTCCAGTCCGAAAAGGGCAGCGGCGGCCAGAGGAAGAACGGCAGACACAGCAACGCAGGGAAGCAACAGGCACACGGAACCAGCGAAATCCAGGAATCCGGAACGAAGCCACAAACATTCAGGAGGAACACACCGACAGACAGGAACCCACAGGATAACTGCAACGACTGACAACAAGGGTATGTGAGTGACACGTATATATGCGGTGGATAATGAGTGCAGCAGGTGAAAACGATCAGATCCCAATAATCAGTGACCACGCCTCAAACACAACCACACGAACACAGAGAGAAATGAGACGGTGAATTTATGAACCATGACAGTACCCCTCCCCCTAGGCGCTCCCAGGAGGACCTACCTGTCGATTGTAATCATCAATGAGAGAGTGATCCAGTATGTCCCTAGCCGGAACCTAACTTCTCTCCTCTGGACCGTAATCCTCCTAGTCCACCAAGTACTGGAATCCGCATTCCCTCCGCCTAGAGTCCAGAATACGATTGACCATATATGTTGGTTCCCCATCTACGAGACGCGGCGTAGGAGGAACCGGGGCCGGCGGATTAATATGGGAATGAAAAACGGGTTTTAATTTGGAAACATGGAACACGGGGTGAATCCTCCCGTACGCGGGAGGCAGTTTGAGGCGGACTGCCACCGAACTAAGGATCTTGGTGACCGTGAATGGGCCAATGAATTTGGGAGCCAGTTTATTACTCACGGAACGGAAAGGAATGTTCTTAGATGAAAGCCACACTTTTTGACCCACGACGTAAACGGGAGACTTAGACCGGTGGCGATCGGCTTGGGCCTTGGTGCGTCTTCCCACCTGGAGCAGAGTCTCACGGGCTCTGCTCCATGTGTGACGACACCACTGGACGAAGGCGTGAGCAGAGGGAACCGCGACTTCGGATTCCAGACTGGGAAAAATTGGTGGCTGGTAACCTAAACTACACTCAAACGGAGATAGGCCCATAGCCGACACTGGTAACGAGTTATGTGCGTACTCAACCCAAGACAGTTGCTAACTCCAGGAGGAAACATCGACCAAACATCGCAACACTCTCTCAAGATCTTGGTTGGCCCGCTCGGTTTGACCATTGCTCTGAGGATGGAAACCCAAGGACAGACTAACCGTCGCCGCCAGTAATTTACAGAATTCACGCCAAAATTTGGATACAAATTGGGGCCCCCTGTCGGAAACCACATCCATCGGAAGGCCATGTAAACGAAAGACGTGATCTACGACAGCGACCGCTGTCTCCTTGGCAGAGGGTAATTTAGGCAAGGGAATAAAATGAACAATTCTCGAGAACCGGTCCACAACGGTCAAAACGACCGTCTTGCCCTGGGAGGGCGGGAGGGCGGTGATAAAATATATGTGGGACCAGGGTCTCGAAGGAACAGACAGCAGTTGGAGTAACCCATCTGGGGAGCGATTCGACGTCTTACCCATGGCACAAACCGAGCACGCCAAAATAAATTCCCGAATGTCGCGAGCCTTTCCCGGCCACCAGAATTGTTGCTTAACCAAAAACTTGGTTCTGTTAACTCCTGGGTGACAAGCTACATTGGAACTATGACCCAATCGTATTATGTCGGACCTTACTCCCTCAGGCATGAATAATCGACTAGGTGGTCCGCCGGGCGGAGGCGTTACCCCTTCTAAGGCCGAGTTGACCTTCGATTCGACCTCCCATGTGAGTGTATAGATAATGACTCTCTCAGGAAAAATGCACTCGGGAGTAGACGGGCGTTCGGAGCGGTCAAAAACGCGGGATAAAGCGTTAGCGTTTGATGTTTTTAGAACCCGGGCGATATGAAAGAGAAAAATCAAAACGTCCGAAAAAAAGAGCCCACCGAGCCTGCCTGGAGTTGAGTCTTTTAGCAGATCTGATGTATTCCAGATTCTTATGATCAGTCCAAACTATAAAAGGAACCCCCGATCCCTCTAACCAATGACGCCATTCTTCCAATGCGAGCTTGACCGCCAACAACTCTCTGTTACCAATGTCGTAATTGCGTTCGGCTGGCGACAATCGATGGGAGAAAAACGTGCAAGGATGCATCTTGTCGTCCGAGGAAGAACGCTGGGAAAGAACCACGCCTACCCCCACCTCTGATGCGTCCACCTCAACCACGAACTGACGTGATGGATCAGGGGCGACAAGAATGGGAGCCGAAACGAAGCAGCTCTTAAGTTTGGAAAATGTAGCCTCGGCTACACCAGACCACCTGAACGTCGTCTTGGGAGATGTCAACGCTGTCAGAGGTGCGGCTAGTTGGCTGAAATTACGAATAAAACGTCGATAGAAATTAGAAACTCTAGAAACCTCTAGAGGGCCTTACGGGAATCTAGACTTGGCCAATCTACCACAGCCTTAACCTTGTCGGGATCCATGCGCATTCATCTCGTCCGAGGGATATATCCTAGAAACGGAACAGACTGTGTATGAAAAGCGCATTTCTCCGCCTTGACAAAAAGCCCATTCTCTAGCAACCTCTGGAGCACTAGTCTGACGTGCTGAACGTGTTCCTGGAGAGAAGAAGAAAAAAAATCAGTATGTCGTCCAGTATGCCGTCTAGACATAAATGAACTGATCTACCATGTCTCTCAGCAAGTCATTAAATAGTGCTTGGAAGACTGCAGGGGAGTTAGACAGCCCAAAAGGCATGACCAAATATTCAAAATGGCCCCTGGGGGTGTTAAATGCAGACTTCCATTCATCCCCCTCCCTTATGCGCACCAAATGATAAACATTACGTAGATCCAATTTTGTGAATACCGACGCTCCCTGCAACCTCTCGAAGGCTGAAGACATCAACGGCAAAGGATAAGTATTCTTTACCGTGATGTTATTCAGTCCTCGGTAGTCAATACAAGGTCGCAGAGAACCGTCCTTCTTACCCACAAAAAAGAACCCCGCCCTCGCTGGAGAAGAGGAAGGGCGGATGAACCCGGAGGCTAGAGAATCAGAAATGTATTTCTCCATGGCCTCCCTTTCTGGATTAGAAAGTGAGTATAACTTGCCCTTAGGCGGAGACGTACCTGGCATAAGATCTATAACACAGTCATAGGGACGATGAGGGGGAAGAGAAGCAGCCCGGGACTTACTGAACACTTCCTTCAGGTCGAGGTACTCCTTGGGCACGTTAGACAAATTCACCGTCTCCTCCTGAAACACAGAACTAGACACAGACGAACGAGCAGACACAAGACAAGAGGCATAACACTGATTACTCCAGGCAGAGATAGTACTGTGTCCCCAGTCAACCCTGGGGTTGTGCTTGACCAACCAGGGATGACCGAGGACGATGGGAATAAGGGGAGTGTCGGTGATCAGAAATTCCATAGTCTCAGTGTGGTTGCCCGATACAGTCAAGGTGATGGAGTCGGTGGTGTGCGTGATGGTGGGAAGTGTCTGACAATTGAGAGCGTGAACAGCAATCGGGTTACAGAGGGGAGTGATGGGGATCTGGAGGTGAGTAGCCAGGGAATAATCCATAAAATTACCCTCCGCTCCGGAATCCAACAGGGCCTGGCAGTTGTGCGATCCGTGTGGCCATTGCAGTCTTCCCGGAAGGAGAGTCGCGGACAAGGATTTCCCCAACGATGCTCCACCCGACAGTAGCCTCCTCTCTACTGTCGGGCTTGATCTTTTGCCGGACAGTGGTTGAGGAAATGCCCCGCCGCGCCACAATAGAGACAAAGTCCCCCAGCTCTCCGACGCTCCCTCTCCTCCCGGGAAAGCCGAGCTCTGCCCACCTGCATGGGCTCGGGATCGCTGGGTGGGCTGACCGTGTCTCTATCGAGGAACTCAAGGGACTCAGGAGGTCTTCTGGAACGGGAGCGTTGATTGCGCTGCTCTAACCTCGAGTCCACCCGCAGAGCTAGTTCCATCAGGTCATTAAGGCTGGTAGGCAACTCCAACGCGTAGATCTCTCGTTGGACACGGTCAGCCAGCCCATGCAGGAATCTGTCCCACTACGCCTCCTCGTTCCATTTGCACTCTGCGGCCAAAGTCCTGAACTGGAACATATAATCCGAGACAGTATTCTTGCCTTGATGTAAATCCGCGAGTCTACGAGCCGCTTTGCGACCCGCCACCGCGCGATCAAACACGCGTCTCATCTCTTCCGAGAGTGCCTGGAACGAGGAGCAACAATGGTCATTCTCCCATACCGCCGTTCCCCAAAGAGCCGCACGTCCCGATAACAAATTCAATACCAACGCCACCCTAGATCTCTCAGTAGCAAACGTGACAGGCTGTAGAGAAAAAAACAGAGAGCATCTAGTCAAGAACGATCTGCACAGATCGGGCTCACCCGTGTATCTTTCCGGCGTTGGCATCCGGGGCTCGTGCTGGCTAGTGACGTTGATAGGGTTGTGGGGAACAGACGGCGGGGTGGGTGCAGTGGGCGATCTCAGTTGTTGGATCTGGGTCGTGAGCTTGGACACCTGCATCACTAATGCCTGCACCGCCTGTGCAGTGGCGGATACCTGTTTATCCTGGCGATCCATCCGTTGATTACTGGTGGTGAGATATCCCTGAAGTTCAGCCACTCTCGCTGGATTCATATTGGGTCAGTCGTTCTGTTGTGTTCGCAGACAGAAAAACAGGAAGATCCAATAGCGAGTTAGAACAGTAATTTATTACTCTCAAAGTCACAGTGGCAATGCACAGAAAAAGGTTCAGTAGCACAGGCGAACAGGTCCAGTCCGAAAAGGGCAGCAGCGGCCAGAGGAAGAACGGCAGACACAGCAACGCAGGGAAGCAACGGGCACACGGAACCAGCGGAATCCAGGAATTCGGAACAAAGCCACAAACACTCAGGAGGAACACACCGACAGACAGGAACCCACAGGACAACTGCAACGACTGACAACAAGGGTATGTGAGTGACACGTATATATGCGGTGGATAATGAGTGCAGCAGGTGAAGACGATCAGATCCCAGTAATCAGTGACCACGCCTCAAACACAGAGAGAAATGAGACGATGAATTTATGAACCATGACAGTTATATGATGGACAGATGCATTTTTATGGACTTCAAAAACAGAACAACAATCACTGCCATTATAAAGCTTGGATTAGCCTGGACTTTTTAAATATAACTCTGATTTTATTCGTCTGAAAGAAGAATGTCATATACACCTAGGATGACTTGAGGGTGAGTAAATCATGGGCCAATTTTCATTTTTGGGTGAACTATCCCTTTAAACAGGGTCAACAGCCTCAGAAATGATAAACACTGAAATATGACCAAAAATGGAGAGAGAGAGAAAGAGAGAGAGAGAGAGAGAGAGAGAGGAATGATTGTCATTTTATGTAGCTTATTTTAGAAAATAGAAAAATAACACTAACCAAGTGCCAAATGTAATAAGTAAACAATGCATTACAGTCGAATTGTAAGAATAGGTACATCTGACATTGTGTGAATGATGTGTTGTATGTCATTAGCGATTCAGATTAAAATCATTCAAACCGCCTACTCAAGAAAAGATCTGTCACGACTTGAGCCTCATTTTTTGTCTTAGTGTAAAATGTATTATCAAGTATATCTAATGCTTTTTTTGTTTTGTTTTGTTTTTCTTCCTAAAACTTTGTGTGGCAACACTTTTTGAATATTCTTTATAACCAGCAAAGCAAAAATGTGATGAAAAAAAATCTCTTTGGTAAACAGATTTACATAAAAAAAATAAAATTAAAATAAACACCTTAATTATAAGTAAAAATTGTTGTCATGGAAATGATATTGGACAGTCGTCATATTTTTTAATATACAAATACCGAAATGGTCTACAGGAGTGTGTATATTTCACTGTTTTTTTAAATGTCCAAAGTTAGTTGAATGATACATATGTGTATTTCACCCTTTGTTTAACTATCAAAGTTTTAAAGAAGTAATAATTCTAATAATACTCAATTAATATTATTACAAGTAATAATTCAAATTTATTTATGATTGATTTTCTCAGTTTAAGACTGAAAGTCTGGGACAAGGGTAAAACAATAAATTCTAAATACTGTATAAAGAGTTTTGAAAAGAACCGAAAATGAATGATAAATGCATGGTGAAATGTTTTCAAGAAAGTTTTAGTGTGTGTTCACATTTGTAGTTCGGTTCGCTTGGCTTGTTTTATCCAGACCTAAAAACATTTAGTCCTGGTCCGCTTAGCGTTCACATCGATATTTTAACACTGAACCTAAAGGCATATGGATATTTTCACAACCTGATTGGCTTTTATTATGAATAGCCTATTTCGTGACGGAACTTACCGAACATCCAAAACAATACTGTGGGCTAAATGTGCTCGTTGTATGTGTGTAGTCTACATATGATGGTATTTTGACCAGCTGAGAACTTGTGAAGAGCTTATAAAATGTGTAAAGGAGTCAATACAGTGGTGGGAATCCCTCTGTCACACACACAAACAAAGATCTGCTGCGAGGAGACGCTTTTCTGATACCTGTACTGAACTGTGATGGGCAACATTACAGGTATGCTTGAGCATTCTATGACATCATGTCTCGTTTTTGGTTTGTTTACATGTCTTTGGTCCATGTTGCGTTCATATTTCATTCGAACCACACCAGACTTTGTTTGGAAGCAGACAGAAACACATCTTTTCAGCGGTCTCGGCCCACTTGTTTGGTGTGCACCATTCGGATGGCAGTGTTAACCGCACTAACAGAGCAATCGCACCTGGGTTCGTTTTAATCGAACCAAACCTGACAAGTGTGAACACACCCTAAATGTGACCTTCATGTAATTAAAAAAAAAAAAAAAAAAAAAAAACTACCACTGGAACATACAAGTCCCTGAAGTTGAAAAACAGCCATAAATTAAAAATGGCACTTGTCAAAAAGTTGCCAACCCCTGGGCTATAGGATTGTGTGTCAAGGTATTTTCAGGAATCTCAAGAAAAGTGCTACTATACGTATCATTGCAAAACACAGGTGTTCTTTTGTAGAATTATCTGTGCAATAACAAAAAGATTATCGGCTCAGTTCAAGTCCACAGATTTTTCTGATCATAACTTTGGAACTGGAGAGGATTAGCAGATCATAACCACATACAGACAGCTCTACATTAGCATGGTCAGCGGCTCTTCGCATCTTAGCTAACATCTGAGCGCTGAAGCTCCTATTAACTGAAGCACTGGGGCGTTAAAGTGCAGGAACCGTCCTGCTGCATAGATATGCCAATCAGGCACAGGAGCAGAAATAAAAAGTCCTGTCTGGATGAATTTGGATGAAATACCTGTCAGAATGGATTCAGAGTTCCTGGGACATTGCTATAAAATGCATTTACACCATGCGCCTCTCTTGTTTATTCTCACCAGCTCATTATGATCTTTCTGTGCATGAGATATCCAATCAACACTTTAGAATAATCACTTCCGTGACCTCAACCACCATATCTGTTTTGTTTTTTTTGTTGTTTTTTTTTGTCTGGTAATTGGCCTGTTGGAAACAACCCCTTAATTGGTGACTTGACCATTTGCGAAATTGACAATGGAAGATAACATGCTCAAGGATGTTTCTCTGAGCTTTTATCAGGAAAGGTTTCATTATCACCGGATATGTAACTACTGTTGACACGGGTAAATTGGTTTCATCTTGATTATCTCTTGTTGTCTCACATGTCGCTTGGCGTTTAATTAAGATGTCATCAGATGGGGAACTGACATGGTGGCTATGTACCTTAAAGTCTCAGAATTACCAGAGATGTGGGAATAAGGGGAGTGTCGGTGATCAGAAATTCCATAGTCTCAGTGTGGTTGCCCGATACAGTCAAGCTGATGGAGTCGGTGGTGTGCGTGATGGTGGGAAGTGTCTGACAATTGAGAGCGTGAACAGCAATCGGGTTACAGAGGGGAGTGATGGGGATCTCGCTCTCATTCTGTGAGGGGAAGCCATTCATACGTTTTGCCACCAAACTGACAATGAAGACCTCCTGCAAATTGTATATAGACTTGACTGTAAATGAAATAGATTTGTTTAATTTTTTTTTTATCCAAAATCCTAACAGCGTACAACTTTCAGGAACACAATTAAAGATCTTCTATTCTTATACTTTTAAAGAGAACCCAGGAAGCATAGTAGGTGAGCTGGATGAATGCATTTGAATGCAACAGGCCTACACTGAAAAAAGCCCTTTTCCCAGCATGCACTGGGGCACAAATTATTAATATGGTTTAATTGTTTATTTGCTTTATTTTATTACACTTTTGTTGATTTTGTTGTCGTGTTTAACTTGTCTTGGGATGTCAAAATGAGATTGTTCCTAAACTTAATACAATCAGTATGTTCATCATTACCGTTGCAGATTTGCATGTACTAAGTTTTGATTTCTGAAGTGGTAATTATTACAATAATGGCAGATTTTAAAGTCTCCCTGTAGTCAATAATTTTATCCTTTAAAACTCATCTTTGATCACCAAAATGAAATAAAAAAAATAAAAAAATTCCTGTGAAAATAATTTATTCATGCCTTAAAAAAGCTTGACTGTAACTCTACACACTTGCTTCATTTAGTATACGTGGAACCATGAATATGCAAATGAGCTCCGCCTCCACTCACTCATACAGGCTCTTCTACAAGTCGATGTATCAGAATGGTAATGTGTTTTATGTATCACTCACTACAATGTCAGACACATAGCGGTAATTAATATGATGAGCCTTTTGCTTGACTACGTTATCAAACAGCTAATAATGTGTTGCTAATGTTACACAAACCATGTTCCCGTTCGCCATCTCAGTCAGACAGCTGTCGTCTAAAAATCAGCATCCTTAGAAACGTTTTGAACAACTCAGAACGTCAGTGGGGAAAGGCATATAGTTCATCATAACATCTTAATATACCTCATATACATAATTCACCCACTATATTGCTAAATGTACATGATTTTTCATATCAACAGAAAAATATGATATGCTAAGGCCCGCCCACACATTGACGTGATTGGTTACAGGGTGGTTTGTGATGTCAGAAACACCGGCAATTTCAATAAATTCGGTTCAATAAATTCGGTCTTAATTCGGTTCACTGCAGTTTTAAGGAGAAAATACTCAGCAATAGTGTTGACTTATGAATTTGCACATGGATTGACTTAAAGCATATTAAAAACACCACATTAACAAATAAACAACATTAGCAACTTGATTTTCACCACAGGGGGTCTTTAAGTCATGGCATATTGACATTTTCATTAAGTCATTTACCTAAAATAATTAAGTGAATTAAATCAACTTAGAAAAGGCACCATCTGAACAGATGCATTCATATTTGGTGCGAACATGACAATATTTCTGTGAGAGCATAAGTCTTGACAGCTATTCCTGTCTCCTAACCACAGGGTTTGTCTGCCCTAAAAACGGCAAAGCACACCTATAAATCTTTCACCTGAAATGCTCTCTTGTTATGTCAGACAGTAATTAAACAAAATTCTGTGCATGTGGGATATAACTCTCAGGATATATGACAGACAAAGGCATCAGGTGACGTCTGTTCACTATTATAGTACACATTAGGCGTTTCTCAATAACAAGTACGCAAAGTTCAGACTTGCGTCCTTGGTAGTTTGGGGACGGGAAGACGCAAGTCCGGTTATTCTGCAAATGGTACAGCGGCATTCTTGATAACGTCACTCAGCTACTCCAGTTATCTGTATGTCTATTTATAGGCTACAGTAAAATGAAATATGTTATAAAGCACTAACCTGCCTTTTTCGCTTTCATTTAAAAAAAATCTTAAACATATTAATAGCCACACAAATGTGGTTCAGGCAACGTGTACATTGATTATCTTCACTGCATGTATATTTATAACAAAACGAAATATAAACCACAACCCTTTTTGTTTACATTTTTAAAAATATTAAACATATGTGGTTCAGGCAATATGTGCATATACTCTGATTATCTTCTCTCTATGTACATGTATTATAAAATGAAATATGACATAAAACACAACCCTGTCTCATTTTGTTAAATGTCAGTTTTAATGATCAATAATAGCCATTATAAAAGTATGAGTATAAAGTTTAAGAAGCTATACAATACAAGCAAACAATTCAGTCAAACGCACAAAGTCAGCTCTACAACGGTAAAGTTAAATAAATATATAAAGTTATGAAACTTCGCTTTGCCTTCAGCCAAAATTATTTGCCCGGGTACAAATTATAGATTCATGAGACCAAAGATTGCCTGTTAGATCTACACAAGACGAATTATATAGACATAGCGACAAACTTCAGAAGGATTAGCTGTGGAATGGTGATCTGGTGATCGCCTGGATCTCATAATAACGTCAGTCAGTGAAACGTCACGAGTACTCGTGGAGCTTGTGAGGCAACCCCTGTTTCTACAGCGCCCCCTGCTTCCCTAGCATCTCCTGTGTCTCCAGCGCCCCCTGTCTCACCAGAATGCCCCCCCACCCAGCCTCCCTCTCCCACCTCCTCAATCAGCCAGTTCCTCAGCCCTGCCTTCGCTGCTGTCCTTCAGTCCCTCTGCTCCACCCACATGCTGTGTGGACCCGCCCCATGTCCTCAGTCCACCAGCTCCATCCGCCGCAGAGGATCCCCTGTCATCGCTGCCAGTCTCTGTGCCCTGCACTCCACCGCGGCCCGTCGACACTTCGGCTATGCCCTGGCTCCTCCCTCCCTCGGCTCCACCGGAAACCTTCGGCCACACGGCTTCTCCAGGCTCCCTCATCTCTCCGGCTCCGGCCCCGTCTGGCTGCGCCTCCGTCCTCTGTCCCACCGGCTCAGCCTCTGTCCTGTGGTCGACCATCTCCATCTCGGACGCTCGTCGCCGCGGCTCCACCTCGGTCTCATCGACCCAGCAGCTCCTTCAGTGGCTCCATTGTCGGTGGTGGTATCCTCGTTGGTCGTCCCCAGGGTGTATTACCTTGAGTTGGCAACACCATGGCTCCTCCCACCTCCGACTCCACCCTGGGGCCTCGTCCTGGCTGGTCTCTGGTATTACACCTGGCTTCTCCTGCTCATGGTCTGTCTGTTTTCATTGTGTTTTTGGTTGAAGTTCCTGTGACCTAGTTTTCCCCAGTCTGTCTAATTAGTTATGTCATTCACCTGTGTCTGGTTAATCACCTTGTTATCATCTCATTTGCTCTGTGTATTTAGCCTTCAGTTATCCCTCAGTGTTTGTCTGTCTACGTTAATGTTAACATGGTTTATGTGCCGTCTATGCTAGTTTCCTGAGTTTTTGTTATTAAAGTTCCTGTTTTCAGTTCTTCCTCGTCTTCGTGAGTTTTCAGCACCACGTTATGTAACAGTCACAATAACAGTAGTATTTTTTTTTTTTAATTACGCAGTTTTTCTCATCCGCTATTGATGTTTGCTGGTTGGTGCGAGATGCATTCTGGGATACCTGGCTGTCTCAAGTCCGCTCAAGTCACCTCCTGATGCATCCTCGAAAAAAGGGGCGCCGCAAGAACCCATCCGGGATTTGAACTATACTCGGCTAGATGTGAACTTGGAATTGGAACAGTACTTGGGCAGCGACTGATGATGTTTTGCAAGTCCACAAGAACGCATATTGAGAAATGGCTAGTGTGTGTGTGTTTAGTGAATTCTATCAGCACTGTTGGAGCATCAAAGCATCGCACAGCATTATGGGTGTTCGGGCAACATGGGTTGTTGTTTGTTGATGTACAATGAGATTCATCGTTTTGTACCATCTGCTCTGAGGTTTTGCTGGTTTTAATACTTCAGTTTGCTCATTGTGTACATAGCATGTGTTTATCATCGAACTGAATGTGAGCAACAGCCCCACTGAGGTAATCAAATACATTACAACGTCACGCTTGGGCTGCCAAGCAAAGCCCAGGATGAACTCGTCTTTTCACTGGAACGCTGGTTAATATCCATACCTTGTGTCTCAGTGTCTCTAAGGTCTTTATCGCTTGCAGATCTGATTGAGTTTTCTTGAGAATGAATTGTGCTTGAATTTTTTTTTTTCTTTGGCTGTGTGTGTTGATCAAGCGAATAAAAGACATTCAAGGAAGCAGGTTTTATTAAATCCCTATTTACAATTCTGGGGAAAGATCCATTCACAGCACAAACGGTAACTATAACTATAAAATAACAATAGCTATATTAGCATCCACACCAATACTGCTCTCTTCAGGGCCGTCGCTAGTGGGGTGAAAGGTGGTGACAATTATAGGGGCCCCCACTGTCCACTAAATCCAGTAGTCATGCTATATATTCCCCTACTCTTATGAATCATCATAATATATTCATTTGTATGCCTGAGAGTTAAATGAAAACCACAAAAACATGCAATTTAGGCTAGTTAAAGAATTTTTCTAAATTTCCTCTCTCCACCCTCCCTAAAAATGGTTTAGTCTGATGGTTAATTAGTGAACCGAACCAATCAGAGTTGAGGCTGCTCTGAGAACAACTGAAGTTACAGTGGAAGTGAAACTGACTGAAAATGTCAGGAAAAATCTGGTACCAGTAGCGTCATGAAAAGGAGAGGGAGGCCAGGAAAATTGCTTAATCAGTCTATCAAAACGTTCTTTAACAAGACAGATTAGTGCACTGTAACCAGGGAGTCAATGTGACGGGGTGCCGTGCCCTGATAGGACACCTAATAAGAGCCGCCGCCCACGCACTCCGTATTGTCACATCTGTGTATACCGGCGCGGCGCGCACCATCCGAATGATTACGCGCTCAGAGTCCCCGTCTTTTGTGCTATTATGTAGTTTGTTGGTTTGTATAACATGCAGAAAACAGACTTGCCGGCTGCTGATGTGATATTTTGAACAATACTGTCAAGAAAACGGGAATACAACTCATTGCTATTGATGGATACATTTATTAGCTTTATTTAATAAAATAGCACATTATCTTCATCAAAAATGAAAACACTAAGAAACTTAAATAGTTTTATTTTACGTTTGACTACATTAATTTTAATTTCTGAATATTTATCTCACCTGTTAGACATCAGACTGACTGGAAAGATATTTTATAGGCCTGTTATATTGCTGGTATAGGCCTACTTTAAAAAAAAAAAAAAGTTTATTTTATCATTTGACTAATTTCTTGTCTTTTGTTGTTATTTTAATAATTTGTCTTGCACAATAATAATTTATTAATCGCTTAATGCCATTGTTTTGATGTAATATTTATATACAACTTTGCATAAAAATAAGTAAAAGCAATAACCTTTATTTGCATTTATTTATTTGTCTGTTAGAAATCCTTATTAGGTGCATGGCACCAGATGTGGGCATCCATGCCTATATCTTATAGGCCCACCATATATGATATGAGTGGAGGGCGTTGGGGGCCCACATCAATGTTTTTTTCAGGGGGCCCAGAATTCCCTAGCTAGGCCCTGGCTCTGTTTATTATAAGTGTGTGCTGCAGTTACTGTAAATGCTCAAGCTTTTTAAAGTCAGGTGGATTCTGATTGGCTGTCAATGCTTTATATTGTTCATCAGCTAAAAAATGGTTCTGAAAGTGATTTCAACAATATTTTTTCTCTGTCATGCAGTCGCTCATTTAGAATACTCCAAATTCATTAACATTAGAACAAGGTTAAGAACAAATTCATGTGAATTAGGTGGAATTTTTTTGTGAAAAGTTCCCCTGTGCATAGAAATACGAATAATCCATGCAATTATTAGTGAATGAGACCCATTATCTGTTAATTTTGACTTTCATTTAACCCCAAAACACAACACAATGCAATGCTTAATTTAATTAAACAAACAAACAAACAAACAAACAAACAAACAAACAAAAACACCTGTGCAAATATATGCACAAAATTCTGTCATATTAACCCAGTACTTTGGTTAATATTTTTACAGTCTTTTCTTAGAGTGTAAGACATTATGTTTCCTGTTTATGTTTAAAAGTGTAATGTTTGTATAATGTGATAGTGTAATCTTTGCTATTCTTATTAGTTTGTTGTCTATCTGCACTTTTAGATCACAAAATATTAAAAGTAGTGCTGTCAAATGATGAATCGCGATTAATCGCAACCAAAATAAAAGTTTGTTTTTACATAATATATGTGTGTGTACTGTGTATAATTATTATGTGTATATATATAAATACACACACGTGCATGTATATATTTAAGAAAAATGTTTAAATATTTATATATAAAATATTTATATATAATATACAAACCCGATTCCAAAAAAGTTGGGACACTGTACAAATTGTGAATAAAAAAGGAATGCAATAATTTACAAATCTCATAAACTTATATTTTATTCACAATAGAATATAGATAACATATCAAATGTTGAAAGTAAGACATTTTGAAATGTCATGCCAAATATTGGCTCATTTTGGATTTCATGAGAGCTACACATTCCAAAAAAGTTGGGACAGGTAGCAATAAGAGGCTGGAAAAGTTAAATGTACATATAAGGAACAGCTGGAGGACCAATTTGCAACTTATTAGGTCAATTGGCAACATGATTGGGTATAAAAAGAGCCTCTCAGAGTGGCAGTGTCTCTCAGAAGTCAAGATGGGCAGAGGATCACCAATTCCCCCAATGCTGCGGCGAAAAATAATGGAGCAATATCAGAAAGGAGTTTCTCAGAGAAAAATTGCAAAGAGTTTGAAGTTATCATCATCTACAGTGCATAATATCATCCAAAGATTCAGAGAATCTGGAACAATCTCTGTGCGTAAGGGTCAAGGCCGGAAAACCATACTGGATGCCCGTGATCTTCGGGCCCTTAGACGGCACTGCATCACATACAGGAATGCTACTGTAATGGAAATCACAACATGGGCTCAGGAATACTTCCAGAAAACATTGTCGGTGAACACAATCCACCGTGCCATTCGCCGTTGCCGGCTAAAACTCTATAGGTCAAAAAAGAAGCCATATCTAAACATGATCCAGAAGCGCAGGCGTTTTCTCTGGGCCAAGGCTCATTTAAAATGGACTGTGGCAAAGTGGAAAACTGTTCTGTGGTCAGACGAATCAAAATTTGAAGTTCTTTTTGGAAAACTGGGACGCCATGTCATCTGGACTAAAGAGGACAAGGACAACCCAAGTTGTTATCAGCACTCCGTTCAGAAGCCTGCATCTCTGATGGTATGGGGTTGCATGAGTGCGTGTGGCATGGGCAGCTTACACATCTGGAAAGGCACCATCAATGCTGAAAGGTATATCCAAGTTCTAGAACAACATATGCTCCCATCCAGACGTTGTCTCTTTCAGGGAAGACCTTGCATTTTCCAACATGACAATGCCAGACCACATACTGCACCAATTACAACATCATGGCTGCGTAGAAGAAGGATCCGGGTACTGAAATGGCCAGCCTGCAGTCCAGATCTTTCACCCATAGAAAACATTTGGCGCATCATAAAGAGGAAGATGCGACAAAGAAGACCTAAGACAGTTGAGCAACTAGAAGCCTGTATTAGACAAGAATGGGACAACATTCCTATTCCTAAACTTGAGCAACTTGTCTCCTCAGTCCCCAGACGTTTGCAGACTGTTATAAAAAGAAGAGGGGATGCCACACAGTGGTAAACATGGCCTTGTCCCAACTTTTTTGAGATGTGTTGATGCCATGAAATTTAAAATCAACTTATTTTTCCCTTAAAATGATAAATTTTCTCAGTTTAAACATTTGATATGTCATCTATGTTGTATTCTGAATAAAATATTGAAATTTGAAACTTCCACATCATTGCATTCTGTTTTTATTCACAATTTGTACAGTGTCCCAACTTTTTTGGAATCGGGTTTGTAAATTATATAAATATATATACATACAGTGGGGAGAACAAGTATTTGATACACTGCCGATTTTGCAGGTTTGCCCACTTACAAAGCATGTAGAAGTCTGTAATTTTGATCATAGGTACTCTTCAACTGTGAGTGACGGAATCTAAAACAAAAATCCAGAAAATCACATTGTATGATTTTTAAGTAATTAATTTGCATTTTATTACATGACATAAGTATTTGATACATCAGAAAAGCAGAACTTAATATTTGGTACAGAAACCTTTGTTTGCAATTACAGAGATCATACGTTTCCTGTAGTTCTTGACCAGGTTTGCACACACTGCAGCAGGGATTTTGGCCCACTCCTCCATACAGACCTTCTCCAGATCCTTCAGGTTTCGGGGCTGTCGCTGGGCAATACGGACTTTCAGCTCCCTCCAAAGATTTTCTATTGAGTTCAGGTCTGGATACTGGCTAGGGCACTCCAGGACCTTGAGATGCTTCTTACGGAGCCACTCCTTAGTTGCCCTGGCTGTGTGTTTCAGGTCGTTGTCATGCTGGAAGACCCAGCCACGACCCATCTTCAGTGCTCTTACTGAGGGAAGGAGGTTGTTGGCCAAGGTCTCGCGATACATGGCCCCATCCATCCTCCCCTCAATACGGTGCAGTCGTCCTGTCCCCTTTGCAGACAAGCATCCCCAAAGAATGATGTTTCCACCTCCATGCTTCACGGTTGGGATGGTGTTCTTGGGGTTGTACTCATCCTTCTTCTTCCTCCAAACACGGCGAGTGGAGTTTAGACCAAAAAGCTCTATTTTTGTCTCATCAGACCACATGACCATCTCCCATTCCTCCTCTGGATCATCCAGATGGTCATTGGCAAACTTCAGACGGGCCTGGACATGCACTGGCTTGAGCAGGGAGATCTTTGCGTGCGCTGCAGGATTTTAATCCATGACGGCGTAGTGTGTTACTAATGGTTTTCTTTGAGACTGTGGTCCCAGCTCTCTTCAGGTCATTGACCAGGTCCTGCCGTGTAGTTCTGGGCTGATCCCTCACCTTCCTCATGATCATTGATGCCCCACGAGGTGAGATCTTGCATGGTGCCCCAGACCGAGGGAGATTGACCGTCATCTTGAACTTCTTCCGTTTTCTAATAATTGCGCCTACAGTTGTTGCCTTCTCACCTAGCTGCTTGCCTATTTTCCTGTAGCCCATCCCAGCCTTGTGCAGGTCTACAATTTTATCCATGATGTCCTTACACAGCTCTCTGGTCTTGGCCATTGTGGAGAGGTTGGAGTCTGTTTGATTGAGTGTGTGGACAGGTGTCTTTTAAACAGGTAACGAGTTCAAACAGGTGCAGTTAATACAGGTAATGAGTGGAGAACAGGAGGGCTTCTTAAAGAAAAACTAACAGGTCTGTGAGATCCGGAATTCTTACTGGTTGGCAGGTGATCAAATACTTATGTCATGCAATAAAATGCAAATTAATTATTTAAAAATCATACAATGTGATTTTCTGGATTTTAATTTCCGTCACTCACAGTTGAAGTGTACCTATGATAAAAATTACAGACCTCTACATGCTTTGTAAGTGGGCAAACTTGCAAAATCGGCAGTGTATCAAATACTTGTTCTCCCCACTGTATATACAGTATATACATATAGTATATACATGTATGTGTGTGTATTCAAATATACATAATATTTGTACACAGTACACATACATATATTATGTAAAAACGAACTTTTATTTTAGATGCGATTAATTGCGATTAATCGTTTGACAGCCCTAATTAAAAGTACAGTGATAGTGTTTTGTTCATATAGCTCATAATTGATTATTGTACATGTAATCATAGAAATCAGTATAGTAACTACATGTTTACACTTTCTGATGAATATGTAAACGATTCTTGCCTGTGCAAAACTGAAGCTAAGGTGTTGTGAGGGGTTGCAGGGTTTCTTTCTCTTTTGGGGCCTTAGTGTTTTTGCCTTAATGTAAGATGGCAAGACGTGCTTATACTTGTAAATGTAAGTCTACATGCAGCATTGTTAAATTGATGCAGATTGATGCACCACATTATAATGTTTAGCATCTTCCTGTATTTTTAAGAGGCCACAGGGCTGTTTTAGTGGATGCAGTATATCCATTTAGGTTATACGGGTCATTCCTTTTATGCAGTTTCATATCCCCATGCCCTAATATATTATATGACATGTTGAATTAACACTTTCTAATGACGGAAGTCATATGGTTTGTATCACAGCATTACAATTAAGTCAACATTGGGGTGAATTTAATAATTTCACCATTTTTATTTGAGCAGATGTTGCTATTTTCCCCATGTCCCCAGGTGCTGTGCAACTTATATATAAAAAAAAAAAAGTAATTATATTAGGTTTTATTTATTTTTTCCCCAGTGTCCTCAGTTTTACTTTCCACACATTCTTTTGTAATATTTACGAAAGCAAAGTAAAATCAGTTTTAGTGGGAGAACAACAGCACATATATCAAGTATTAGCAATTTATTATTGAAGCCATGCTGTTTGTCATGATAAAACATAATACCATGTAATACAATTAAAGAAATCATTATATTTGTAAAATTTTCAAATATTTTTAAAAATATTGAAATGATCAAGTTGAAACCCCCACTGAGCAATGGTTAGACTATGGACATTTTTTTTTTGTTAGCCATGCCATGAACTTTCTTGCCATTTTGTAAATTATATATTAAATGTGACCAAATTTCTGTAAATCTTACAGAGTGTAAGACTTACACTTTCTTAAATTATAGCAGAAGCATGTTATTATTTTATTTTTTATTTATTTTTCTATATATATATATATATATATACACCGATCAGGCATAACATTGTGACAGGTGAAGTGAATAACACTGATTATCTCTTCATCACGGCACCTGTTAGTGGGTGGGATATATTAGGCAGCAAGTGAACATTTTGTCCTCAAAGTTGATGTGTTAGAAGCAGGAAAAATGGGCAAGTGTAAGGATTTGAGCGAGTTTGACAAGGGCCGAATTGTGATGGCTAGACTACTGGTCAGAGCATCTCCAAAACTGCAGCTCTTGTGGGGTGCAGTGGTCAGTATCAAAAGTGGTCCAAGGAAGGAACAGTGGTGAACCGGCAACAGGGTCATGGGCGGCCAAGGCTCATTGATGCACGTGGGGAGTGAAGGCTGGCCCGTGTGGTCCGATCAAACAGACGAGCTACTGTAGCTCAAATTGCTCAAGAAGTTAATGCTGGTTCTGATAGAGTCAGAATACACAGTGAATCGCAGTTTGTTGTGTATGGGGCTGCATAGCCGCAGACCAGTCAGGGTGCCCATGCTGACCCCTGTCCACCATTACCGAAAGCTCCAACAGTGGGCACGTGAGCATCAGAGCATTTCTTTTACATCACGTGGATGGCTGGGTGCGTGTATGTCACTTACCTGGGGAACACATGGCACTAGGATACACTATGGGAAGACGGCAAGCTGACAGAGGCAGTGTGATGCTTTGGGCAATGTTCTGCTGTCTAGTGGAGTTCATGCCTCGACGAGTCAGGGCTGTTTTGGCAGCAAAAGGGGGACCAACACAATATTAGGAAGGTGGTCATAATGTTATGCCTGATTGGTGTATATATATTGCAAAATTGTGTATTGTCCTCTCCTGTGGTTTGTTAAGATTCAATCCTAGAAACTGTCTGAAACACCAACTGATCCATATCTTTATTTTTTATCTGGATACTACAAAGGTTAGAAATACAATCTTGAAATATAATTGGCAAACCAGAGTACATGGTGCCTATGGCTATGCATTGATCCAGTGACAAAAGATCTCAGTCTTTAAGGTTAACAACAGTCACGATCATTAGATTGATGTAGGAAGGAAGGAAGTCTGAATCTCAGGACAGCCTTAAACCAGCCACCACCAGACGTGTGAATTCCTGCAGCAGCCACTGCTATGGTTCATTCAATCAACATTTAGTATATCTATTTTAGAGTAGTAAATTATTCCCAGATGCAGCCCGCATGATAAACACAAATGCTAGTGTAATCACACAGGTGAGATGATTGACAGGCTTGTAATTAGGTTTTTCAGTATATGTAATCTTCCCACTGCCAGCGCTGCACTTATTGCTATATGAATAGGAAAATAAAACCCAGGGAGTGTTCACTGCTGTTCAAGATAAATGTGGTCTCAGAAAAAGACTTTTCTGTGATCCCTAGATTATGTGCACCTCCACCCTTGTAGATGAATTGACTAGTTTAAGGCAAGAAACATATAATGATGTGTACAAACAACACCATGACAGTGACTTATGAGGAAGCAAATTGAAGTAAATGACTAAATCTCACAGAAGCAACTTTAATTAACAGTGTGTGCACTGTGTTCAGTCAGTGGCTTTTATTTTAAAGTGGTTTGAGTTATTAGCATGAGCCACCTGGTTATGCCAAAGAGACAAGACCTTATCGCACGATATATTCATTATGCCATTAACTGAATTCACCTTTGATTAATGATGCATATTCAGTTTGATTCATGAAAGTACAAATAGTTTTAAAGATTAAATGCTGTACAAGACAATATGAAATATTTGTATCATATAATAAAGATTAGTACTTTTAGAAATCAGCTAATGCAAAAATATTTAGGTTGTAGGTGAATATCATTTGTGACAAAGCTTTGAAAATGTTAAACCACTCACTATAAACCTCTGAATATTTCATCAATTAAAGGTAAAATTTCCCACATTTATTAAAATATCAGAATGCAAGACTTCAAAGGCAACCAAAAGCTTGAAGCTGGTCATGCACCCACAATGACTTTCACTTGAAAGCTATGCTTGTAAGAGTCACAAATGTAAGAAAATCAAAACAGTTATTCATGTAACCCCCCCCCAACAAACAAACCGAAATGCACACATACATAAAAACAGTGGAGTTTTTATATAGTAATTACATAGTAATAACAATGTTACTAATATGTAATAACTTTTTTTTTAACACTGATTGTCTTCTGAAGCTAAAATCCTCCTATAACAGATATAACTCCTATATTTGATTCATTCATTAGTACAGAAATCTGCTCTGTCAGAGTCCACAAAATCTTGTATTTTGTTGGAAAGCAGATGCCACAGGTCCAAATGTTTATGCCTTAGCCATGAAATCCAGTTGAGATTCCTCGCACATGTTGTCTGACGGACATTAAGCGCTCTCTAATCTCCAATTTAATTAGAGATTAACAAGAAGTATTTGGCCTACTTTCATGATTTTATTTAGGTACAGTTTTTCCCCCATTTCCTTGAATGGAAAACCTTACTGTGCATATCTCTGACACAAGAAAATGGCTTAACCTTTCCTTTCCCAAAATATGTTTGACTGCTAAAGTTATGACGATGAACAGCAAACTGTAGACTTTGTAGACTTCTTTCTCACTTTGAAAAGAGTAGTGCCTTTGTAGTGTCTCTTTAAACATGTCCTAGCTCACCCCCTTTTTTGTTTCTAATCACCTTGGCTACTTTTCTAATCAAATCGAAGCTGAGTCATTGGTTATATACAGTACATAATCTATGAACCTGAATGTGGGGTTACTATGCACATTTCACATTTAGCATCATGTTTTTGCACATTTCACATTTAGCATAATATTTATTCTTATTCTTTTTTCCATAGAGTTAAAAACCTGATAGTAAACAGATTTAAGTTCCTATTTTATGCATATAACCATATATTCCTATTGTATGCATAATTTTACGCATATGACCGGCAGCTTTGATCTAATGTGGTGTATTAGTTTGGCTTATAATATTTTAAGGATTGAACTTTAAATCTTCCATCTTTTCTGCAAGAATTTCAGTTGACAAATACTATGTTGTGTTTTATCATCATTTTACATAAAATGTAGTATATACTAATAAGGGTGGACCTTCATGCTGACATTTTTTCTAAAATATAAAAGATAGTAAACAGATTTAGGTTCCTATTTTATGCATAATTTTATGCATATGACCGGCAGCTTTGATCTAATGTGGTAGTATTAGTTTGGCTTATAAGATTTTAAGGTTTGAAGTTTGAATCTTCCATCTTTTCTGCAAGAATTTCAGTTTATTTATGTCAATTGACAAATACTATGTTGTGTTTTATCATAATTTTATATAAAATGTAGTATATACTAATAAGGGTGGACCTTTATGCTGAAACTTTTTCTAAAAATTGTACGCTTTCATACAAAATCACCACCTTGTGAAATAGTTATGCTTTCCATTGAGATTAGGTTGGTCTAGAGTGGCAATGGAAATAAGACAAACTTGTCAAATTATATCATCTCCTTTCAGTCATTCTGTTACAACCAGAAAATATCAAGTGATCGTTTGGTTATAGATACTTCTTGGCTCGTTCCTGACTCTATTTTTGGCTGATCTCATGGTTAGCTGTTGGGTTGCAGACCAGGATGTGGAAGTTATGGAGAGGGATCCAATCCCCAAAATGACCCTTTATCAACAACCAGCAGATGCTACAGCTTTGGCCTTCAAGTTTCTGACTAAATGATCTCCCTAGATAGTTTCAGCCTGCTGCTGACCGCCCTGACATGGTTCAGTGTGCCCTAGTGCTGATAGAGATTAGCAGATCCCTTTTCTCTTGCTTTCTCTTTTTTTTCCCTTTCACACTTTCCTTCTTTCTCTCTCCCAGTTGGGGTAAATGGTTAGATGATTTAAGGTGAAGCATTATAAGACTTCCTGTGACTGGATTGCATGGTTTTTAAGTAGCTCAAATTGTATTGTTTCAAAATTCGTAATTGGCCACACCAGGCTCTGAGTCGACGTGAAGACAGTTTGTCCATTCATCCCCTGATTTCTAATGCAACCCATATCTGGGCCCTGAGGGAAAGGTCATTGTTAGAGAATAGCACACTATTATTTTCTAGTGTGAAGCGAAAGAAAATAGTTCAACTGAAAATGAAAATTTTGTCATTACTCATTATGTCGTTCAAAACCTGTATTGTTGAGTGCAAAATTAGAATTAGACTGGAACAGACCATTTTACATCGTTATTCACCGTTTTTTTTTTTTTTTATTCTCTTTTGTTTTACATGAAAACAATAACAGCATACAGGTTTTGAACAAAAATTGGTTAAGTACTGTAAATAATGACGTGGGGACACTATAATAAAATTTGAATTATATTACTGATCTGCCCGCATTGACACTATATAATAATTGAAATTAGCTGGATGACATCACCGTTTTCTCCAGAGCTGCTGTACAGCCAAATCAAATTCTGTTGCATTATTTTCCTGTTAACACTGTGAAGCTGCTTTGAAACAATCGGCATTGTAAAAAGCGCTATATAAATAAAGGTGACTTGACTTGACGTGTGAACAATCCTTTTAACCGTTTCACATGCACTCAAAAAAATAGCTTTTTGGTCTAACTTAATACAATTTAATACAAACACATACATGTTCCATGATCGTTTGATTGAGAGGGGTAGAACTGAAGACTGAACTGAAATGTTGTGCTGACCCTCAAACTAAATTATTTTATTTATTTCTATAAAAACTTATAGCAAACACAACACTTGTTCATATGCCAAGTGTAACATTTGTAGCATGCAAGTAATGATCAAGTAAAAAAACTTCTCATCACTGGCGTTAGCACAGTTACAACTCATTGAGAACATCACAGACTTATTTCATATAGCCACCCACAGCCTAACCACAAGGTCTACACTTCACGATAATGGTAACCTCAAAAGTTGACATAACATAAACTCTTTTAAATGTCAAATATAACTGAACATCAAACGTTAACTGGTCTTTCTCTTTACTAAAAAACATATTAAACAGCACTTAATTTCAACATTTACTCTCCTGATTCATCCCTATGCAAAGCATGCTGGGAACTAGAAATCCACTGCCCAGTTTCAGTCAATGCAACAGAAATGAATCATGTAGTCCCAACACAAATGGTTTATGTTAACTTAACATTTTACAAATTTAATTTCATTTAACGTAATTCAATTGAGTATATATGACAATTAAGTAAAAAACTAAAGATTTGTGTTGTTTTAACTTATTTTATTTACATAAACTGAGCAAACAGCTAGAATAATTTTTGTGAGTGTGTGTAAGTGAAAATCTATACCAAAGAAGAGGGAAAGATGCAAAATTTGCAGATCATTTGTGGACAAAAGGACAACAAGGTGCTAATTACCGTAATGTTTTTTAAATTAATTAGGGGCTAGTTAGGAACTGACTAATTACTTGCCATTAAGCGCAAAACACTTAAGACAGAGAAGGCTACCTCAATGCGAGTATAATTGGAGATGTGAGTCTATCTGCCATTATTCCTAATTACCATCTCTTTGGAAACAGATTTTCACTGCTATATTTGATTTTAGTCTAATTATGTTTACAAAGACTGGTGGACAGTGTCCATTCAAACCAGGTGAAATACAATTCCAAGAAAAAGCAGTTGCTGTAGCATTATCTGTTCTTTCTGTTCAAATAATTCCCCCTCTGCTAGCTTATTGCACATAGACATCTGCTGGGTTTCTATCCAAATGTGAAGCAAATCTTTTCTAAGTTTGCAAAAAAAAAAAAAAAAAAAACGAATTAAGTGCATTTCCACCAAGTTGTTCGAGCGGATGATGTTGGTATTGGTAACCTAGTAACCAACAGTAAATAAAATGCCATTAGCGGAAACAGCTGATTAGTCACGTGGGTTTAATGTTCGCTATGTCAGAATTTATTCAGCAAATGCGTTTCCATCTCCCATTATTCACATTAACTCTTTTTTGCACAAGTCAAAAACCACCTCAAGCAATCGTACATTTTTTTTGCAAACGAAAGGCACAGTATGTAAGTTTCGCAGCTAGAGGTCGCTTATTATAAAGTTTTATTAACGTTACGGTGGTATGAAGCAGGGCGGGCCGAGAGCCATGGGAGCCAATCAGTCTTGAGACCAGCGGAGCTTTTATTATGCTGTAGTCGGCCACTTCCGCTCTTTTCGTTGAGTGTTTAACATGGTTAAAACAATAATAAATACATTTGAGTGTGTTGAAAGTTATGTTATAACGTTACTATTAATAAAAGCTGGATGACTAAATGACTGTTGCTAAATGACATGCAATTAATTTTAAAATATATGATGGAAAAAGCTCTCTCTGATTATGCTATGTTAGCCACTTGACAAAATAGTGTTGTCTCTGAGACGTGGTAAAACGTAGTAACGAAAGACTAACCATGTTGAGCTGTATAACAATTAGTTATCTGTTGATAAATGTATCCAAACAGTTGCTCACCTGTCTAACAAAACACATAATATATAAAGCGTCTTTGATGTTTCCATGGTTTCTACGAAAGTAAAACTACAAATCGATGGTTTGACAGGCGATGCAATGACACGGTCTGTAACATTGGTTAAAATGGCTAATTTCTCTGGATTTAAACATTGTACAAGATCATGTAAGTACACAAGTCAACAAAATATATAAAATTGTTCTAGTGATTTTTGTATATTTTCATGTAAAAATCTTACATATTGCGCCTTTAGGGGATTTTTTATTTCCAAATTTGTTGATTTCATCACTCGTTTTCTGATGCGATACTTCAAAATGCACATACAAACATGGTGATGGAATTACAATGGCTAATTACAAGCAATCTATTTGTAGATAATGTAAATACTGTGGCTACGTTTGTTTGAGCAGCCCAACAAAATAATATTGGCCCTAACAATGTACATCTAATGTGGGACCAGTTTACTTGACCAAACAAAAGTGTTTAGGAAACCTGTTTGAATACAGGCTTAAAATTACTTTTGCAATTCAGCTTGGTAACAGTAGAGGCACAGGCACACTTTACCTTTAAAGAATGGGTAAAAAAAAACACTATTTAAAGAGTAAGGGGCTAAGGGGCTGTGAGTGACATTTCGAAAGTTCTTCAGGGAAGAAAATGAACACAGTAGGTCGCTTTGTACAATTTGTGCCAAACCAAAATGTTGACAGCCTACCAAACTCACAGAGATTTTTTTATTGTCTCAATGAAAAGGTTATTGATTCTTTTGCTACTTCTGTATACTCAGACGATTTTCTAGGCAGCTCTCCAGCTGCGGTATGCTGGACAACATAATGAATATAGAGAGGATGCCTCTTATCTTTGAAAAGATAAAATACATATATGTGCAGGGAACACCAACATATGTTGACACATACAACATTATCTGGATAAGATACTCATGTTTGGGGAAAGAAACTGATAACTAGGTTACTGATAAATCATTTAGCTGACATGTATCCAGGGCACTTATAGCAAGTACAGTCACCCTGCTTTAGGGTACGAGGAGAAGTTCACAAATCACTAGGGCTGCCCCCTAATAGTTGACTAAACGTTAGTCGATGAGAAGTGTGCTGAGTGAACTCAGTATTAGTCGTATTAATACTGTATTAATTGTATTAGTCGGTTAGTCGCAAAAGAAAAAACTCCACAGGAAGTGGCAAAGTCACACAGTCCATGAGGGACAGATCGTTAACTGCGGGTCCTTGTAGTAATTACTGTACATACAGTACAGTACATTACATTCGGGCAGGAAATCCAAACATTTGCCTGTCATTCATCAACCTCAAATATGGCTTATCATTTGAAACATGTAAGTAGTAGCAACTTTACATGGCCGTTCGCTCTAATGTTAACCTAGATAAATGCGCTATTATTAGGCAGATATCCAAGTGTTTGTGCGGAGTGTGAAAGCTGAAGTATTAGCCGACACAATCACTTGCATTTTTCCTGATAACACTGAAAATACTCTGTCATTTTTGGTCATACAGAAAAGAGTAATACATCATTAGAAACTTCTACTTTTATATGTTTGACTCTTTCTGCCATCTTGGCCTTTATGAATTGGAGCGCGTCACAAAAATGAACCGAAACTTAGCGTATAGGCTACTTTCCTCACAGACATGAGAAATTCGAATCAAAAACAAATACTTTCTGATTATGTAAAGGTTATCTAAAGGTGCGTCCACTGCGTAAATGGCAAGTCAGCATCGTCAACTTCATGTTTACAGCTGACACTGACTCAGAAAACACTAGTTTATTAGTAAACAATTAAAATGTCTCTTTGCTATTTTTTTCTGACACATTCGTAATCATTACTTTTGCATGTGTTTTTCAGCAAGCTTTAGGCCGTGTGTCCACCAAAGCGTTTTTAGCCTGCTGAAAACGCTACACGCTCTGCTGAAATGAAATGCCTGAAAATCTCCTCCACTGTGATTGGACAGCTAGGTAAAAAGTGACAGTGATGAGCGCTGAGTTTTACCCCAAAGTTGAACATTCTTCAACTTTGAAGAAGTTTTGGTGACCGGTAAAAAATGCCAAGCGCTCAACCGTGAAATAGACACTCAGTGCCTTGTTACGCTCCCGCCGTTTTAAAAACACGGCACTCCCATTGAAAACAATTGAAAAAATACACTAGCCCCAGGAAAAAAGCATTGGTGGACACAGGGCCTTATGCGTGCGCTTGAACGCGGAATAGGCTATATAAGTAATTAAATGAATATAAATGTGTGATTAGTCGACTAATGGCCTAAATTAATGACTACTCGTCGACTAGAAAAATCTTTAGGCTACAGCCACCCAGGTTACAATGGCAACTACATCTTTCTGTAACTCTACATAATTTTTGTCTTGTTTTGTTTGTTTTCAGTGGTTTTGGCCTACTTGGGTCTTAACTTTCAACTTTTGTTCATAAAGAAAGTCTGTCATCATTTACTCACCATCATGTCCTTCCACAGACACTATCGATGTCTAAAAAAGACATTAAAAAGATCATAAATATGACTCTTTATGACTCTATGACTGCTATTCCAAATCTTTAAGCCATACAATAGCTTTGTGTGAAGAACAGACCAAAATGTGCATTATTCACTTAAAAAGCCTCTCCTCTGCCACAGCTCTCAAATCTTATTTATGCGTTCACATATAAAAATGAATAAAATAGAATATACCAAGGCATGCAGTTGAATAACAACTTAAATTAAGATTAGTACATGATGCCCAAATATTTTTATGTGCACAAAAGATGAAAGTTAAAACCCAAGTAGACCAAACCCACTGAAAATAAACAAAATAACTTCAGAAGACTTGAAATATATAGTGCACAAAAGTTATACTGACTACTTTATGGTTCTTGTTTGTTCGTTGCACACTTATACTGTATTAAGAGCAACAAACATTTGGCATCTCTTATTTTGTTCTGAAGAAGAAAGAAATTGGTTTTAGAATGATATAAGGGTCAATAAATGAAACACATTGATTTTTGACTTTAAATATCTTTAGAAAAAAACAAAGATGCTTTAAAGATGCTTTAAAGACATTTCTTCTCAGCTGTCAAGACATAGACTCATAAAATCTCTAATAATAAAAGATCATCAAAGTGTCTTTGAAATGCACTAGATTCCATACATGTTGCCTTTATTCGGAAGGACATTGCTATTTCTTTCACATCTCTTGTATGCATCAGTTGTTCTGTCATTTACGCCCCTGCTGTATGCTGACCTTGCCTGGGTAAAATCCTTACAGCTCAAAGCCACGCGGCATATCCTCCTGCCTCACTGCCCTCTGCAATAAATTATTTAAGGACTTCACCATCCTGTACAAATCTCACCATTTAGTACTGTGCTGTCAGTCAAAAACATATTATCAACGCACTGGAATCATGGACTCCACAGTTCATTGCATTAGTGTAATTACCCTGTTCGCAGTCAGCCGCCAACTCTATTGTCCGAGCTAAAAAACCATATCTTAATGTTAAGCAGCACATCAGACAGTGCACTGGGCAAATTGATAATTTAGACCAAGCTCACACGGTTTCATTTGGGAAATGATGTGTGGGTTGTAAATTTATGCAGAAAGGCACAGCTGGATGGGAATCATGGACAAAAATGGAGTTGCAGTTGAATGCCTAAATGCAGTTGACCCTTGGTTACTGTTGCAAGCTGAGACGAGTTTTATAAAACATCCCATAGGAATGAATAGTATCTTTCTGTGAACAACATGATTTTAGTACACAACATGCTCATAAAATGGTAAAAATCAATTGGATATTATTCTTATGTGGGCTGGAATGATTGTGATACTGCAAAGCATTTTAGTTGCCCTTTTTTCTTTTCAAAAATTGTTAAATTGAGCAGTAACATCATCAATAAACTGCAAGGACGGCAATGCAGATTTGAGCAAAACATAAAAAAAACGAAAAGAGAAAAGCTTCATTTAATAGATAGCTCAATGACATGACACTTTTTTGTGTCTGGATCTATGAATATATTTAAAAAGCATTAAAAATGCAATCCATAAAGCCAAAGATATCAGGGTGATGCAAATGTCCTGATATCATGAAGAAAAAAAGCCTCATTAAAGGAATGAAATTCTTGAAAGCCGGAAGTTGAAAACATGAAGTAGTTTGGCCTAGCCTTTTATTATTACTTATTTTAACACAACTGCTAGAAAAGCTTAAAGGAGTAGTTCACTTTAAAATGAAAATCACCCCATGATTTACTCGCCCTCAAGCCATCCTAGGTGTATATGACTTTCTTCTTTCAGACGAACACAATTGGAGTTATATTACTAAATATCCTGACGCTTCCAAGTATACGAAATACGGAAGGCGGTCTGCCAGAAGCTAGATATTTTACTTTATAAAGTTTTAAATATGGATATTTTTGAGTGAGGGTGAGTAAATCATGGGATATTTTTTATTTTAAAGTAGGGCTGTCAATCGAGTAAAATTTTTAATCACGATTAATCGCACACTTATCGTGAAATTAGGCGTATGCTTTTTCTCATTAAACATTCATTTTGTCATAATTTTCTATATCCAGCAAAGTAAAAAATCAGATTGAAGGGTGATTGTCACAAAACTGTATTTTCTGCAAGCTTCAAGGATCATTGGAGACTCCAAAAGGACACCAAATAACCAAATATAGATTTATACACACCTAAGCACCCATGAAAAAAAACATTACAGAAAAAAACTTTACAGAATTCACAGTGTATAGTATGTCATGTGTACAGAGCAACAACGAGATTGTTTTCCTTTTAGACGAGTCAAGCTGCGATACCGAACAGAACCACACGGAGACGACAAAAAAACTCTTAAATCAACCGCTTTGACTGCATAAACCTACGATTACTAAACACAACAACATACACATGACAAATCAAACATTATCCTTCTGTCACGGTGTGTGCAGGCAGGAAGGCAAAGACAGGTAAATCCAATTCTCAAGGAAGTTTAATGAAATAGAACACTCAAGTGAGTAAAACAGGTCAGTAGCAACACACTCAATACTAGGACGTACATAGACGAGACCGGACCAAGACTGAAGAAAAAATCTTTACATTATCGCTGTTTTGGACTGTTTGAATGAATTCGATTACTGGATCACTGAAAACTTTCCCAGAGTTTACTGGCTTAAAGGATTAGTTCACCCAAAAATGAAAATAAGCCCATGATTTACTCACCCTCAAGTCATCCTAGGTGTATATGACATTCTTCTTTCAGACTAATAAAATCAAAGTTATATTAAAAAAAGTCCTGGCTAATCCAAGCTTTATAATGGCAGTGAATTGTTGCCTCGTTTATGAAGTCCATAAAAGTGCATCTATCCATCATATAACTGCTCCACACGGCTCCAGGGGGTTAATAAAGGCCTTCTGAAGCGAAGTGGAGCGTTTGTGTAAGAAAAATATCCATATTTAAAACTTTATAGACTAAAATAACTAACTTCCCTTAACTTAAACTAAAATTATTAACCCCCTGGAGCCGTGTGGAGCAGTTATATGATGGATAGATGCACTTTTATGGACTTCATAAACGAGGCAACAATTCACTGCCGTTATAAAGCTTGGATTAGCCAGGACTTTTTTTAATATAACTCTGATTTTATTCGTCTGAAAGAAGAATGTCATATACACCTAGGATGACTTGAGGGTGAGTAAATCATGGGCTAATTTTCATTTTTGGGTGAACTAACCCTTTAAAATGGCCTGATCACAAACAGAGAAACAGAATCAGGTTAAAGAGTTAGAATGGAAATTTCAACCTACCAGGGTTACAGGTGCTTGTAGATGCTCCGTGTGATTGTGATAAACTCCCGACTTCTAAGATCATCTAACTGCGTGATGAAAATTACGTTGTTGACGCAGCTTCACGTACTTCTGTAATTTATTTGCGTTATTTGCATTAAATTATTTTAAAGCATTAAGGACTTTAACCGCATGCATTAACGCGTTAGCGTTGAAACAAGTGATAATTATTTGTTGAATAGAAAGTTACCCAAAAAAAAGCATTTATTTGAAATAGTGTTTTTGGAGCAATTTAGTGCATCCTTTCTGAATAAAAGTATTTTTAAAAAAATTACTGACCCTACATTTTTGTAAGGTAGTGTATTTTTTTTTAAATTATCCCAGATTAAAATAGAAAAACAGAACAGAGCTGAAAACTAGAAATGTTTCTAAAGTTTATTCAAGATTTATAAAACCGGTTTCACAGACAGGGTTTAGATTAAGCCAGGATTAGGCCTTAGTTCAATTAGGATATTTAAGTAGCTTTTATAAACGCACCTTAGAAAAACATTACTGGTGTGAATCCTGAGACAAAACAATGGCACTGACATATTTTAAGATATGACAATGCAAGTTAATTTCAGTTAAAACAGCTCAAACATGCATTTTAGTCTGGGACTAGCTTAAACCTTGTCTCTGAAACTGAGAGTTAGTTTGGTTGCAAGGACCCTATTATTTTGTATTGGTCAGTGGTGTAGGTGAAGGGTCAAGTAGCAAGGTACACTTGTGTGCCTTTCATCAGCCTACTGGTTTCAGAAGCCCACGTCTCAACACATTTGCATCAGCATGTGTGAAGTCAAAACATACATAAAATAGCAGCCACCTTTTAAATGACTTCTTATGGGCTCTCTTGGAGGTAGGATGTCATAGCATCAGGCGCCTGTCAGAGCACAAACTACTGCTTTGACAGTTCGCAAATGTTGAGCTCTACTAAACGTATCCTTACTGATCCATAACCCTCTTTTCATAGAGTTTCACTTTGATCAAGCCATGGGGCTTATGTGGAAATGTAGGGAGGGGAAGATGGAAGGGAGTTGCTTAGCCCAACTAGTTCACATTATGGAAATGAGGATGATTTCGAAGGATAATTACTTTCAACTCATTAAACCAGGAATAAGGACTTAAAATGACCTGCCCAAAGCTCACATCTCTGTTCACCTTGCTGACAAAAGCAAGAGAGAGTGTGTTTGTGAGACAAGAAGTGAGAGAAAGTGGAACATACCTGTTTCACACCACTAAGGTTGTTTGATGTAGCTCTCTCTACTTCCCCTTCCTGCTGTGATCTCTATCTTTAATCAGTGTTTGGAGGAGGCGATTGAGACCTACCTCTGAGAAGCACCCGAACACTGTGATTTTCACTGGTGCTCTCAGAAATAGCATAATTTTTTCCCTGCTACTGACCAAGACAATCCATTATACATGAAAGAAACTCTTAAGCCTTGTTCACACCTGGTATTAACAGTTGTCTTGGGTGGTCTGAGCACATGTGGTTAGTTAGTACAGATTCTCATCTACACCATTTGTATGTTTTTTTCATTTGTACGTTTTTTTTTTTTTTTTTTTTTTTTTTTTCCTTTTAAAGCAAACTTCAAAACTTTGCTGTCCTTCTTTGTTGTCTGAATGATACCTCCAAATGTGGTTTTAGTGACTGGAAAACAGTCTGTATTAGCATTTATCATTAGTGATTGTATCATCCAACCCCTAATACATATAATGTACAGTGGGGAGAACAAGTATTTGATACACTGCCGATTTTGCAGGTTTGCCAACTTACAAAGCATGTAGAAGTCTGTAATTTTTATCATAGGTACTCTTCAACTGGGAGTGATGGAATCTAAAACAAAAATCCAGAAAATCACATTGTATGATTTTTAAGTAATAATTTGCATTTTATTGCATGACATAAGTATTTGATACATCAGAAAAGCAGAACTTAATATTTGGTACAGAAACCTTTGTTTGCAATTACAGAGATCATACGTTTCCTGTAGTTCTTGACCAGGTTTGCACACACTGCAGCAGGAATTTTGGCCCACTCCTCCATATAGACCTTCTCCAGATCCTTCAGGTTTCGGGGCTGTCGCTGGGCAATACGGACTTTCAGCTCCCTCCAGAGATTTTCTATTGGGTTCAGGTCTGGAGACTGGCTAGGCCACTCCAGGACCTGGAGATGCTTCTTACGGAGTCACTCCTTAGTTGCCCTGGCTGTGTGTTTCGGGTCGTTGTCATGCTGGAAGACCCAGCCACGACCCATCTTCAATGCTCTTACTGAGAGAAGGAGGTTGTTGGCCAAGATCTCGCGATACATGGCCCCATCCATCCTCCCCTCAATACGGTGCAGTCGTCCTGTCCCCTTTGCAGAAAAGCATCCCCAAAGAATGATGTTTCCACCTCCATGCTTCACGATTGGGATGGTGTTCTTGGGGTTGTACTCATCCTTCTTCTTCCTCCAAACACGGTGAGTGGAGTTTAGACCAAAAAGCTCTATTTTTGTCTCATCAGACCACATGACCTTCTCCCATTCCTCCTCTGGATCATCCAGATGGTCATTGGCAAACTTCAGACGGGCCTGGACATGCGCTGGCTTGAGCAGGGAGACCTTTGCGTGCGCTGCAGGATTTTAATCCATGACGGCGCAGTGTGTTACTAATGGTTTTCTTTGAGACTGTGGTCCCAGCTCTCTTCAGGTCATTGACCAGGTCCTGCCGTGTAGTTCTGGGCTGATCCCTCACCTTCCTCGTGATCATTGATGCCCCACGAGGTGAGATCTTGCATGGTGCCCCAGACCGAGGGAGATTGACCGTCATCTTGAACTTCTTCCATTTTCTAATAATTGCGCCTACAGTTGTTGCCTTCTCACCAAGCTGCTTGCCTATTGTCCTGTAGCCCATCCCAGCCTTGTGCAGGTCTACAATTTTATCCCTGATGTCCTTACACAGCTCTCTGGTCTTGGCCATTGTGGAGAGGTTGGAGCCTGTTTGATTGAGTGTGTGGACAGGTGTCTTTTATACAGGTAACGAGTTCAAACAGGGGCAGTTAATACAGGTAATGAGTGAAGAACAGGAGGGCTTCTTAAAGAAAAACTAACAGGTCTGTGAGAGCCGGAATTCTTACTGGTTGGTAGGTGATCAAATACTTATGTCATGCAATAAAATGCAAATGCAAATAAAATGCAATAAAATGCAAAATCATACAATGTGATTTTCTGGATTTTTGTTTTAGATTCCGTCTCTCACAGTTGAAGAGTACCTATGATAAAAATTACAGACCTCTACATGCTTTGTAAGTAGGAAAACCTGCAAAATCGGCAGTGTATCAAATATTTGTTCTCCCCACTGTATATAGTGTTACTATATATCGCTACTATATATCGCTCTCTCTCATCTCTCCGACAGTGAGTTGACACACAAACCCGGCTCCCCTTATTCACTCGTTTCATTTGCTCCAGATGAATATTGTTGGTGTTACAGGGTTTGATCTTCGGTGTGGGATTGTGTGTATTGCACATAATTTTACTCATTCCTGCAGATATTGTGTTCACACCTAAAGTGTGCGCACATAAAACCACTACTCAGTACTAAATTGAGTTCTTTTTCATTACTTATTGCGCTTAAACAGTCACACACACAAAATAATGTCAAAATGCCAGTCTTGGCGAGTATTCACGTAAACACAGTCAGTTAAGTGAGCATAAACAGTTATGACGCATGTGTAACAGTATAATGGATCCGTGTGTCAGGTCTTAAAGTGACAGCAGCCTAATATACCTGCTGCCAAATTATAGATATTATTAAAATGTGCAGCGGAGCCAATATTTGTATTCATCTGTAACAATCTCAAAATAATCTGTATATGTCTGTATTCGGATAAAACCGTAAGTGGATGTAACTTTAACCGGAAGTTTGTAAAATTACTTGCGAAGATCGTTTTAAGTGTCATTTTGTTCTTATCGTCGTTATCATTTAACAGATATGCCTTGTATAACTTATCAAATTTATATATTTTTTATTATAATTATGACATTTATTTAAATATTGTCAAATTGTCGATTATATTTATATATATATATATTTCTTGTGATAATGAAGTAAATAATTAAATAAATGAGTAAATAAACAAGTATATTAATAATGAAATTAGTGAGTAAATATGCCCCAAAATTTTTCAGAAATGAGGGGACAAGTGGAAATTAATTGCTGTGGCAATTAACATTATGCCACAATTGCTGTCGAATGAGCTTAACTTGTACTGAGCTGAAATATCCCCGAAGTACCAAATATAAATACATTCTTAGTGAAAATCCTAGCATTCCTGTCACCATTCAGTAATCTTTGATCAAAGACAGGATAAAAGATAACATCATTTGGAGTTATTTTGTCAGTAACAGTAGGGATCCTGGCTTACATGGTGCTCAAGGCAAGATCAGATGTGAAGCCTACTCCAGAACACCAAAACATAAGAAATGACTTCCAAGCGGCTAATACAACCCTATCAAGGTACACAAGTTCTTACTGAAATTGGAATGTGAAGTGTAATATAGTAGTTCATAAGCTCTCTGTAAAGTAATGCGCAGTTGCATGATATGGCAATGCCCTGAAGTCGTGAGCAGGAGTTGTGTTGAAATGCTATGAATTTCAGTTTATCCTGTTATTGTTGATTCTAACATATTTCACCGCACGTAACTAATGGTAATTTTAAATATGCCATTGATATATTATATAAAATCATCAAATAACACAATAGGCATTTATATATGTAAATACCATTCAGAAACTTAATAAAGAGCACTAAATAAACACTGATACAACAAAAAACGTAAGAGTTGACATTTATTTTTAGTACGGTATTTTTAGATCAGATCATGTTAAATCACAAACGAGTCAGTTATTCACATAATGTTCTCTAATGAGTCATCGAAGGTCAGCAGCAAGTAGATTGGTCAATAAAGTGAGATTAAATGCATAAAAAATATTTGTTTTATTTAACATATTTAATTATTGGAGGTTTGCGTAGTACTCTGATTTTGCATTTCATTTCATTTTATTCATTTTGAGGAATACTGAATCTTTTTTAGTGCAAGTGAGATGAGCAAATGCATGCTCACATTTAGTCCAGAACTACAGTAAGCATCATGTTTACACATAACGACTCCCGATGTTGTCAATCAATAAATGGGAAAACAAAGTAACTTGCGTTACTTATTTGAAAAAGTAATTCAGATATTTTGTTGTAAATTTAAAAGTAATGCGTTACTTTACTAGTTACTTGAAAAAAAAGTAATCTGATTACGTAACTCGAGTTACTTGTAATGCGTTATCCTCAACACTGTCCGTGAATGTGAGAAAACAACAATTAAGAAAGCATCTGATCATAGCGATATGGTTCGGCATGCACTTGCACGGTTGATCTGAAATCTGATGACGCATCTATAAATATATAACAACGCGTAAAACAGACAGTTCTGCTAATGTTTCTGTTGATGGATACACATGCTGGCTTCCCAATAATACATTACAACAGCGATAATCAAAACAATGTAAACAAAATGGTCTCTCTTTGTAAACTCTGTTCAATGCGAGTGCCGTATGCATCATTTAAGCCTTGCCAATTTAAACATTAAAAACAAGACGCGAAAGAGAAGTCGCGCGCTGTGGGAAGATTTGTGTGTGTGTGTGCGCACGCGTGTACACTCATCCGAAGCACGCACACGTCAGACTGCACGCAAATATTGAGTTCTCATTCAAGTCTTGCGCTTCAACAAATTCAGACAAAAAATTATGTCAACATGTCCTTCTTGATAAGTATCCTAGCAGAAATAGTCTGTTATGCTGTTAAGTGAACTTATACAGTCAAGAAAGACAATGCAAGTGTAAGAGTATCAGTATTTTGGATCTGTGCATTATGTCTTAAAGACACAGCAGCCTAATATTACTGCTGTCTATGTTTTTAATGTTACTCAAACAACAAAAGACAAGGAAATTACTCACTGCTCTTTAATAAGGATTAATATTTAATTTATACAGTCAAATATGCAATGTAATTAAACAATGTTATTTTACGTTTGATTACTTTATTCAATTTCTGTACCTTAAAAAAACTAATGTTAGACCTACATGAAAAACCTGAAAAGCACTGTTTATTTTATTAGTATCTTTGCTCTATTGTATTTATTTGTACTGTTGCTTGTAGTTAGATTATTAGTTCTTATTTTTCTTTATTTTTATTTGACAGTAGTCCTTTTTCCCTGAACATAGCACATACTGAACTGTTCCGAAACCGTGAACCTAAAACCGCGATACAAACCGAACCGTGAGCACTTTGAACCGTTGCACCCCTAGTATTTCCGTAGCACTTTATACATTAGATTGCTTTAAAACAAGAAGCTTTACCGTATTAAAAATTAAGTCAGTGTCACTTGCAGTTTCATTTTCAGTTTTGTCTGACGTTGACGGACTGAACAGAAGAAATTAACGGGAGAAGATTTTCACGTCAAAGAAGGCGGAGCCACAGAGCCACACCTACCTAATACATAATTGTCATGGACCAATGGTAGTTGGAATGTTTACGAGCCAGAGTGAACATTTCCAGAAAATTCACCTTGGCAAGTGGTTTCGAACTCCCAAAATGAACTTTGTTTTGGCCTGATTTTGTTCAAAATGACATCAGACAAGTTTGTTTTTAGATTTTGCTCGAGGTATACCGGTTTTAACTTAGTGCCCTTTTACATCGCAATTAGGCTAAGTTATAACAGCTGGTCCAACTGGCCTATGTTTGCTATTAAATAAAATGTAAATTTGCTATTAAAAAGTTCTAATCTCAGAAGAACGTACTTCTTAATAAACCAATTAAAATCACAACTGTACTATCAGTGGATACATTTAAGCAGGTGTTGTGTATTTTATTTTATGATTTGACTAACTTGACCTGTACTGGCTTCTAGCAGATAAATATGGCATGGCACCCCAAAGAACAATACCTTGCGTTTTAACATACATATGGCCATTACATGTGTGGTGGCTGCTGGAAATGCATGTTAATTGAATCAAATCACTTAAACAGAACATAACCATTTTCTTCAAGGCCAGTGATGCATTACAAGTGTCACTTTTTCTAATGGCAGTGTAATATACAGTGGCAGAACTAATAAAATGAGGTGGAGATGTCACCACATGGCACATGTAGATAAGGAAACCAACTCACAGTGCCATTCTCAGCTCTAAGTACATATCTTCATTAGTTTATTATCCTCAACAAGAAATAAACTCCACTCTAATCAAACTCAGCTCAGAATACTGTTCCTGCGAATAAGTGATTTCTATCTCACAATTTAGCAAATTAAAGGCATATTCCAGTAATGTCGTTCCACATATCTGTCCTGCAGTTTTTCATAGGTTTGTTTTCTCACTCTTTCAATCACACTGATATGACTCAATGTGATTTCCTCTGTTTTGACTTCATTACTTCATCTGTGTGGTCCTAATTGACATTATAATGCACTGACATTAACAAATCTGGCAAAAATATATGAAGGCATTGTAGTCAGAGCCAGCCACCAATCAAGACAGAGCTTTTGAAATGTCTCATAGCAGAAACATCATTGCACATTACATGGCAGAAGGCGCTCAAGATCAACACCTTTGAAACTGAAGTCTTTAAAGGGATAGTTCACCCAAAAATGAAAATTCAGAGAATATGGACAAGCCTTTTAGACCATGCGCCGACCATTTTCCTCGTCGTTAAACTAGCAAAAGTGGATTCGGACACGGCCTAAGTGCGCTTGCGCTGTGCGCTTTAGACCATGCGCTTAGATCGTTAAAATAGGTTCCCATTGACTTCCATAGTAGGGAAAAAATACCATGGCTACCGTCAACTGTCTGGTTATCAACATTAAAAATATCTTCTTTTGTGCTCAACAGAAGAAAGAATCTCATACAGGTTTGGAACAAATGATGCCAGACTTTTCACTTGGGGTGAACTATCCCTTTAATTGTCAGTATCAGCTTAATTGTCAATATTCAAAGTAAACATTTTAATAGAATGCAGTGCTGTTAAACAAATAATGACAACAACAAAAACTGAGAATTACCCTGCTAAAGGCCATTGATGACTTTGCATCATTACATGGATGCTAGATCATGTTAGTTAACCATCATTTCATATGCCATTGCCATCTGTGCTAGACCTGTGCCTCATGGAACAGCCAATGTCTTGGTTAATAATGTCATAGCACAGTGACTTTCTCATAACTGATACATAAGTCAAATACAGAATGACAAGCATGCTAAAGTCATCTGCCAGCAGAGTTGCCAGATGGGGCATTTCCCCACCCAGTTGGGCTGGTTTTGATTAAACTCTGTTTGTATTAAACATTGACTGACATAAAATTTGTTCAGTCCTGTTCTGAGGAGTTATGAGGTGTCACGCCCACCAGTATGTTGGAAACTAGTTTGCAACTACCTATAGTTGTAGGTACACTGTAAAATCGAATTAGTTAGACTTACTTAAAAAAGCATGCAAACCGATTGCCTTAAAAAAAACAAGTTAAATAGGTATAGTATGTAGTGCTAACAAATGCTTAGTTAGTATAGTTCACTTACACAAGAGTTCTAGTAACTAAAAAAGAACTGTAGAGAGTACTTGATAATTTACTTTAGATATACTCTTGACTTAGTATAGCTACCATTTTTGTTACTGTTATTGTGTTTTGCATGCTGAATGTTGAAGTCTGTGTGTGACTACAGCATGATCAATTGCAAGATATTGTCATAAATATTTTATCAACCCAAACAAGGTGTTTATGACGTAAGTGTTAGCAATAAAATTGTAAACGATCATTATACAACATGAAGGGAAGTATTACATAGATTGCTTTTAAAAGGTGACCTAATTTCTGACTAAATCATTAACTATAGTTAATTATTCAGCCAGAAGCTAGGTCAACTTTTAAAAGCAACCTATTTATTACTTATCTTCCTTTGAAACCAAATAACTGTGATTTCTTGTTGCATCGCTGCATCAATAGGAAGATAATTACAATAATATGAATGTTCCAAGTGCCCAACCAAAAGGAACACTGATCACCATAATGGTGAGTTTTTTATTTTTTGCTTGACAAAATGGCATTCAAACTAATCAATTAATCTTAACTTGGGTTTTCTGAATAAACAAGGCATAGTATGTGATTAGTACAGATTACAAGATTACGTTTTTACTAAAAACAGTTAGAGTCACTGTTGGATTTACGGTGTAGAGGGGATAATAATAATAATAATAATAATAATAATAATAATAATGTTTATTAAAAATAAAATATATGACTGCATTTACAAACCCGATTCCAAAAAAGTTGGGACACTGTACAAATTGTGAATAAAAACAGAATGCAATGATGTGGAAGTTTCAAATTTCAATATTTTATTCAGAATACAACATAGATGACATATCAAATGTTTAAACTGAGAAAATGTATCATTTTAAGGGAAAAATAAGTTGATTTTAAATTTCATTGCATCAACACATCTCAAAAAAGTTGGGACAAGGCCATGTTTACCACTGTGTGGCATCCCCTCTTCTTTTTATAACAGTCTGCAAACGTCTGGGGACTGAGGAGACAAGTTGCTCAAGTTTAGGAAAAGGAATGTTGTCCCATTCTTGTCTAATACAGGCTTCTAGTTGCTCAACTGTCTTAGGTCTTCTTTGTCGCATCTTCCTCTTTATGATGCGGCAAATGTTTTCTATGGGTGAAAGATCTGGACTGCAGGCTGGCCATTTCAGTACCCGGATCCTTCTTCTACGCAGCCATGATGTTGTAATTGATGCAGTATGTGGTCTGGCATTGTCATGTTGGAAAATGCAAGGTCTTCCCTGAAAGAGACAACGTCTGGATGGGAGCATATGTTGTTCTAGAACTTGGATATACCTTTCAGCATTGATGGTGCCTTTCCAGATGTGTAAGCTGCCCATGCCACACGCACTCATGCAACCCCATACCATCAGAGATGCAGGCTTCTGAACTGAGCGCTGATAACAACTTGGGTTGTCTTTGTCCTCTTTAGTCCGGATGACATGGCGTCCCAGTTTTCCAAAAAGAACTTCAAATTTTGATTCGTCTGACCACAGAACAGTTTTCCACTTTGCCACAGTCCATTTTAAATGAACCTTGGCCCAGAGAAAATGCCTGCGCTTCTGGATCATGTTTAGATATGGCTTCTTTTTTGACCTATAGAGTTTTAGCCGGCAACGGCGAATGGCACGGTGGATTGTGCTCACCGACAGTGTTTTCTGGAAGTATTCCTGAGCCCATGTTGTGATTTCCATTACAGTAGCATTCCTGTATGTGATGCAGTGCCGTCTAAGGGCCCGAAGATCACGGGCATCCAGTATGGTTTTCCGGCCTTGACCCTTACGCACAGAGATTGTTCCAGATTCTCTGAATCTTTGGATGATATTATGCACTGTAGATGATGATAACTTCAAACTCTTTGTAATTTTTCTCTGAGAAACTCCTTTCTGATATTGCTCCACTATTTTTCGCCGCAGCATTGGGGGAATTGGTGATCCTCTGCCCATCTTGACTTCTGAGAGACACTGCCACTCTGAGAGGCTCTTTTTATACCCAATCATGTTGCCAATTGACCTAATAAGTTGCAAATTGGTCCTCCAGCTGTTCCTTATATTTACAATTAACTTTTCCGGCCTCTTATTGCGACCTGTCCCAACTTTTTTGGAATGTGTAGCTCTCATGAAATCCAAAATGAGCCAATATTTGGCATGACATTTCAAAATGTCTTACTTTCAACATTTGATATGTTATCTATATTCTACTGTGAATAAAATATAAGTTTATGAGATTTGTAAATTATTGCATTCCTTTTTTATTCACAATTTGTACAGTGTCCCAACTTTTTTGGAATCGGGTTTGTATTTGATCAAAATAAAATAAAAAACAATATATTGTCATATTATTACATTTTACTGTTTTTTTATTTTAATAGAAATGTAATTAATTCCCGTGTGTTTTTTCCTGAATGTTCAAGAGCCATTACTCCAATCATTAGCGTCATGATCCTTCAAAAAACATCCTTATATGCTCATTTGCTGCTCAAGAAACATTTCTTATGATCAATATTTAAATCAATGTAAGCTGCATAAGTTATTTTTCACTGCGTGCCTATGTATGCAAATACAGTGAGGGGGCAAATGTGAAGTGGTACAATAACCAAGTAAAAACCCTGAACTTACTGCAAAACCTAACCTTATCCCATGTAGTTACCTTAAATTACCCAGTACGTTGTTTGGTAAGTACACTGTAAGTACACTTACTGCAAAATAGTGCAATCTGTAAAGTTCTGTGGAAACTAGCTGATAGCCCTGTCAGCTAGAGATGCAGCTGTAATACTCGTAATGGATTGTGAGGTTTTTATAGCTGAGGTTAAGTGAGTAGAAGAGCTCAGGAGACACAATTTGGGCCCCTTTATTGATCTGATGGCATAGATTTTTACAGAATGTCTCAGTTTGAATCAGTATTTATTTATAACATTTCATGAATACAGCTGCAAAAGCTTTCCTTGAAAAATATCCTGTTAAAGTAGTCTTACAGATATTGCTGCAGGGAAAGTGCGGGTTTGGATATGCTCCAGGGCTCACTCGACCCCAGTGACCCTTCCCCAACACAGCAGAAAACCTCTTTACAGCAACAACAGTAGATCGTTATACAGTGATTTGAGATTTAAGCTACAGTGTGTAATATATGCACCATTGGAGGTATCAAACACCAAACAGGTTTCCCAAAGTGTCCTGCATGATTCCCAAACACTCCCAGAGTTTGCAATAGTTCAGACTGAAGGTTCATTTCAATTTGTGTACCTATGCACTCTTCTGTGTGATTTTATAGTATATACTAAGATGAAGCACACAACTGAAATATTGTTGTGGAATATTGGAAAAGTGAAGGGAACAGGAAGGAAACAGGACAGTCTATCAGGCTCAATTGACAAGCAACTCCCATTCAGATGTATGGGAATGCTAACAGATATTCATTGTTAGATATGATACATTATTGGCCCTTTCTATACTGAAAGGGCCACACAGCCACGGTGTCTATACTCTTTAGGGAGATCAAAAAGCATGCCACCCACATGCAAACAGAACAGGTTGAGCGATTAAGAATATGTGGGACAATTATCTCAAACAATTAGGCATATGTTTGTGCATATTAAACAGGTTGCAGTATAAAAGAAGCATTCCTGTGCTAAAGCAATGCTCTCCCAAGAGTGTCTGCTTCTCCAGAGGAAAAACCATGAACTGTGTGAGTTCTGACTGTATGTATAGCACATGGAACTGTAACCTCATTACTGGAACAAGAATCCCCAGGGCTTGGTTTTTGATTCAGCTTTTGTTCAGTTTAAAACTACACTAACAAAGGCTTTTTTTTTCTTCTTCTTCTTTTTCAGTATTTTTGCTTTAGCTGTTATTTTGGTCGCACAACTTGCGTTATATTTATTTTTTTCTTCTCAGCAATAAGGATGTGCCAACTGGATTGCAGAAAACTTGATTAGTCAACTTCCTGTGTTTTTTGTTTTGTCAGTTGTAAAGTCATGTACCAGTTCTTTGTTGATGTAGACCGTTGGTGTTTAAACAGTTTAAAGGCATATGGAACAACGTTTCAGGTACAGTCAAACCAAAATTTATTCAGACACCTTCAACATTTTCTCACATTATCTCAGTTTGTTCGCTATAGTTTAGAAAATGGTAATAAAATGACAAGAACTCAGAGTTAAACTGTCAGAACAAATTAATCTTGATAATGTCAGATAACTTTGATAGAAAGGTATGTAATGGATTACAATCAACCAATCAGCTGTCAGCTGTTAAATTTAAGTACACAGTTAGATAATAATTGTGTAAACCAATTACCAACCAATGCTTCAGGCCACATCCACACGAAGCCAGAGCTTTCCCTATCCGATCTTTTTTTCCCCTCATCTCCAGAAATATCTGCGTACACACGAAACCACTGACAATGTAGTATACATGCCAGACCAGTATGTGGCGCTGTAATTCTGCCACAGAGATACACTAAAAACGGAGAAGAAGACTTGGAGCATGCGCGAGACGTGGGATGATGACATCACCGTTTCACAGAATATATGGATTGGCTGTACACATGAAAACGCAAGGGTGTCGTTTTCAGATTTATCCACTCCGGTTTCAAAAAATAGCGGTTTCAGGCTCCCAAAACGCCGGATCCGTGGGGATGAAACGCCAAAACTTTACAAAATTTTTACATACACTGCTAAACGTGTCTCCGTGTGGACGGGGCCTCATTTTGTTCAGTCTGTGGTGTAAAAGGTCGCATTAGCAATTAAAGAAAAAACACTTAAGCAAAATATGGTTAGGTCAAAGTGTCTGAATAATTTTGGTTCCAAATTTTTATCAATTTTACTGATAGTCCACTGTATGAAGAATTTTTGGGTATAATAAGTCACAGTTTACTTTATTTTGCTATCCTCACTTACATAAATGAACTATAGTGTCCTGTACCCACTAGTAAAAAATGATATCTGGTGTCTGAATAATTTTTGGTTTGACTGTATATCCTCTTTAATACATTCATTTAATTCATTTAATTAAATATATAATTTTATATATTTTTTTCTAAATTATAAAACAACATTCCCCCATTTATTTTATTTGTTGCATTTTTAATAAATTTAATATTTTTGTTTTTTATACCATTTTTAAACAAAGGTTAACTGTCAAAGAGCATTTTTACATATAGTACACTTTAAATGAACCAAACCCAATACGGATAATACAGATTAAATTGTATTTATTTATTGTTTATTTAGTTATTTTTCTTATTCATTTATTTATTTATTTTTCTTATTCATTTATTATTTGTCTTATTTATTTATTTGTTTGTTTATAAATGTGTATATAGTGTGAAATAGGAGAGAAAAACACCTCAATTTTATTCAGAGAATACTATACAAACTATACAAAAACATGCAATTTGGTAGTTACTGATAATTATATGTCCAAAATGTCAGATAAAATTCTAATATATTTTAATGTAAATCAGTGAGATCTTTATAAAAGTATAGCAGACATAAAATGCACATAAATATTAGTTGTCACCCACCAAATAGTGGGCCCTATTTTAACGATCTGAGCGCATGGTCTGAAGCGCATGGCGCAGGTGCACTTAGGACGTGTCCGAATCCACTTTTGCTAGTTTAACGACGGAAAAAACGGTTGTCGCGCCATGCACATGGTTCAAAAGGGTTGTACCTAGTCTCTGTCACGTCTGTTGTTTTCATTGTGTTTTTCATTGAGTTCCTGTGTCCTAGTTTTCCCCAGTCAGTCTAATTAGTCATGTCTTTCACCTGTACCTCGTTTATCACCCCAATCACTTTGTGTACTTAAGTCTTCAAGTTCTCCCTCAGTGTTTGTCCGTCTTCATCAGTGTATAGGCGTGTTTGATTTATGTTCTGTCATTGTTTGCCGAAGTGCTACCATTAAAGATTCCTGTTTCCAGTTCTTCATCGTCTTTGTGAGTTTCCATCAGCATGTATCGTGACAGTCTCTTAATGAGTCATGGGTGTGTTTTGGGCGTAACGTGCAATAAACCAATCAGAGTCTCATCTCCCATTCCCTTTAAAAGCCAGTTGCGCTTGCACGATGGCGGATTTGCTATTTACATGGTGGAGTTGGCGTGCGGAAAGACTGAACACTTCTCCAGAGAGGAATCCTTTTATTTTTAATATTTAAAAATGTTTGTGTGCTAAGCAGAGCAAAATAAGCAGAGTGTACGCGCATTGTGTACCCGCCTATAGGCGCATATTACTAACACACCCTTTAAATAACACAAAAATACTGCGTTATTGACTTTAGAGCAGGTTTTTGTTGGTCAATGGCGCAGTCGTTTTTTAGTTCCTCAAAATAGCAACGCGCCAACAATGCGCCTGAACACACCTCGTTTTCAGACCAGCACGCCCATGGGTGAACAGATGGGTGCGAGTGCATTTGCTATTTAAACAACGTGGCGCTGGATGTAAAAATGATAACTGCGTTGGGCCGAAACTAGCAAAAAAACGCCTGCCGTCGCATTGTGCCGGGTGTATGATAGGTCCCTATATCTCCTAATAATATGTCTTAGTTAGATGATATTAAATAGCTTATATCACATTTGATCTGTATTAACTCTTCTAGGAATCAGTTTTTTAATGGTTTTTACATTGACATTCAGATTGCTTTGCTTTTAGCTCTTGTTCAAACTCTTTTTTTCTTTTTTTTTGAACCACAATCTAGCTATTGGCTCCAAAGGAGTTCCCTCTGAAATCAAGATATCCCTCACTCCTGCTGCTAGATGATGAAAAGCACTGCTGATAAGTTTGATGGGTCTCTCTTGCATCAGGTAAACCTTGGAAAGGCTGTTGGTGCTGTAAACTGAGTCTCGTGGTACCGTTTCCTCCTCCTCCCCCCCACCCACTTTTCCCTTGTTCACCATCTGTCTGGTTTTGGCAGCCGAGTGCAGATGTTATCTGTTTTTCATTGTAGTCAGAGCGGGCCGCTTGGGGCTGCCACGGTTCCCCACTGAGGTTCGGAAACTGCAGGTCAGAGCTGAATTTGATGGGTGTAAGTGGGGATGTACACTCTATATCTCAGAGACTTACACAGAAGTACACAAGAAGTTGTAATTTTTTCAGAACCCTGTGGACTCTAGGCTGGGATACACAGGTTAGATAGTCCCCTTATCCCCTATAAGAAGCATGTCTGAGCCATTGCTGTTTTTCATAATTTGTTAATTTCTGAGAGAGAGATGGCTGCATTATCGTTTCCATCTTAATCGTGTTGGCATGAGCATGGACAGGAAGATTAAATCAATCCAGAGTCTGCTTGATCTTCATGACTGTGCCAGAATTCAAATAATAATGGAATTTAAGGTTGCCTTGGGTGGTGTGAACAGAAAGTGCACTTGCCAAACGGAAAGCCGCCGCTATCAAGATTTGACTTAGCTTCCTAGATGAGATAATTAAGAGCTTATTGTTAATTTCACACCAATTTTGTTTTTCCAGGAGGCCTTTTATGATTAAACTCAAAATTCTGAGCACTAATATCTATGTTTAAGATCACAGAATGTGTTTTGGATCGGGGAAATTGCCTTATATCTCCAGGTGTGATACTCAATGAAATTGCGAGGTGAAAAAGGCAGGAACTTCCCAACCAAAGAAAGAGCCTCTCTGTTTAAGCTTCCACAGCTCTTCACTGACTCCCGCATCCTTTTTCATTCTACATCCTCCGGCATGTGTAATGTGCCAATGGGACGTTTGCCCAGAGGGGTGGACCTCTCAGACTGGACTGGGGTGACTGAGTCTCCCACTGGAAGTAGTTCTCATTCTTAACCACTTTGCTTTCAAAGAAAAACATGTCTCCCCTGCCATTTAGGACCGGATTGTGACCTGAAACTCATGTTGTGTGTGTGTGTGTGTGTGTGTGTGTGTGTTTCCCATTGTGTTATTAATTGTCTTCAGTCCTAAAAGTCAACCTGTGTTTACAACTAATGTTTTATAATGCATATTTCCAAGTGAAACAGGTTGTATGAGAGGGGAAAAAAAACAATGTAGCATGGTTAATTTTATCCATCTGGGTTGATTGTCAAAATTGAGGACGTACAGTATGTACCATATAAATAACATGATACTCATGTCTTTTCTATTCATTTATACAAAACTACATTAAAAAACACATTTCATACATACAATGACTTAAGTACACTTCTTAAAAAAAGTGATACAGCTGTCTTAGTATGATAATGAAAAACTCTCAACATTATTGAAAAGAAAACTAATAATAATTTATAATGCTTATTAATATATATTTTTTTAAAATGTCAGCAAAATCATGTGGTCATGTGTTGCAACCAATAGAAATTAGCATGGGGAAAATGCAAACAGTTTTACCTTGAAAATATGTTTAAACCATGTTTTGAATATACTGATTGCAATGTTTTTACTTGATGGTTACACCACATGACATTTCTAGAGTTAATGCATTTAAACATGAATACAAAGAGTGCATTTATAAGAACTTGCCACATGAGTGATTCTATAATTGGAGATACATTTTGCATGCCAAACAGTTAAGTAAAAAAAAACGTTCACTAACAGAAATTCTTTCCAGTATCTTATTTAAAACATATTCCATTTTAATAATTCAGTGCTTGCCAAACACAAGTTACTTCCTTTTTTACTCCTAACGGAGGGGAAAAAAAATATTGTTGGTCAACTCTGTTACTGTCAATTCTGTTACATACTGTCAGCATTGTTACTTGGTAACAGAGTTTGGTAACAGAGAGAACTTTTTATATTAAAATATTTTCTCAGAGAGAGCACACATACCTTTCAGTGCTTCAGATCTTATCAGTGAGGGAAAGTGACATCATTTCCTGTATCTTACATAGTTGTGGGGGATAATTCCACCAATTTAAAGACAAAGTATGGTACGGTAACAGAATTGACGCAAGATTTACGGACACACATTTTTAAAAGATAAAAGTTATTTTTAAACAATTTAATGTTGTAGAATTAGGAAAATGACTGTATAGGGCTTTTATAAATTAAATAAATGAAATAATACCAAAAGAAAAGTCAAATAAAATATTTTGAGTACACAATGATACATGGTGGAAAAAAATATACTGACTAATTCGGACAACAAGAAATCATGATTTTCAGCTATATAAGACACTTTTTACAGAAAAATATTATATTGTTATAGCCTGTAACATCTTGTGATCCATGACAATGAGTAACACATTATTTAAAATAAAAAGAAGAAAAAAAGACTTTGCACACCAAATGTACCTGCAATTATAGAATCATCCACATACATTTTAAATTAGATCTTACTTTTTTTTTTTAATAATTCATAAAGAAATCATAGGTATGATTACCCATAGAGTTATTAAATTAAATACAATGTGCATGTTATAGTATCAAAGCTAGTACTGTTGTTTTATTATTTCTAAAGCCCTGCAATGGCTACTAATAACCACATACATATTTTTGTGACACATGCTGTTCTTTGTTAGCCTCTCTGAATTCACTTGAAACCAGGGCAGCGTTGTTTTCTTTTATTCTTTACCCGTTTCTTTTATTCTTACTGAGCAAGTCCTGCACTCTTAGCTCTAAAACCATACAATCACAGCAACAAATCAATAAAGAGGATTGACTAGCAGAAGCAGTAACAGGATTTTAGACATTGGTGCCAAGAAGCCAATTTCTGTTCTTCTGCTCATATTGCTAGGTTGACCTTCACCTTGTTTGCCTGATCTTCCATTCTTCCCCATCTTCCCCTTCCTTCTTTTCTCCAAATAGAAAGGGATATCTACTGTATCCGCCTGCAGATTTAGCTAAAGTACAATAAATTTAACCAGAGATTTAAGTTATCCTTTTGCCACATTCGTTTTATTGATGACCTTCTCAGAACTCCATTCTCAGCCACAGACCATGTGTAAGTTTATACACACTTCCTCAAGAGATCTTCTTCTCCTCCACTTTATCAGACACAATGTGAAAATAAATAAATTAATAGAAGATGTCAATATTATTGCAAAGCCAATGTACCCCATGAGTATAAAGTATTTACTTGAGAAACTTTAATTATGTAGCATTAATTTGATGAACATAACTAATTGAATTTAACACATGAAATAGCCTTAATAATACTTGTTTCTTGATTATAATTTAATATCCTTTAATAAGTAATATTTAATCAGTTACTTTCACACCTCGAAAAGATAACATCCAGTTTCCATATTTGGCAGTATTTTTCTACATAATTTTCATGTTGGTTTCACAATCTCCTTTAGATGTTAGCAAAAGTTTTGTCTTCAGTTTAACAACTTTTGATTTGGCAGATTCTGTAATGATTAATTTAAGTTATACTTATAGTGTGTGTGTGCGTGTGTGTTTGTGTGTGTTCCACTTAATATCTCTATGCTAGTTTGGGAAATGGCTGTTATTCCTTGTTAAATAATGTAAATTACATTTGTGCATTATGCAGACGCTTTTATCCAAATCAAGTTACAGTGCATTCAGGCTATACATTTTCATCAAAATGTGTTCCTTGGAAATCAAACCCATGACCTTGGTGCTGCTGTGGAATGACTCTAAGGGTATGTTTGCACGACAACGATGTACTAAAAACTGAAAAGTTTTTCCTTTCCATTTTTCGTGTACAGACGGCATTCACATGGATCTGTGAAAATGGCTAAAAACACACTGTATTCTGCATGCCAGGCCAGTAGTTGGTGATATCACTTTGTAAAGAAACACTATGCAGCTATAGACTGAACACGTAATATGCATGCGCATGACGCCACTGTTTTCACAAATTCACGTTTTTGAGACAATAACAGTATCGTTATCCAAAACGTCCATTTTACATTTTCAGGCGCCCAAAACGCTGTTGTCCCCTGTTAAAAATAACAGCATATGCTGGTTAGGTATGTTTTGAAGCATGGCAGCTGGTTTGAGCTGGTTTAAGATGGTCCTTAGCTGGTCATAAGCTGGTCAAGGTGCTGGTACTAAGAAACTAGCTCCAGCTCAGGACCAGCTTATGACCAGCTTATAACCAGCTCAGGACCAGCTTAAACCAGCTCATGACCAACTAAAGACCAGCTCAAACCAGCTGCCATGCTTCAAAACATACCTAACCAGCATATGCTGTTTTTTTCAACAGGGTCATGTAAATGAACAAACAAATTGCAAGTTCTCAGTTTTTAGTTGAAAACAGTATCATGTAAGTGTGTGGTTTGCCCAGTTCTGTTTGTAGCACATTGATGAGAAGGCTCAGTCCCTATAACACGAGAGAAGTTCAAACAGATATTGGCCATTCCAGTAGTTAACTCACTTAATAATTACTCTTCTTTGTTTCGATCCTTCTTCAACTTTTTCTAGTTCTCTTAGACTTAAATTTTTCTATTTCTTTCTAACATTTAGAGCAAATCAATAAGGAACGCTGTGGTCTGTAAGAACCCAAATCCATTCCACTCAGCCTTCAGACACCCTCACGCCAACTGAAGAAACAGCCATTACATATATAAGATGAGCAAGAAAAAGTTTCAACGGCGTATACATTTTGAGATGCACTACTAAAGCCATCTTTCCTTTTTCTTCAAGATTTATCTTTCTCAGTCGTCTGATCTTCTTCACTTCTGTACCTGTACCACCGCATTAGGTTAGTGAAGCATCCAAATAGCTTTTTTCATAGTGCCATTATGAGAGCAATTTAAATGCAAAACACTGAATCATGATTTTTGACTTGAATCGCGCAAGTATTTTTTGCCATATTTTTTGCCACATTTTTCAATGTTTTTGCCATAAACAAACATCATATGTATAGATAAAACAATGTTTTTGGTTTGGTTTGATGGTAATTTCATTTAGGCTGTTTTCACAATTTCTTGGTCCAAATCCAAGATCCATTTCACTGCCCCCACGGGTTCCTTTTCATCTTTTGGATCTGAACCTCTGTACGTTTGTGTCATTATAAGAAGTACCACTTTGACTACTAACAACAGCTGTTTACCACTGCTAGGTATTGTCTCAGCAACAGCAATTATCTGTGTTATTGATTCATGTCTTTAGATTGACCACCATAGCATTTCACAAAGAACAGCATTTTCTGTGGAAGCATTGCATGAGATGCAAAGAATGCATGCTGCACTCCCTAGGCGATTTATTTGGAGACGAGTTATAAGAAATATATTATAGAGAATACAGAATTGAGTGTTACCAGGAGCATGCAAAGACGCTAATTTTCGCTAGTTAGGATGAAATGCTACAGTTTGAAACCATATTCTTCACATAAGTTATACCCAAGATCACTTTTTCCACTCAGGTGTAGTTTTTATATATAATTTGGATGGCTGGATGGATGGATGGCTGGTGGATTGGTTGATTGATTGATTGATTGATTGATTGATTGATTGATTGATTGATTGATTGATTGATTGATTGATTGATTGATTGATTGATTTTTAAAAAAAAATATTTGTAAAGGGAGCATGTACAATTTCTAACATAAATTTTTCCATTTCATGCATTGTACTGGATTTAGACAAAGGCTAATTTTCATCCGCAGTCCCCTGGCAGGTCAACACTAACATAAATGATAAGATAACACAAACAATACCTATGTACAATAAAACTCACATACACACATACTATCAGGGCCAAAACAACAAACAAATAAAAAACACATTTTAATGAATCAATTAAACTGCAATGTCAATGTTTACAGAGTTGGTTCGATTAAAAAAAAAGGTTTTAACTTCAATTTAAAAAGACCAATAGATGTCCACCCTTTTATTTCCTCTGGTAAGGCATTCCAATTAGTAATAGCTTTCACTGTGAAAGATGATATAGCCCAAAAGCAGAATGAAGAAAAGGAACAAAACAATTACTTATGGATGATAATCTCACAGAGTTTTCAGAATGAAAATGAACAAAATCACAGAGTACAGAAGGAGCCAAACTATTAAAATTTTTATAAACTATACACAAATTTGAAAGAAGTCTAAAATTGTCAAAACTCAAAAAAGTTTCTCTAACATGCTACAATGATGAAAATGTTTGGTTTTCATCTAAAATTTGTATCTAAAATGTTTATATAGGGGTTTATATAGGATGGATGGATGGAACCAAAATGTACCATAAAAAGCATGTCACTCTGCTCTCAGATGGCATTTAATCTGGCGTTTTGCTGGGATTCCTCGCATCTCAAGCAGAGGGAACGAGGGAAATATAGGCAGCGAGGGATAAATGTAAAAATGCACAAAACATTTAAAAAAGATGCTGAATAATGTGTGACAAGGAACAGGGACATGAGACAGTTGGGGACAAAGTAGGAAGGAGGATAAGGAGATGCCTCTGTGGTGATTAAAACAATGCCTGGGGTTAGAAGTCCCATGGGAGAGGGAGAGATGGATGTGGCGAGACCGGGATTCCAGCTTTGCTCTTACGCTGCCCACCCAGCACGGAGCCGACCCTCCTGCAGCTCTCCCCAGGCTAGAGCAATTTTCATCTCATTTCATTCAGTGGCCAAAGATGTGCTGCCATCACTCTCTCGTACGTTAATAAACCTCTCGTCAGGGCCAGTCCTCTTTCTGTCTAATTATCCCATAACACTGCGGCTTTGGGTTCCTTCACAGGAAACGAGCAGAGAATCAATTAATTGCGAAGGGGAATATTTGCATTTACTTGCTCATTACAAAATCCTTAATTGTCACATACTTCATCAGCATGTAGGGTACTCAGAAATGGACATCTGTTTATCTGTTCTAGAGATCAGAAGAGAAAATTATGGATAGAGTTCCTTTCAGTCATGTTTAATCAGTTATGCGTTTCAACTGTAATCAGGTTGGGTTAGTTTCAGTGATTAAACACGCTGAAAGGTGTAATTAAATGATTTTATCTGTTATGTGCAATGGCTATACAAAATAATGGTGATTTATATGATGGATAATTGACTGCTAAATAAAATAACAATTTAATCAAGCAATCAGGTACAAAATTCATTACAACGGAAGTTTGTACAGTGGGGAGAACAAGTATTTGATACACTGCCAATTTTGCAGGTTTTCCTACTTACAAAGCATGTAGAAGTCTGTAATTTTTATCATAGGTACACTTCAGCTGTGAGAGACGGAATCTAAAACAAAAATCCAGAAAATCACATTGTATGATTTTTAAATAATTAATTTGCATTTTATTGCATGACATAAGTATTTGATCACCTACCAACCAGTAAGAATTCCGGCTCTCACAGACCTGTTAGTTTTTCTTAAAGAAGCCCTCCTGTTCTCCACTCATTACCTGTATGAACTGCACCTGTTTGAACTCGTTACCTGTATAAAAGACACCTGTCCACACACTCAATCAAACAGACTCCAACCTCTCCACAATGGCCAAGACCAGAGAGCTGTGTAAGGACATCAGGGATAAAATTGTAGACCTGCACAAGGCTGGGATGGGCTACAGGACAATAGGCAAGCAGCTTGGTGAGAAGGCAACAACTGTTGGCGCAATTATTAGAAAATGGAAGAAGTTCAAGATGACGGTCAATCTCCCTCGGTCTGGGGCACCATGCAAGATCTCACCTTGTGGGGCATCAATGATCACGAGGAAGGTGAGGGATCAGCCCAGAACTACACGGCAGGACCTGGTCAATGACCTGAAGAGAGCTGGGACCACAGTCTCAAAGAAAACCGTTAGTAACACACTACGCCGTCATGGATTAAAATCCTGCAGTGCACGCAAGGTGCCCCTGCTCAAGCCAGCGCATGTCCAGGCCCATCTGAAGTTTGCCAATGACCATCTGGATGATCCAGAGGAGGAATGGGAGAAGGTCATGTGGTCTGATGAGACAAAAATAGAGCTTTTTGGTCTAAACTCCACTCGCCGTGAGTACAACCCCAAAAACACCATCCCAACCATGAAGCATGGAGGTGGAAACATCATTCTTTGGGGATGCTTTTCTGCTAAGGGGACAGGACAACTGCACCGTATTGAGGGGAGGATGGATGGGGCCGTGAGATCTTGGCCAACAACCTCCTTCCCTCAGTGAGAGCATTGAAGATGGGTCGTGGCTGGGTCTTCCAGCATAACAACGACCCGAAACACACAGCCAGGGCAACTAAGGAGTGGCTCCGTAAGAAGCATCTCAAGGTCCTGGAGTGGCCTAGCCAGTCTCCAGACCTGAACCCAATAGAAAATCTTTGGAGGGAGCTGAAAGTCCGTATTGCCCAGCGACAGCCCCGAAACCTGAAGGATCTGGAGAAGGTCTGTATGGAGTAGTGGGCCAAAATCCCTGCTGCAGTGTGTGCAAACCTGGTCAAGAACTACAGGAAACGTATGATCTCTGTGATTTTCTGGATTTTTGTTTTAGATTCCGTCACTCACAGTTGAAGAGTACCTATGATAAAAATTACAGACTTCTACATGCTTTGTAAGTGGGAAAACCTGCAAAATTGGCAGTGTATCAAATACTTGTTCTCCCCACTATATTTTCTGCTCCACTAATGTTACCAAACGAAATTGCATAGTTAGTTGTAGTTGTTTCCCAAACACCTCCTAATGTATTGCAAATACCATACTACTAAATGTGACCCTGGACTACAAAACCAGTCATAAGTCGCACAGGTATATTTTGTGGCAATAGCCAACAATACATTGTATGGGTCAAAATAATCATTAGGATATTAAGTAAAGATCATGTTCCATGAAGATATTTTGTACATTTCCTACCGTAAATATATCAAAAAATTAGTAGTAGTAGTAATATGCATTGCTAAGGACTTAATTTGGACAACTTTAAAGACGATTTTCTCAATATTTAGATTTTTTTTGCACCCTCAGATTCCAGATTTTCAAATAGTTGTATCTCGGCCAAATATTGTCCTATCCTAACAAACCATGCATCAATGGAAAGCTTATTTATTCAGCTTCAATCTCAATTTCAATTTCAAAAAATTTACCCTTATGACTGGTTTTGTGGACACAGATATCTTTAATAATAATAATAATAATAATAATAATAGCAATCTGACATGTAAAGATGCTCCATAGGTGTTCACATTAATACAGTAATTCTATCAGTTATGGTATTTTGCATATTTCTCATTAACAGAACTTTTGTGTTTTAGACCGACATTTGTTTTGCTGTAGCTTTTCAATCGGTTCTGATGGTTCTGATAAAAAATAGCTTTGTCACATTTTTTATTTAATTTCATAAGTTGAGTCAACATATTCAAAATTGCAATATACAATATTGCAATTTTATTGTAAGAAATGAAGTTCTATATATGTTACAGACACATATATCCCTAGAAGACGGTTTCTTAGCTCAAGTGTTTCAAGACTTTTTTTTTTTTTTTTACATGTACACGGTTGCCGTGGAGACTTTCATCTAAAACTTGTGAGACTTTAATTTGGCATCAAATTACACAATATATTCTCAATCACTGAGATGAGTGTTAGGGGGGTTTTCAACTGATGAGATAAACCGATTGGAAATGAGAAAAAGATCTGTGAAAAATGGTGAGTTTGTGGGTTTCGCTGTGCTGTTGAGAGATGCGGGAAAACAACGGTGAACACCTGCTTATTTGTTTGTAAATGTTCAACATTTGAAGAATGTTTTCTGTGCCTTTGAATTCTTAATTCAGCCAGGTGTTGTAATGATACAATCAATTTAGTTCTATATTGGACAAATCAGATGAAATTACTGCAGATGCAGTACCTACACAATATCATAGCAGATTATTTTGTGCATCACAGATGTTTAAAGATGTCATTGCACTATTAATTAAAAATAAAAAAAAATAATAAAACATTTGGTGAAAAAGTACACTATCATACTATTACACTAAAAGAATGTGCATATGTGTGAGACTTAATTGCATGTTTATTGCAATTAAATGAAAGTGTATTATAGTTTACATTTTTATTAAATGCAATTACTTGAGTGTTTTTTAATGATAAACATATAATACTTTAACCCTACTTTAATGTAATTTCTATGGAAACTGGTATGTCATTTAAATATATTTGTAATTGCTCATTGTAATTCAAATGTACAACATTTAAAATATATTAAATGCTATATCAAATAATTATAATTACATGTGCTTTAGTAGGTTAGTCAACACATCAAAATTAGTGTACTTCTTTAAAGCACAACAAACAGTTATTAAAACATACAAAGTGCACTTTTTAAAAGTATACTTAAAGGGATAGTTCACCCAAAAATGAAAAATCTGTCATTAATTACTCACCCTCATGTCGTTCCAAACCTGTAAGATCTTCGTTCATCTTCTGAACACAAATGAAGATCTTTTTGATCCCTCCACTGACAGCTACACAACTACCACTTTGACGCTTCAAAAAGTTCATAAAGAGTTCCATATGAAACTAATCCATATGAATTGAACGGTTTAGTCCAAATTTTCTGAAGAGACTACAGCTGCTGATTTGGTTTTAAATTGTTCTGTTACATATGGTGTGAAGTACACAATGTGCGAGTTACTTTGTGTAAAATACAGCAGTGTCTGTCTAGCCCCTTTCACACAGAGATTCCGGAAAATACCGGAACACACATCCCGTAAAGATTCCGTAAAGACATGTACATCGATGTGACGTGTAATGTCTCTGCAGAGTCTTAAGCTTGCTTATGATCTGCGATTTCTCTCTTGAGAAACCACGCTCGTGCATTTTTTTTCTGATTCGATCATACACTAGCGCATCACGTACCGTTTCACTAAGCTGGCGAACGATCTCAGCTTCAGCGTCATCACTACGACACAGCCCTTTACGGCACTGATCCTGCCTTTTGTTCACACAAGGCGCGTTCTGGGACTGGTCCCGGCAATGTTACTAGGTCCCCATTCCAGGATCGATCATAGAATCAATACCGCGACGTGTTTACGTTCACACAGACGGCACTCTGGCAATTTTGCGGGATCAACACGCTGTGTGAAAGGAGCTTCTCTCTATCTTAATCTATAATGTTACATATACATTTAGTGATAATTTGATCCACTCTATACCATATAACAGTGTGAGCAATATGGTAGTAGCTCATTCTTCCTCTGCAATGGCCTTCCTCTTCCATACTTTTACGTTTTATATACGTTTTGGTTTTGTTTTCTCTGTGTTTGGTTCCCGTTTTGCCTGCCTGATTCGCCAGTTAGGCTGGCCACACACTTGAAGATTTTAAGCCAGATTTTGGGCCTGATTTGCACCCCCAAGCGGTCGGGGGGTGTGGCCCGATTCAAGGCTTCTCGCAACCGACTTTTTGTTCAAAAAATCTTCAATTGTGTGGTGTCATTGCGATTATTTTACTTCTCCCAATCGCGTCAGAGTCCGCACAATCCCAAAGCGTAAATATCAAACATGTTTGATATTTCCGACTCTTGATCGGGCTGCCTCTGACGTGATACCCGTGATAGCCAATGAGAGCGAGCAAGCTTCACCAACCGGATGCTTCTATAGCTGAAATTTAACAGCCACAAACATGCCACGAAAGAGGAGTATTGAGAAAGAAGATCACCCATATTCTTTTTTTCTCCTTTTGTTTTTCTTCCCGTAAAACAATACTCACGCCAGGAGAACCAGCTGACGACATTGATAGTCCTGCATTTGTTTTTCTCCTCAAGTCACGTTTGATCTCGTGAGTCTCCGTGAGATCTCGTGAGTCTCCGTGAGATCTCGTGAGTCTCCGTGAGATCTCGTCTCACTGTAAAAATGTTACAATCGACAGGTGTGTGGTCTCGCGGTCCGGACGAATCTTCTAGTGTGTGCATTCAGAGGATTATAATGCTAAAAATCGGTTGAAACTGTCTTTATGTCTGTGGTCTCCCACAGTTTTAAAATCGGTTAAGATTTGAAAATCGTCTAGTTTGTCCCAGGCCTTAGTTTCCATGGTTCTTAATTAGTTAACACTAGGGATGGGACGGTTTGAAAATGTCAAATCACGATTATAGTGACCAAAATTATCACGATTATCAATATTATCATGGTTTAGTTAAAATTAGATGAAAGTCTTCAAAAAGAACTCATACACACACTGAAAACATTTCAACAAGTTTTATATTCGAAAATCAACATACAACAAATAAAACACACAGCTCTATGCACTTTTTTAAGCAAGATTCTACTCTGTGGCATTTCCTTCGTTATAATGACCGTCGTCAATAGCAAAACATTACAAAAGCACACATCCACGTATCACAACGAACGCGCTCTCTCGTTTCATTCAAATGCAACTTGCCGTCTTGCATCTCCGTTTTTGATTGTATTGAAAAGAGGACTTTAGTACTTATACTATACTATAATATTGTTGTGATTTTTAAACAGGTAAGATTTAAAACAATTCAATATGTCAATTCCGTAATTATTTATGTGGTAAAAAAATCTGTGTAATAAGTGTACAATGAATATACATTATTATCCCTTAAATGTCACCCTTAATAGTTTTGTTTGAATGTATTAGTTCGTCTTTGGCTCAAAGCCGCTTGCTGCAAACTTTTCTTTGCGGAAGCTTCCCATTAATTTCAACTCAAAACAACATTTTGTGTCCAATTGTTTCCCAGACGTAGTTCTGGTATTGAGGTTAAAGTTAACTTGCCTTGTGTTCGCTATACAACAGTGGGTGATGGTCACGAAGACGACTCGGCAGATTTGAAGTGTTTCCTCCTATTGCAGCGACTTTCTTTTTGCATGTTCTGCAGACAGGGTGACCATCCTCGATTAAGTTTCCCTCAGGACTTTTGTAAAAGCCAAAATATGACCACACCTCAGATTTGGTCCTTTTAGAAAGCTGAAACCATCAGCACGTTTTATCGTGGTTTATCGTAAAACCGGTAATCGTCCCATCACTACTTAACACCTGTTCTGTTTCAGTTAATCATCCCCTGTGTATTTAAGCCCTCAGTTTCCTCTGTTCCATTGTCCGGTCTCATCTAAAGCCATCATTCTCTAAAGCAACAACGTGTGACAGAAGTCTACAAGAACAGAATTGTATATTATATTTAACACCATTAGCTAAAAATGGACTATTCTGTTTCAGTCTGTGGCCTTGTGGCAAACTTTGATGGGATGCATCCCTTTGCCCTTGAAGAAGCTATGTCAGAGTGTGATCGGTAACGGTACAGCTCTCTAAATTACAAAACCCATAAATGGGGCGAAAAAGCAGACTGCCTGTGTCCTTCACCGATGTAAAATCTATTGTCCCCAATCCTAGTCATCGCAAGGGATGGCTGCCATTTCCTGGAATTATCTGCGCTGTAGAAAGATCCCACTGAACATTGAAAAAGGCAGATAAGGGACAGGGTGACGAATGGGTGGAATCCTGCGTTAGCACAGAGAGCAGAGACTAAATCTCTCATGACATAAAACCTCCAACAGGCGCAGGTTTCTTCTTTTTTGGGGGGGTGGGGGGGTGGGTGCTGGTTAGATTTATCACAGCTGGTGTTATGGGGAAGGAAATGGCACTGTGTTTTGTCGCTCACGTTTGAATAACAGTTAGACTGTCGGCTATTTCCGGGTGAAAAGTGACACTAATTGTTCGGGTCCCTGCACTCCATTTCTCTAAATGCATCTTTAGGTGTGTTGCTTCTGAAGTCTTAAACACCAACTATTCACGGTGAATCTGTTATTGCTTCACTCATTCTCTGTCCTGTAATCAACATACCTTGCCTAAAGGGAAGACTGGGAGTTTGCTGTTTACTAGAAGACAAATTGTGAAACAAATTACACTGTAAAAATTATATGATCAATAAGTTATGACATATGTTTTTACATTGCTTTAACTCATCAAAATACACTATATTGCCAAAAGTTTTGGGATGCCTGCCTTTACATGCACATGAACTTTAATAACATCCTATTCTTAATCCTTAGGGTTTAATGTGGAGTTGGCCCACCCTTTGCAGCTATAACAGATTCAACTCTTCTGGGAAGGCTTTCCACAAGGTTTAGGAGTGTGTTTATGGGAATTTTTGACCATTCTTCTAGAAGTGCATTTGTGAGGTCAGGCACTGATGTTGGACGAGAAGGCCTGGCTCGCAGTCTCCGCTTTAATTCATCCCAAAGGTGTTCTATCGGGTTGAGGTCAGGACTCTGTGCAGGCCAGTCAAGTTCCTCCACACCAAACTCGCTCATCCATGTCTTTATGGACCTTGCTTTGTGCACTGGTGCGCAGTCATGTTGGAACAGGAAGGGGCCATCCTGGTCCCACAAAGTTGGGAGCATGAAATTGTCCAAAATGTCTTGGTATGCTGAGGCATTAAGAGTTCCTTTCACTGGAACTAAGGGGCCAAGCCCAACCCCTGAAAAACAACCCCACACCATAATCCCCTCCACCAAACTTTACACTTGGCACAGTGCAGTCAGGCAAGTACCGTTCTCCTGACAACCGCCAAACCCAGACTCGTCCATCGGATTGCCAGACAGAGAAGCGTGATTCGTCACTCCAGAGAACACGTCTCCACTGCTCTAGAGTCCAGTGGCGGCGTGCTTTACACCACTGCATCTGACGCTTTGCATTGCACTTGGTGATGTAAGGATTGGGTGCAGCTGCTCGGCCATGAAAACCCATTCCATAAAGCTCTCTACGCACTGTTCTGGAGCTAATCTGAAGGCCACACGAAGTTTAGAGGTCTGTATCTATTGACTCTGCAGAAAGTTGGCGACTTCTGCGCACTGTACGCCTCAGCATGCGCTGACCTGCTCTGTGATTTTAGGGTTAGGGTTGAGTTACTGAGTTGCTGTTGTTCCCAATTGCTTCCACTTTGTTATAATACCACTAACAGTTGACTGTAGAATATTTAGTAGTGAGGAAATTTCACGAATGGACTTAATGCGCAGGTGGTAACCGATCACGGTACCACGCTTGAATTCACTGAGCTCCTGAGAGAGACCCATTCTTTCACAAATGTTTGTAGAAGCGTCTGCATGCCTAGGTGCTTGATTTTATACACCTGTGGCCATGGAAGTGATTGGAAGTGATTAGAACACCCAAATTCAATGATTTGGAGGGGTGTCCCAATATTTTTGGCAATATAGTGTAAGTTAAGCAATTTTCAACTTTTTATACGTTATACAAGATTCAACTCATTTTTAAGTCAGTTTAATGTAATTTAAGTTGAAATGACTTAAACATCCAAGTTGATTGTACTTAAAAATTTAAGGCAGCAACATTTTTTTTTTGTTACAATGTAGAGCTAGTATTTACAGTTTATTCTATAGAGATGTTAAACTATATATAAAAATAATGATTACACTTTATGTTAAGGTGCCTGTGTAACAGTGTAATTATACATTTAAGTACTGAGTATTGTTAATTAGGGTTTTTGGTCCATTTTTCACACAAAGCCTTTTAGAATATACAGTAGCACATCAGTCACATAAGGCCAACTTTACTGCTCTTTCCCATTTTTGATTGAGACCGACAGCTTCAATTCATGTTCTGTGTATGCAATGATCATTCTGAAATGATAACCGTGTTCTTGTATATGGTTTATGAGGTCAGAAATGTGTATAATGACATGGGTGTTACTTGGTTTTTGTCCTCGTAAACCAAATGGTTTAAAATTAATTTAAAAAATGTAAATGAAAATGTAAAAATGCAGAAAGTTTTGTGTGATGGGTAGGTTTAGGGGTAGGGTTAGTGTAAGGGGAGAGAATATACAGTATAAAAACCATTACACCTATGGAGAGTCCCTACAAAGATAGTAAACCAGACGCGCGTGCGCATGTGTGTGTGTGTGTGTGTGTGTGTGTGTGTGTGTGTGTGTGTGTGTGTGTGTGTGTGTGTGTGTGTGTTTCATAGAAGAAAGAAACATAAATTTGGAATGTATTGAGGGTGAGTAAATGAATTTCCCACTGTTCTGTTCAGGATGGCTGATCATTGATGAAGAACATACCAGGATCCTTACATTAAACATAATTAAGTACTCTGCATAAAAACAAACAGAGAAATCAATAGCACAAACATCTTTATGAGACAGTCTGTTTGTCTGAGTGATAGATCAGTAGATTGAAGAAACCTGTACACTTTCAACCACACAGGCTTGGTAATTACTCTAAAAGAGGAAAATAACTAGTAAATTACAATGAAGACAGGAACTAGCTTGCAGTCATTTGGTTTGCAATTAACCTGCTTTGCCCTTCCAATTGAACATTCCTACACAACATGCCATTGAGTGCTATTTGAGGTTAATGTTTATAATGTCCGTGTTGAGCACAGAAAGAGCTTTCCACACTAACATTTGCACACTGGGACTCACCTCTCTCAGAGTCAAATTAAACAGATTACAGTGACTTACTATAAATATTTCAAATAGCATATTCCGCAGGACATGGCCCAACACCATGGCTCAACTCAACACCATGAGTTCGATTAGAGAAAATGTTTGAGATAACACAACCGTAGATATGAAGTGAAATGTGCATGCCTTTTCACTTAATTTCCACTTTGTTACTTAATTATTTGTGTTGCTAAAGCTCGATATAGCCATATATCTGCATTCTTGTCACTAATGATGGTTAGAGCTTTAATACGTCAGATGTTTCTCCTAAACAGTGTGAATAATTGAAGATCAAAAAGACCCTATTAATCTATGTCTTCTCTAGTGATGTCACAAATTGTGTTCAGATTTGACAAGATACTGAATTCTGAACATAAACATAAGAGATCTCAATATGAACTCAAACAGTTCACATCAGATTTTTTCGAGACCAACGTATCTGGATTAATAATTGTCTTACTTTGTCTTCAATGATGTCATTTTATTTATTCAAAGGAATTTAAGGAGCAACACAGCTGTTTCTTAATGAAACATAACTGAGAACTCTATTATGTCTCTCGTGACATGAAATTAATTAACATATAATGTGCCTGAAAAAACGTTTGAGTGGCTGTTTGTGTGAATTTTAATGACAACCGCTTAGCCATTGGCAGAGAAAAGATGGCATAATTTAATATAATAAATGAACATTTAAATAAATAAATGGCATGTATATTCAGTATAATATGATTATGTAGTTATAATATAATACAAAAATATAAAGGTATAACAACTGAATATATATTGGGTTTATGTGCATACAAACTGTTCAACAGCTTGAAGGCAGCAAGATTTTTTAAAAGAAATGAATACTTCTAATCAAAAAGGATGCATTAAATTTATCAAAAGTGACAATAAAAACTTTTACATTGTTACCCATCGTAACTGTTTTCAATCCATAATAATCATAAATGTTCCTGAGCAGCAAATCATCATATTAGAATGATTTCTGAAGGATCATGTGACACTGAAGACTGGAGTAATGATGCTGAAAATTCTAAAAATGTATTTTATTTATGGTTATTTTAAACTTTAATAATTTTTCACAATATTACTATTTTTACTGCATTTTTTTATAAAATAAATTCAGCCTTGGTGAGAATCCTATATTTTCAAAAACATTACAGAATCTTACTGACCACAAACTTTTGAAAAATAGTACATATTTATGTAGCTGGTTTATTTATTCTTGTATTATTATTATGATTATTATTATCATTAGTGTGTAGTAGCAGAACAGCAAAACAATTGTGACAATTAGACAATCAGAGTTGTTTTTGTTTGTCATCATAAACATCAGGAACATAAAACAAAAGAAACAAAAAAATATATATAATACTAAATATATAGCCTACTACATATGAGAGAGAAGATTGACAAATCACTTTTATGCTGCATATGGGAGGAAGTGTTTTTAAGAAAGCATGAGATTATTGCCTCAGCTCACTCGTCTGTAAAGCTGCGTGTGCGAGCGGCAATGTAGCATTTGGTCACGCTGCTCCGCTACTTTCTTATTGGAAAACCTACATTGTTTTGAAACTCTCACACTATTAAAAAAAACACATAGCTTTGCTTTTAGCGGTTTACTCCAATACTGGTTACTACAGGTGGTGAATATATCATCCATTAGATGTCAGGTTGTACTTTTACTCATCAAATGTCTAGAATTCATACATAAAGTTCTCATACACAGAACTAATTGTTTAATGTGCTGATTACCAATGCACATAAAATTACCAACTACAAGTTTTTCAACAAGCAAAGCAGTCTTTTAATGCATCTATTGTAATGGCAGAGGCACCTTTGGGAAGAACTTACAAAAATATGCACTCAAAAGGATCCAGCTCTCCAGATAAAGTCAGGCTTGTGAGTTTCAGGTCTGTTTACCCCCGGAAGAAGTGATTCATTATAATTGTCCTGTTTTGTCTGGCTGTAAATATGTAATTTTTCACTTCCAATACCAATTCTTGTCATTTTGAATGTATTAGATTTGTGCCTATGTGAACATCAAAAGCTACAGTATTGTTATTTTCCCGGGGAAAAACTGGGGCAGACAGTTACTAATAATGTTCAGGCCAGAAAGGAATCTTCCAACACAAAGAAAACAGATTTGCCTTTTTTCAAAAGAGGCATATTGAGTGTGCATGTCATTTTGGGCAAGTGGTTAGTGGAGATGAAGGCCAGATGGTTAAAGGTTCCAATTCCAGTTTTTGAGCTTCTGAACAAGCCAATTAACCTACTTCTCCTTGAAAGTCTGACTTTATAAACGACTATTTACCAAGCATAATCACTGCCTCGAAGGAACAATCTCTGAGCCAAATCAAATGGCTTAAATTGTTACAAATTGCTTCAAAACAGCCGGTTTCCAGCCGGCTGAGCTGAGGGGACAACGTCACTTCTAAGATCTTCTTTCTCTTTCCTGTTGACAAATAAGGAGGATGCCAGTTCGATCACCTTGCCAGGAAATCTTTAGCGCATCATCACTCACCCCGCAGGGCTGTTTGACACAACAGCAGGTTATTAGAGTCCAGGGAATCTCCTTTCTCCCGTCTACACTGGCCAAAATGCCTCTAAGCGTTAAGCACCTGTTCCCTGGGCAACAGTCCACCAAAAAACTGGGAGCAATTATGGAAACCACCAACTTAGCCTATCAGGAACCACTTTGTCCACCTTTGAAAACAGTGAACACAAAAGAGAAACGCTGGAAGACATGTTAGAGCAGTAGAGGTTTACACTAAATATGTTCCCTGCAGTGAAAATTCCCATGTTTACTTGTTGCAACATGCCCTTTCTTGACAGCAGGGACCGGCGATGAGATTTTGAGATTCATGTTGCTCTAAACCTGTGTGACTTACTATTTTTCTATGGGACTGAAATATGATGGAATACTAAAGAATGGAGCTTGAAGATGGATGCAACCTGCACCTTAAAATATCAAAAAAGTAGTCCACATGAGTGGTACGCTATTCAAAGTCTTCCAAACTTAGGTAGCAATGTGTTATTCATTGTTGATCTTCCCAGGTACAGATGTACACAGTTATTTATGGGTTCGCATGAGGATGGATGTAAATACCAAAACAAGCATACAGACATAGTTCTTGTGGATTTATGGCCTGGCATACACATGAATATGCAAAACAGTTTCCAAGGGACCCCTTATGAAAAAGAAGTGTGCTTAATTGTATTGAATGTGCATTTGTAGTGTACTTCATATATTTTTAATATATAATATACTTTTTTTAAAACTGTACTTGCAGATAATATAATATTAATGAAATAAAAAGTAATTAAGTGTACTTAAAGGGATAGTTCACCCAAAAATGAAAATTACCCCATGATTTACTCACTCTCAAGCCATCCTAGGTGTATATGACATTCTTCTTTCAGACGAACACAATCTGAGTTATATTAAAAAATGTCCTTGCTCTTCCAAGCTTTATAATGGCAGTGAATGGCAGCCCAAAATTTGAAGCCCAAAAAAGTGCATCCATCCATTATAAAAGTACTCCACACGGCTCCAGGGGGTTAATAAAGGCCTGAAGCAAGGCGATGGGTTTGTGTAAGAAAAAATATCCATATTTAAAACATTATAAAATAAAACATCTATCTTGAATACGGAAGGCGGTCTGGCGGAAGCTAGATATTTTACTTTTTAACGTGTTAAATATGGATATTTTTCGAACACAAACGCATCACTTTGCTTCAGAAGGCCTTTATTAACCCCCTGGAGCCGTGTGGAGTACTTTTATAATGGATGGATGCACTTTTTTGGGCTTCAAATTTTGGGCTGCCATTCACTGCCATTATAATGCTTCGAAGAGCCAGGACATTTTTTAATATACATATACATATACACCTGTATACATATACAGTCATATACACCTAAGATGGCTTGAGGGCGAGTAAATCATGGGGTAATTTTCATTTTTGGGTGAACTATCCCTCTAAAGACGAGTGGCGGATTTAGGCATCGGCGATATGGGCAACAACAAATCACAAACGATTTTGCTAACATTACAAGATATCAATGATTTAATTTTATAAATTTTATAGCAAAAAGCCACCTTGTGGAGAATCTGCATGAAAAAAAAAATGTTGGTTACGGTACTTGACAAAGATGAAAATAAACAAAGATAAGCAATATGGAAAATAATAACATCACAATCACTGACATTCCTCACTGGATTCCTCTAATTAATTTTTAATTTGTAAACAGTAAATTGCTCTGAAGCTCAAGGGTTCTCGATTCAACAAGCTAATCTAGGTTTTCTTGCCATTGTTACATGGAACACATTGTTTTTTCTAATTATTGACTTATGGAAGCTTCACTGCTAAAATGCATCCAAAGAAAGGCTTACAATTATAATTGATGCATTGGAATATCATATCTTTGGGCTGTTTAACATAGCGAACAGATCATTGAGTCTAATGAATGACCCTGATTTATGAATGAATCATTCAGATCAATGTTTATTAACTGCATCAACGACTCATTGAAAATATCTCACTCAAAAGAACAATTCAAATTCTCTCATGAACTGTCATACGCCAAAGAGAGCTAAAGTGTGCGATTTTCAGTGATTAACGGCTTCCTCGCACAAAGCTATTGTATGAATTCAGAAGAAATGGATGATTTTTTTATGGCACTCATATGTATTGTCATTTTGGAGCTTAACAAAACCATTTCCCATTCGCTTTCGTTATAATGGCAAGAGCGGCCAAGAGATTCTTCAAAAATTCACCTTTTGTGTTCCACGGAACAAAGAAAGCTTGGCTTTGACATGAGCTGAATAATGATATGAGTATTATATATTGGCCTTCTGGCAACCAGTAAGGTACCCATTCACTTCCCAGGGGCGCCATTATTTTCATTACTGTATGTGTTTGTATAATTACAGCTATTTCACCTCCTTAGAGAGATAAACAGGTCCACATCCACCTCTGTGCCAACACCTAATTGGCTGGTTGTGACCAGATTGCATCCAATTGCAACCAACACTGAGTAGATTAAGTATATAAACCCCCTTGGGTGTACATTTTTGTAATTTTTAGTTGCAATTTTTAGGCCAGAAATGGTAAGTGTGCATATGTGGATGAACTAGTGGAATGCAAGATTTCCGTAATGATGACTCACCACTGGTGAGCGAGGCTCTGAGGGAGTTTGAATGTTCGTTCATCATACGGCCAGATTGGCTGGAGGATATATATAGCTCTGGAAAAAAATTCTCAATGTTAAGTGGTCTCTTAATTTTTTCCAGAGCTGTATATATATATATATACTGATCACACACTGATCAGGCATAACATTATGACCTAATATTCCTAATACTGTGTTGGTCCCCCTTTTGCTGCCAAAACAGCCCTGAACCATCGAGGCATGGACTCCACTAGAACCCTGAACGTGCATCAATGAGCCTTGGCCGCCCATGACCCTGTCACCAGTTCACCATTGTTCCTTCCTTGGACCACTTTTGATAGACATTGACCACTGCAGACCGGGAACACCCCACAAGAGCTGCAGTTGTGGAGATGCTCTGACCCAGTCATCTAGCCATCACAATTTGGCCCTTGTCAAACTCGCTCAAATCCTTACGCTTGCCCATTTTTCCTGCTTCTAACTCATCAACTTTGAGGACAAAATGTTCACTTGCTGCCTAATATATCCCACCCACTAACAGGTGCCGTGATGAAGAGATAATCAGTGTTATTCACTTCACCTGTCAGTGGTCATAATGTTATGCCTGATTGGTGTATATATACAGGGCTTGTGAGTAACGCAGTCACTCCTACTAGTCACTTTGGTGGATTGAATTGTATAGATAATATACATTTTTCAATTTTAGTCTTTTAAAAAGGCATCTGAAATAGTAAACTAAGTGCAATGTAGTGTTGTCAAAAATATAGATTTTTCGATACATATTGATACTGAAATGCTTCCAATACTAATTTTCTGAAGCATAGATACACGATACCAGCTGCGCTTTCTCTCTCTCTCATCTCTCTGAGAGCGAGTTGACACACTGTCTGTGAAACCAGGCCTATAAAAGTAATCCATGTAACTCCAGTGGTTTAAGCTCAATTTTATGAAGCGACACGAGTGTTTTGTTTGCTTAAAAACACACAATTTACCACTTTATTTACAAAATATTAATCTCCAACACGCATTCACGAGAGAAACACAATGCATGCATGTTGTGTTGATGTGAGAGCAGACATTGTTGTATGAACACGCGTTGGAAATTAATATTTTGTAAATAAAGTGATTTCTAGGGATTTTTCCATTTTTGACTGGAAAGTGTCTTTCATCATTTTCGTACCAGACAATTATATAAATTGCTATTCTAATATTGTTATTATTCCTTAGTTCACCCTTCTGTTGAGAGTTGATGTCCATTTTTCTATTAAATGGCAATTGAGTTTTCATTAAAAATGAGAAACAGAACACTTTAAAAGGACATGTTCTGTACCAACAGAACCTCTTCATCATCCTCAACAGATGGAGCTAAATTTAAAGAATAAAAGGCAGCCATGTGGTTTCCTGAGCATTTATTGGACATTAAAAATTAATTGTAGTTTACAGAGATCCAGTTGAGTACACAGCTTAAACATTTCCCTGGGTGACATGTTGAATTAAGATCAAAAGCAAGTAAAATGTTACATCACCTTGTACTGTTAGACTTGCAGTACTAGTTTCATTAATTTTATGGGCCAGAGCCGAACAAATCTCAGATGTATTTTTACTTAAATCATTATTTACTTACTTGATTGAAATAGACAGGACTCACTATTTAAGATTCCATTGAAATTCATTGTACGTTGTTTGAAAGCCATTTAGAGATGTTATTACTTCCTACTAAAAGCTTAAAGAATAATGGCAGATTGGCCATGACATACAGTTCAATACTACTGTGTTTCATTATTGAAGGGGGTCATAAACTAAGGGGATCAGTCCATTTATAACGCTAGTCAAGATTGTGTAAATGACCCCTGTTACGACCGACCAACCTTATCACATTTGAAGTGAGTTACTGCGGGTTTTGCTGTCATTTCCAATATAGCTGATGCTGCCCCATCCTTCAGTTGCATTTCATTAAAGCTCTTAAACACTCCACACTAATATGTGCCACATAAACTGTTGCATAAACATGAAATGATCAAAGGCTGTCTAAAAATACAAAATAAATTCAGTCTTTCATTTCTAATATTTTGAAAAGTTATATTGTGCTGCGGGTTTTTATCCCTCTGTGAGAACAGCAAATATTTAATAGACCTTCACCATAACTTATATCAACTAGATTAAAAGAATACGTCTTGTGCATTTGCTGCTTCAGAATAATAGTATCTATCCAACTTCCTTCTTATTAGTTCATCGTGACTGGGAGTGTCAAGTGTCTGAACACTAAATGTTGTGTGGTGGTGGGTCATATGTTAATGTTGTCATGGATTGATGAAAAAGCTGTTATTGCTGCAAACAATGGTTTTGGTCAACTGGCGAGGAAGTTTAAGGCTGTGAAAGTTAAAGAATCTCTGCAAACCATGAAGCAAAAGGAAATCACAGATAGCAGGTTAATCTAAATGGCTTAATCACTTTTAACTTAAAGAGGTCCTTGATTATGATTTCACTTTTTTAACTTCAGTTAGTGTGTAATGTTGCTGTTTGAGCATAAACAACATCTGCAAATTTACAGCACTCAAAGTTCAATGCAAAGGGAGATTATTTCTTTTATAGAAATTGATAGAAAAGGACTACAACAAATGGCTGGTAGGGACTACAACGAGCTGCTAACATGAGCTCTTGAAGCTCCGCCCTCTTCTTGAAAGGGGGCCAGGAGCAGCAGCTCATTTGCATTTAAAGGGACACACACAAAAACGTTTTTTTGCTCACCCCCAAAAAGTGACAATTTTAACATGCTATAAAAAATTATCTGTGGGGTATTTTGTGCTAAAACTTCACATACACACTCTGGAGACATCAGAGACTTATTTTACATCTTTAATGTAAAGGGGCATTGTAGAACCCCTTTAATACATCATCAGAAATGCTACTCTAAATTTGACTCATTGGCTAATCTATATGGGCCCTATTTTAACGATCTATTTTAACATGGTCTAAAGCGCACGGCACAAGTGCACTTAGGGCGTGTCCGAATCCACTTTTGCTATTTTAACGATGGGAAAAATGGTCGGCGCACACGGCGCATGGTCTAAAAGGGTTGTACCTAGTCTCTTAATGAGTAATGGGTGTGTTTTAGGCGTAACGTGCAATAAACCAATCAGAGTCTCATCTCCCATTCCCTTTAAAAGCCAGTTGTGCCGCGCAAGCAGACCATCTACGGGACAAGCCGGACTTCACCAAAGCTCCCTGAACATATGACATGTAGGCATTTTTATATTTATGTACACAATAATAATCTTTCAAATTTAATCCTTTAATTTTTCATATTTAAAAATGTTTGTGTGCTGCAATAAGCAGAATGTACGCACTTTTTGCACCCACCTATAGGCGCATATTACTAACGCGCTCTTTAAATAACAAAAAAACTATTGCGCCATGACCATGTTTCAACCATGTTTCAGTTTGGTCAATGGCGCAGTCGTTTTCAGTTGCACCAACACACCTCGTCTTCAGACCAGCATGCTCATGGGCGAACAGATGGGTGCGAGTACATTTGCTATTTAAACAACGTGGCGCTGGACGTGAAAATGATAACTGTGTCAGGCTGAAACTAGCAAAAAACACTTGAGTCGCGCCTGGTGGCGCATTGCGCTGGGTGTATGATAGGGCCCTATGTGTACATAGGCCAACTATGCATTGACAACTTGATCGCGAATCTGCCAGTGACTGGATTATGTTTAATGATATATAAATACAACAAGCTGACTTCTAAAGTCACTTTTGTAATGTCTTTTCAATTATTTACTTGTCTACCACAAGCAATATAATGTCTTTGAATTATCTTAATTTGGATTTCATGTAATTAAATGACATGTAACTTGATTGCATTTGGAATCAATTGACAGCCCTAATTATGCCAACGCAAAACATATTTGTGTAAAAGTGATACTTTAACTGTCCTTGTGTTATGTCTTCACATTTTCTCTTTTCATTCACTGTTGCTGTGAACTGTGAGCAGTGTCAAATTACTTTTTTCCTGGGGATTACTCTTTATTTTCCCGTAATCCCATTATTGTTTCTTTTCTGTTGTAATTTTGAAGTGATTGCATAAAACAAAGTGATTTGAATAAAACCATCTGCTAGATGAACAAATGTCATCTGTAAATGGATCAGGCATTTTAACAAATACGAGTACATGAGCACAGTATTCTACCACTCCTAGAACTAACAAACCATTCTTTATACCATTTAATTTTATCATTGTGTGGAGCTTCACAGGTGGAAATCTGGAGGTTTTTGAATTCCTGCTGAACTCTGGCAGCGGATAAAGCACTAGGTAACAGACAAAAGAGTGTATGCACTAGTAGAGGTGATGTAATGTGTGATTTGGTTGTGATCGGTATAGTTTTGCCCAATGTTCAGATTATGGATTTCATTCAATTACTCAGTAGTGGACACAAAATAAATGTAAACCCAAATAAATTGGCAAAACTCAAAAAAAAATGAGGCAATCAGTTGCCTCAAATTTATTAAGTTAAGAAATTTAAAGTTTAAGTAAGCAGAACTTGCAGATTTTTTTATTTTGTAATAATACATTTTAATTGCTCTGAACTTGAAATATTTGAGTAAGCTAATTCATACATTTAACTTAAAAATATCATGTAATCTCAAATTTTTAGTAGTGGAAACTTGACTAGCTTTAACTAGCTAATTCAATAAATGCCACCTTGCTAATTGGTTACACAATGCTTTAATAGCATTAGCATAGCATAGCACTTGCTGAATGAGGACGGCAATATAATACATTTAACAAACTGTATATCTGTTCTCAAACTAAGCTCATGCACCACTCGTCATCAACAACATAACAGAAACTCTTCTAAACTAGCACAACAAAACATTAAACACTACTAAATCTCCCACGTAACGTTAATCTTGCACACAAAAAAAAACATAATATAACACTTTTGGCATTTTTTGAGTGTCATGGCAAAGTATGCTGGGAAATACAAATCCCAGCTCAGTTTTGGTTAAATTTAAGGTTCGTCTAAATTAAAAGAAACAAGTTCATAAAACTCAAAACAATGAAACAATTCAGATTACTTCAAATGTGTCAGTTTTGAGAACTCAAAAGAAAAAGAAAGTTAATTTACTCATTAAAGTTAATTTGATTGAACTCATTTGTTTAATTTGAGTTGGCTCTACTCAAACCAATGAATTATTTTGAGCATTAGGGTTTACAGTGCAGATATAGTTCTCATAATATGACCTCCTTAAGGTCATCATGAGGATTCCAGACATCAATGAGTTCTTATTCTTGTTTACCTCTTTCCCCGCCAAACACGGAATTTTCCGGGTTTCTGTGTTTTCACTGTTATACGCTAGGGGGCGCTATTACACATCTTCTGAATGAGTTCAGAATCTCCTGATCAAAATACAGGCGAAGAAGACGCAAAAAAACAAGCGATCGTATGTAAGCAGATGCATATGTAAAATAAGGTGATCATCAACATTAAACATCATATAAATCAAAACTGCCTAATGTTACTGAATGAAATGTTGACCCAGGACGAGCTATAGGACTGTGAAGCTTTGGGGGTGTTGATGGACTCCATCTACTCCATCTGTGTTTTGATCATTGTTCTGAATCTGATCCAGATGTAGTCTTTGACAAAAACTTTTTGTTCAAAATGTTGCTTTTTTTATGAAAATTACCCATATTTAAGTTTTGATAAAAAAGAAATGCATGAAGCTTTTTGTTTGTTTTTGTTTAAAAGCAGAGGGTCTGCCCTTTCTTTTGATATATTGCTTGCTCAGATATATATATATATATAAATATATATAAACAAAATATTCTATGGGCCATTACATTTTTGTGAAAATGATCAAAAACCCTGGCGGTGGTTGGCAACTTTTTTTTAAAAACGCTGGCGGGGAAAGAGTTAAAAGTGTTTTAGAAGAACAAAAAGACTATTTTCTCTCTTGGCTTCTTTCTCTCAGTCCAACTTTTAGATGTTGTGTGGAATCATGACCACAAGTACTGAACTTTAGATGTTTCAAGTCCTTTTCAAGAGGTTTCAGGATCAAAGACAGCGTGAAAGAAGCTTCTTTATGATGCCACTGTAACAGATAAGACGCGAAGGGTTTTCTTTTCTCTGTTTGAAATAAATTACTTACAATGCAGCTTAAAAACATTCCCAAGGCTTGTACTGAAGCTTCACGGTCTTAAGCTATTCACCTTAATGCCACCTTTTCTCATTCTTTCTTTTTTTTTTTGTTCATGCAAGCACCCTGTTTACAATACACTCCTCTCTATATATATTTACAAGAGGCTTTGGATCTCCTTAGGGTCTAGAGGGACAGAAGCAAGAAGGAGAAGGGTACAGTGAGACATCGATCTACAACAACGCTTGGCTAGATTTGTGCCTTGCAAATCTGAGTTCAAGGTCTGTCATGCAAGGAAGGAATTGCGAATGTGAGGCTGCATCACAGCATGTGTGGAGTTCAGAAGCCTCAGCTATAGCAGGAGCAGTTGATTTGAAAGATGTGAGAAATCATTTGTACTGAAGAAACACTGAATATTAAATAACAACATTTTTACCTTCAGAGAAATGGTATCAAGAAAATTATCAAGACAGAAAATACAAATTAATAGTCTGATTCAGTGGATGCCCTTGGTGACAGAGAAGTTGGAGTGCATTAGTGCTTTTTGTATGAGCTTCCTGCTGAAAATACCAGTGTGCAGTTTTCCCCACTAGGCTTCCAATAGCTGTTATAGTCCATTGGCTAGATCACCACTAACCAGGGCATTATGGCGGTACGGTTGTTGTGCTTTTGCCAAGTAAGACATGTTTCCGAATCATCATCTTTTGTTGATCCTGGAACATTCCTGCCAAAAAACATAGTCCTAACCCTATCCCTACCATAACTTATCACTAAAACCCAAGGCCATAACCATGTCTTGAACATTTTAATTATTTAAAGACATTAAATAATTAAATGAATAAAAGGGGTTTAAGGGAATAAAGAGATAAGAATGGTAAAAGAAGTTCCTGGTCTAATTATAGCCTATGTATTTGTGAAGTAATCAGTTGAAACTCTTTGCAAATAATATTTTATTTAAAAATAAGCACACATTCACTCTTTATATGTCTATGTCTAATATGTCACAAATGTAAAAAAAAAACAAAAAAAAAAAACATTCTTGTCATCACATTCAGGTATGAATGACATCCTTATTTAAATGATAGCATATTTTTAAATTCAAAATGGCGAAATTATATTTAAAAAGATGAGCAGTTTGCATCCATGTATGTTACTGTGGGTCGTAAAACATATCCATCGTAAAACAGTGAAATATTAAGGGCCGGATTTACTAAACAGGGCAAATTAGCGTGAGAGCACAATGTGAGTGGAAAGCTCAGCGCGTGATCTACTGACGACGCACAAATGAAAGAATACAGACGCAGCCAGATCATTTCCATAATGGCCAACACAATCTACCAAGAGAAGCGCAAATTAGCGTCTGGTTTAAGACATGCTTTTTTGGGCAGTAAATAATGGCACAAATACCAGTGAATGGACTAGCGCAAACCTTAGTAAATCTTATATACACTCACCTAAAGGATTATTAGGAACACCTGTTCAATTTCTCATTAATGCAATTATCTAATCAACCAATCACATGGCAGTTGCTTCAATGCATTTAGGGGTGTGGTCCTGGTCAAGACAATCTCCTGAACTCCAAACTGAATGTCAGAATGGGAAAGAAAGGTGATTTAAGCAATTTTGAGCGTGGCATGGTTGTTGGTGCCAGACGGGCCGGTCTGAGTATTTCACAATCTGCTCAGTTACTGGGATTTTCACGCACAACCATTTCTAGAGTTTACAAAGAATGGTGTGAAAAGGGAAAAACATCCAGTATGCGGCAGTCCTGTGGGCGAAAATGCCTTGTTGATGCTAGAGGTCAGAGGAGAATGGGCCGACTGATTCAAGCTGATAGAAGAGCAACTTTGACTGAAATAACCACTCGTTACAACCGAGGTATGCAGCAAAGCATTTGTGAAGCCACAACACGCACAACCTTGAGGCGGATGGGCTACAACAGCAGAAGACCCCACCGGGTACCACTCATCTCCACTACAAATAGGAAAAAGAGGCTACAATTTGCACGAGCTCACCAAAATTGGACAGTTAAAGACTGGAAAAATGTTGCCTGGTCTGATGAGTCTCGATTTCTGTTGAGACATTCAGATGGTAGAGTCAGAATTTGGTGTAAACAGAATGAGAACATGGATCCATCATGCCTTGTTACCACTGTGCAGGCTGGTGGTGGTGGTGTAATGGTGTGGGGGATGTTTTCTTGGCACACTTTAGGCCCCTTAGTGCCAATTGGGCATCGTTTAAATGCCACGGCCTACCTGAGCATTGTTTCTGACCATGTCCATCCCTTTATGCCCACCATGTACCCATCCTCTGATGGCTACTTCCAGCAGGATAATGCACCATGTCACAAAGCTCGAATCATTTCAAATTGGTTTCTTGAACATGACAATGAGTTCACTGTACTAAAATGGCCCCCACAGTCACCAGATCTCAACCCAATAGAGCATCTTTGGGATGTGGTGGAACGGGAGCTTCGTGCCCTGGATGTGCATCCCACAAATCTCCATCAACTGCAAGATGCTATCCTATCAATATGGGCCAACATTTCTAAAGAATGCTTTCAGCACCTTGTTGAATCAATGCCACGTAGAATTAAGGCAGTTCTGAAGGCGAAAGGGGGTCAAACACAGTATTAGTATGGTGTTCCTAATAATCCTTTAGGTGAGTGTATATAATAATGGATGATTCATTTAGATACTCTCCTCCCATAAATTTTGTGTCTGAAAGGGAGACTCCTACAAATGTATATGCAATAAGGTCAGCTGCAAAAATATCCCTGTCCACGCCTTTTCAGCGCTAATCTTTCACTGCGTGTCTTTAGTAAATCCTGACAGTAGTTTTTTAATGCCAACAGAGGGTCTGTAAATTGAAAGAAATGTAAAAACCGGACGAGATTCAACCCTCACTATTTATGCAACATATATATGTGTGGCTGTCAGCAGAAATAACAGGTTTGCAATATTTGCATGTTGTTTCGACAAATAAACAAATTTGCATAGTAGATGTAATGAGAGAGCCAAAAGATGCACTTTACATCCAGCGGTCTATCAAGTTCAAAATAAAAAGGGAAAATATTAAACTTAGATGAAGTACCTTTTGAAGTATTTTATTCAGTGGATTAATCAAACATTAATCAAATCACGCCTCCGCTATAAAGGGTAGGATTTTCTGAATTCAAATTTAATTTGATATTTTCAGGGGGCATAAAGTCAAAAAATATTATGGTGAAACAACTGTAATGATATTATAAGAGGAAAAAAAGCATTTTCTTGAAGAACAAAATAAAATTGACTAGAAAGCTTTATTATTTTTTGGGATTTTGTTCATTATTATTTTAACAAAACTGATTCACTGCTTTTGAATATTTTAAGAAAAAAAAAACTTTTTGTAAAACAAATCAAGGTCATGTGGTGCGACCAACAAAATCTTGCAACCAAATAGAAACATGGAGATAAAATAGAACAGGAAACAGAGAGATCATCATTATTGTGTCTGTCAATAAGTCTCCTAAAATATCAGATATTTAAACCTTATTATAGTAAAGAAAGGTTAGTTCAGGTTGTTCAGATTATATTGAAGCCTTTTTTGAAAATGGCATAACCATTTTTCAGAACCACATGAAACCAACATTCAAGACACATTTTTACACAGTCAAGACACATTTGTAAGTACATGACATTTTTTAAACTCGATTTGTCTATATTGTGGACACTCTCATTTGTCATTATTGGCCCTAATATATAAATCATTTGTTATCATGATACTCTTACTGTTGCCGTGATATAGAGTGATTTTTGGACCATGGAACTGGTCTTTGCAGCAGTGCTTACTTTGCTCAACATGAAAAATCTACTCCTATACTTGAAACAAATGAAATGGAAGTCATATTTCAAAAGCTGTCTTCAAGTTTGGTTCTGCGTCCTGTGGTTTGTAAAATCAGAGAAACTGGAATCAGGTGCATCATAGACCTCATGCTCGGTGATGAGAGAGAGAGAGAGAAGCAAGCTGTCTGTGTGGACCCTTGAAGTGCATTCATTACCCACCATTGCCTCAAATCCTTGTTATGTGGCACCTAACACATGGTAGCAAAAGGCTTCAATTATGTACACCGACAGCGCAATCAGATCTAGTGCGCTCCCTCGGGACACAAGGCAATTTACACACCTGTTGAATGGCCCTGCGGAGGGACAATTCTCACTCTGTTATGACAGGCATCAAATAGCCATCGAAGAGCATCATAAGTACCGTCTGCTTTTATTTATCTGACGATTGCCCTCAATCTTGTCTGCATCCTTGGTAGTGCACCTGTGAGTTATTGTCAGGACTATCCACAGTCCTTTTACTGACCATCTGATAGCACACAGAAATAGCAAGAGCTGGCTGAATTTTCAATCTTCATACAACTTCTTGGAAACACTTTTTTAGAAGGTACTGGGTTGACACAATGAGCACTTTTGAGGAACAAAAAAAATCACTGTATTTGGCATTTATATATTTTTTCTCTCTTCTGTGTAAAAAAACACTAAGAAAGTAAGAAATAAAGATGTCACACTTTCAAAATATGAAGTCGCAATTGCAAAAAATTAAGCCACCATTGCAAGATATAGTCAAATTATGCAATAATTTAGCAATTACGCAAAAATAGCAATTACGAGAAATAAAGTCAAAATTGCGAGATGTAGTCACAGAGTGAGAAAGAAAGGTGCAGTTGCGAGAAACAAAGCCAGTTGGGAGACTCACTAAAGCCACAACTGGGAGATATAAAGCTGAGTTTTAAATGAATTTGCAATTGCAAGAATGAAATCACATTGTGAGATTACAAGAAATACAGTACATTTGCGAGAAATAATGTTGCAATTATGAAAATGTCAACACTGGCAAATATAAATTTTGAATTGTCACATGAATTATGTAGTCGCAATTACAAGAAACAAAGTCACAATTGGGAGATTTAAAGTCGCAATTATGAGAAACAAAGTTGCAATTGTGAAAAACAAAGCCAGTTGGTTGAAATAAAGTCTCACTGTGAGATGTAAAGTCACAACTGGTAGATATAAAGCCGGAGTTGCAAGAAATATAGTCGCAATTGTAAGTATAAAATGACATTGTAATAAAAAGTCACTGTAGCAACTGGACCGATCAAACACACAATCTTTACAATTTAATCTCCTTAAGGACCCAGACAGGCTCCGTGATGGCTAGTTGCCCCACTGTGAATTAGCACCCTGATGCAAATTCATGCATTTCAAAGACACTTGGGCTGAGTGCTCTCAAATGAGAGAACAGTACAACCAACAGACACTCAATCCCCTATATAAATGGAATTCTATCCACTATTTCATTGACAATCTGTTAAATGAATGAACATGCATTTCCCCAGTACATTTTGTGTATCATTACTGTTTGTATATTGTTTTTTTTTATATTATATAGTGTTATGCATGCTTGATGATAGAATTATTAGTTAATGTTAGACCAACTAGCTGGTGTCTCCTATCAAAATATTTCTCCTTTGATGGCAAACACTGTGCTGAACATCACTTTCTTATAGAATGCAGTGTGTTCGTTATATTTTGATTATATCACTGATTATATTATCAGAATACAAATGAACACAAATTTCCAGCTCACTCCAATCATGCGAATGAGTCAGCCCTTTGTTCAAACAAAGAAACTCTCCCGCCTGAGAAGGCACCTTTGTCATTGGTCAAGCCAAACCTCAAAGGCGTGACCTCTCTGGAACTTAAAAGGCCAACACAAAGTTCCCTCCAGTTAATTAGAAGTAGTACTCGCTGGCATTCCACTCCCGAACGCTGTTCGCGTGAGACCTCATCCGGCGACGCCAGCGCAGACGCGACGGCCAGCCTCACACACATCAAGCCATGTGGACCTTCTTTCTACCATCACAGAGTCTCTGCAAGTTCATCGTCGTTCCTTCGCTCAACACGGAAGGAATCGACTCCAACTGCAACACCATCGGACCAAACTATCAAGACTTTCTCCTGCGACTGTATATCTGGACGCCTTTCAAGGCAAAGTTTAGTGTGTAGTTAGTTGAAGCTCTAAACCCCTTTGTTCAAACAAAGGTGCTTGTTGTCTTAACTGATGGTTCTCCCAGGTTTTAGACTCTTTTCATAGCCTCATTCCTCTGTTCTGATCCATTTTTTCCGTCACTTCTACTTTCCATTCTACCCCATGTTTGTATGATTTTGTGTTGTGTGTTTATGTTAGTTATGTGTTCGTGTTTTAGTTAAATAAACTCTTGTGCACATTCGTACGAGTTGATTCTGGTCTGTTTATACATAAATTGTCACTTTAACGAATCGATCATAGCTACGATCTAAGAAAGAGTTATTTTTCTGTGGCCACATAAAATATCCTTTCTGAATAGTTGATAGACAATCAGTACTGAACGGTCGCTGGACGAACAGATTATTTGATTGTAATATTAATTCAGTTACATTAAGTTAATTCGGTTAACTGATCCAAATATTTATATGAGTTATATCTAATTATAACGAGTTATGATTAATTATTAATATTTCCCCTTTGAGCTAATTTGTCACAGTTAAAAGAAATACAGTGAAATCGTGAGATCTAAAGTTGAATTTACAGGGAAAAAACAGTCACAATTGGGAAAAATGTTTCAATTGCGTGAAATTTTTTTTTCACATTATGAGTTTTAAAGTCGCAATTACAAGGAACAAAGTCGCAGTTGGTAGATTTACAGTCGCAATTACAAGAAGCAAAGTTGCTATTGCAAGATCTAAATTCACATTGTAAGATATAAAGTTACAATTTGGAGATATAAAGTCACAAATACCTATTTGATTGGGGTGTAGCGATACCTTCATGTCATGATTCGATACATATCACGATACTGAACTCACGATACAATATTATTGCGATACTCCAAGACATACGGTAAAAGGTTAACAAAAAATGTACTGTTGATTAAAATGCTAAATTTGGTATTACATTGGGGGTGGAAATGAATAGGCTTGGTGCTGGTAACCCAATGCACAGGACAATGGTGACACCAGATTAAAAATATTCATAATTCTGAAGCTGAAAATACAGAATTATTTTAGACGAATATGTTTGCACTCTGTCACTGACTAGATATATTTAAAATAATGTAGGCTACTTTTTACTGGTAACATAATGGTGTGTGCACACCAAAAGCGAAGCGAACATTCGCATCGCGTTACTCGCTCTAGTTTACTCGCGGGATAACTTTGTTTTTCACATCACTCGCGCGAATAAAAACATTGCGCGATGAGTAGTGTTTTCACGCACATCAACAACAACATTTCTTTATGCCATTTTTCCGTTATCAAACATGTTGGAGATATGTTTGTGCTCTGTAGCTGTTGTGGAAGTCCCAAATACGCCAGAAAGCCAAATGCCGACGTGTCTGGGTTCACAGCACCATCCAGAGGCGTACACAACTCGGTAAATTTCACCGTCTTCTCCATAAACTGCGCCTGGATGACAGGTGCCCAGTTTGATAACCTGTCAAACCAGACTTGTCAATAAGCTCTTCACTGATTGGCTTGTGCGACAATGCGTCGTGTGAATTTTCTGCTCAAGCTGAAATTTTTCAACTTGCGTGGAAGACGCATTTGAGGCGAATGTCACGCGTTCACGGGAAACGCGTCACCCACTTTGCGTCATTCGCGTTGCCCGGTGCGAATTTGCGTCTATTCGCGTCTTTGCATTGACTTTGTGTGCAATCTACTCGCGCAAATAATTAAATTCGCATTTGGTGTGCACGCACCATAAGACATTTGAAATTATGTTTTATTACACAATACAGATTTCCACTATCCACGATACATATTGTTGCGTTTTTGTATTGCGATATATTGTGACACGATATATTGTTACACCCCTACTATTGACCAATACCTAATTCACAAATACCTAATTTAATATATATATATATATATTGTATTCTAAGGCCTCAATGAACACCAATGTTTTTGCTGCAAGTCAAAAGTGTGGCAAAACAAGACTATGTATAGGTTAATACCTTTCTCCGCCCAGCTTGCTCTTGCACTGTTGGCCACCAGGGAGCGTTGCATCATGCAGAGTGACAGTCCTTAGGGGCCCTGACATTGCTTTGCGAGCTGTCAGTTATAGCAGCAACAATGTGATACCCCACGTTTGCATCAGCCGCCTGACAGTCGTTGACTGATGCCGACTGACACTCTTGCTCTCCAGCATTAACAGCAGGCTTACAGCTACACTGTTTTTCAATTACCACTGTACAGCAATGGCTAACTTTGATCTCTGCTACCCAAAAGGACTTTTACATTGCCTCTGCTTGCCAGACCATGATGGCAGGTGTCATCCATTCTGACAGATGACCTTGAAGTCAATAAAATGTAAATTCAAAAAAATCAGTTGCCTTTGTAAATGCTAAAGTTCCCTGTTAACGGAAGAGCGATGAAAAAGGGAAATTTGAAATTGCTGAAAAAATCTTTAAAATGAATCGCTTGCGTTTATAAGCCTTGAATCCAGAGGCAGCCTCATGCTGGGCAATCAGGAATTAATTCAGCCGTCAATATCACCTTAATCACTGGAGTGCTGGTGCTTAGGTGGCATTTTCTCCTCCATCGCGGCGAAATTATAAATGAGCTTACACCCTGCTCGCTTTCTTGGATACCTGCACTTTCTCACCTGAAAGTGAGAGAAAGAAAGAGAGCAAGCTGAAGAAAAAAAAGGAGAATAACTTAAAGAGCAGCTATCACTTTTCTTGTACTTTGATTTGTTTACACCAACTCTGCATCCACAGTGTGTTAATAGACGTGTAAGCAGAGAAAGGAGAGATCACTGGCAAAACAAAAACAACAGATTCTCCCCTTCATATCTTCAGGTTTGAAGCCAAACACTATGTAGATAGACATCAATAATACAATGACGTCTCTTACTTGTGTTTTGCTGAAGGGCTTGAATAGTTTCCAAATTTGTCACAAAGTAAACATGAGAACACTTTTTAGCAGGGCTCTTTTGAGGAAAATGTCTGAATGATGTAGGAAGTTCATGAAAGCAGAAATGAAGGGCAAAGCGAAGTGAGGACTGAAAGGTTTTGCTGCGACTGAGAAAGAGCTGAGTGTAGAAAAAGAGAGACATAAAACAGGATGTTAGAGAGCGAGAGATGCAAGGATGGAGACAGCTAAAAAAACAACTGTATGACGGAGGCCAGGCTCACTGGAAAAACAAACTGAAAAGTGGGGTAACCGTGGAAAGATGATAAAAGGTGTGTGCGAAGATAGAGCAGAAAGGAGCGAAAGTGCAGATGGAGAAGGAGGTGACGCACGTAAATTTAGCAGTTAGATTTCGAAAACAGCAGTTACCGAATACTCTTCAACTCGTCCTAAGTGGCAGATGGCAACAGCTTCATGTCGTTTAGACCGGGGAGAGTGCATTTAAAAACCAACACACACATACAGTACTAGGACTCCAGACTGTGACTAATGATTGAATTTTACGACCATTTGTCTTGCCGAAGTTTGTCAGAAGTCATATTGGTGCGACTGCAAAATTGCTTCACTCTCTTTGATGTACTAACATTTTTATTGCAAATGGGAGATGGCAAAGATCAAACACTCCACAAATGAGAAGAAACTGCACTTGTTGACTGACCAATTGGAAGCAAGGGCTCAGCAAGCAATTTTGCTTTTAAAAGACGTCTAATAGCCATCCAAACACAGCCCTGACGTCTAGACTAAAACAAGACAAAATTTGGGCTGTCAGTGAAAATGTAATAGACGTCAAACCATAGCCCAAGAATAGACTAGTCATCTAGAACATGAACATGTCAAAGATATGAAACCACTTTGCTTACATGATGGAATATCATACATCTCGCAAGTTATTTTGGCAAAAACGACGTGTAACCAAATTCAAGGTTATTTTGGCTAAAATTGAGTTACTCATAGCCAGACTATATCGGGTCTATAGTTAACCGAGACGCTGAAATGACGGCTATTGCTTGCTTTTGGATGTCAGACAACATAACAGGTTAATTTGCTTTTTGAACACTGCAGCACGAACCAGTGGGTAGCATGGTGAGACACTTTTAAGTTTGGCACAAATTCTCTCTTTTTTTTTTTTGTTTTTAATGTATGCATATTAAACATCCCCAATATTCTAAACAGCAGTGACAAGGAACACCCCTTCACTAGTGTGACTAAATCAGGTCCTGGTGTCCCCAGTTTGGGACACTGCATACTCACTGAACTTACAGCCCATTGTGACAGAAGATTGTCGCTTATAGGGATTTATTTAATTCATGCACTCAGAGCCCTTGAACAAAATTGCTGTACCAGCGTTCATGATTACTTCCTTTCTCTCCCACTTTGGTGCCTATTGTACAGAACCTGATTGCGCCATCAGTCCCTATACTCTACATTTACATCAGGATGAGAGAGACCCCATCATTGAGTCTTTAGTCTTTGGAAAATTACCTTTTGACACATAGAGGTGTCATAGCCCTGACAGTTACCTTGGATACCAGTCAGTCTATTTGCTAGATTTGCCCATAAATGGTCTAGCCTGTCATGAAAAAAGCATCATTTAAGGACCTAATGTCCCACGCTTCTGCCACTCAATCACTGAGATAAAACAACTCCCACGCTCACTTTGCAACATTCCCAGCTTCCATTTGAATCATTCTGCTGAATGCATGGAAAATATGTATCGCGAGCCAGGCTCATTGAAAAAACATGCATGTGGTGACTTTTCTGCAAAGTTATATTATGTTGCTTCTTGCATGTTTTGCTACACTTTTAAAGTCTGGTGAGTGGCACTAAAAGGTTAATGCTCTCTCGCATTTGAAAATGACATACCACCTACACTAAACCCTACCTTAAACCTAACCGATAATGTTAACAAATGCAAGCATGAGAGATCATGCCATTATAGCTTGCTTCTACAAGTCTTTAAAGGTGTCTTTAGAACAAGAAACAGCATAGTTCTCTAATGACTGCCGTGCTTGTCCAAAGACATTTGTCGATCTTAGATTGATGATAAGGCATTGCGGTAGGCCACCATTCAACTCGGCGGTTGAATGTTAGCCAGTAACCTGCTCTTTTCTCTTACTGCCAACACCTTCAGTATCGATCGCCTCAGGCGTTACCCTTGGAAAAGGGTATTGTAGAGCTTCTCTTCTCTGTGATGTGGCCCCAGAAGAGTCGTCGTAGCTACCTTTACAGTGTTTGACAGTACCTGCACCATTAAAAACGCTAGTATGCAACTCACTGTCATTCCCTTCAACCCTTCTTTGGATAGCATGCAGTCTTCCTTTGTTCAGGGCAGAGACAAAAAAACACACTTTTCTGCAGTGGTGAAGGCGCTATTACATCTCCAAGAAGTCTGAATGGCACGTTGGTTGACCTTTGACCTCAACATATATGAGATCATAAACAAGACCGTCTGCTTTGACTGAAGAGGCCGTGTTGTACTCCCTGAGCCTGATCTAGGTGATTTGTGTCAGCTTGCTGTGATGAAGGCGTCTCTGGTGAGAAGATAGGCAAAGATTGCCTTGGCAGGGTTTCAATTAATATCTGTCCATTGCATCCCTGCAGATCTGGCAGCTAGATGAGCAGGATAGTTTTTCAGGATGCAGACATCAACTGATAAAATGGGCGGATGTGTTTAGGGAATGAAAGAATGAACACTGCATTTCCATGCTGTTGCGGACCATGCATTTCAGACTTTAACAGAGCTCAAATGCAATTTAAAGGGTCATGTGTGACATTTTAATAGTGAAAGCATTTAACTTTACCATGTTCAAATCTGTAAAGGAATTCATGTAATAAAAACATTAAAGGGATAGTTCACCAAAAAATGAAAATTATCCCATTTACTCACCCTCAAGCCATCCTACGTGTATATGACATTCTTCTTTCAGACGAACACAATCAGAGTTATATTAAAAAATATCCTGGCTCTTCCAAGCTTTATAATGGCAGTGAATGGCGGACCTGATTTTGAAGTCCAAAAAAGTGCATCCATCCATCATAAAAGTACTCCACACGGCTCCAGGGGGTTAATAAAGGCCTTCTGAAGCAAAGCGATGCGTTTTAGTAAGAAAGATATCCATATTTAAAACTTTATAAACTAAAATAACTAGCTTCCGACAGGCGGCCATACACATCGATTTATGGCGAAAGAATAACCCCTGACTTGATGTATGACATATTGATGAATGCAGAAGCACAGAGGATGGAGCAAAACAAAACACCGGTCATGAATTAGAAGTCTAAAACTTTTTAAAGCGAAATGTGGGAGGAGCTTGAGTTTTTTGCCCAGCCCTATTTGTTTGAACCGCGAGAGGCGTCAAAGCTGATGTTATAATAATAAATAATAATAATTTGTTACATTTATATAGCGCTTTACATATAGAAGGGGGGAATCTCCTCAACCACCACCAATGTGCAGCATCCACATTGCGCCAGAACGGCCACCACACACCAGCTTTAAGCTTTGTGCTTTATGTTACTCCTTCGTCCTACGTCATATATCGCGTCAGGGCTTAGTCTTTTGGCGCAAGTCGACAAATTATAGTTATAGTTTATAAAGTTTTAAATATGGATATTTTTCTTGCAAAAACCCATCGCCTTGCTTCAGAAGGCCTTTATTAACCCCCTGGAGCCGTGTGGAGTACTTTTATAATGGATGGATGCACTTTTTTGGGCTTCAAAATCTCGTCCTCTATTCACTACCAGTATAAAGCTTGGAAGATAAATGATATTTTTTTAATATACAGTTAAACCAAAAATTATTCAGACACCAGATATAATTTTTTAAAAAGTGGGTGCAGGACACTATAGTTCATTTATGTAAGTGAGGATATCAAAATAAAGTAAACTGTGACATATTATACCCAAAAATTCTTCGTACAGTGGACTATCAGTAAAATTGATAAACATTTGGGACCAAAATTATTCAGACACCTTTGACCTGACCATGTTTTGCATAAGTGTTTTTTCTTTAATTGCTAATGCGACCTTTTACACCACAGACTGAACTGGTAGGTCAACCTGGTAATTGGTTGACCTAAATTGGTATTATCTAATTGTGTACTTAAATTTAACAGCTGACTGGTTGATTGGTTGATTGGTTTCTATCAAATTTATCTGACTCTTGAGTACTTGTCATATTTTATTACCATTTTCTAAACTATAGCAAATAAACTGTGATAATGTGAGAAAATGTTGAAGATGTCTGAATACATTTTGGTTTGACTGTAACTCTGATTGTGTTCTTCTGAAAGAAGAAAGTCATATACACCTAGGATGGCTTGAGGGTGAGTAAATCATGGGATCATTTTCATTTTTGGGTGAACTATACCTTTAATGTTTTGAGCTTGACATTGCATGAAGTCCTTCAAAGATTTGAACATAGTAAAGTTAAATGCTTTCACTATCGCCATGTCTGTCACACAAAGTTGTAGAAAGAAATGTCCAAATTTGTGTACCACACACCTAATTTTAGTCATAAATCCAAAAACAGGCAACTGAGATTAAGTTGAAAACTATATGAAACATATTTGAGAGCAGTGAACTATGATCAATCATTTTATGAGCAGTAAAATTCTCTTCTGGATGTCTTTTATCACAATAAACTTTGAGGTGGTTTAACGAACTCATCTCTATCATGTTCTCCATCTACACTTCATCTTATTCTCGTTCAAAAGAAAGTTCAAGCATCCACTTCTAATTCAATCAAGCCATGCTGACCTCATGGAAAAGGCTGTTTTTAAGATTCCATATAGTATAAGTCATGCTTAATGCCTGAGCATTGTGAGGCGAGCGCGTCTCCGACAAATAGATGTTTTTACAGGATGTACTATATATTGGTCATGCTTTCCCTAGTGCTGCTAATGGCCACTTGAGAGCTAAAGCCTGTCTGCCTGCCTGTCAAAGGTTCAGATGTAAGATTTAGACCTCTTACAGAAAATCTGTGCACAAATGACATTTCTTCTCAGACACCTCGAATCTGAAGCATCTGGCAAATGGACCAGCCAGTTAGTGGTTGGTCTAGTGAGTATGTGATATACCATGTGCTTAATGGTTTCACATGACATGTTTTCGGTAGTTTGCAAATGTCATGTTGTTAACCCTGTAAATGATTCATGGCATGACTGTCTACATTGAACTCTAGTGCCATATCAACAACTCGTTTAAAGAATATTCTATGTTAAATACAAACTGTCTGAATCAGTAATACCACAAGAAAAAAAAAAAAGGTCAACAAATTGCACATGCTTGCACGCACACACACATACTCATGTCTGGTTCACTATCTTTGTGGGGACTCTTCATAGACGTAATGGTTTTTATACTGTACAGACGTATATTCTCTCCCCTTACACTAACCCTACCCCTAAACCTACCCATCACACAACACTTTCTGCATTTTTACATTTTCAATAAAAACCTCATTCTGTATGATTTATAAGTTTGTTTCCTCATGGGGACCTCAATTTAGGTCTCCACGGTGACACGAGTCCCCATGAGTCAGTGTGCGTTCAGGTTGAAGTCCCCACCGGGATAGAAAAACATGAACACACACACATACACAAATACCCTTATTCTGACAATGTGATATAGACATAATTCCTCCATTGAAAAGATTGCTTTGTTACAAAAAAAAGAAGAAAAAAAAGAAAAATAAGCAAAGTTGTCACATCCTTTCCAGGTATCCTTGTGTGGCTATCAGGTGGTTATCAGGTGCATCGTATGTTTGTTAGTGAATGACTGCACATTATGGGCTCTATCATACACCCGGTGCAATGCGATGGCAGGCGCGGCGCAAGTGTTTTTGCTAGTTTCAGCCCGACGCAGTTATCATTTTCACATCTAGCTCCACGTTGTTTAAATAGCAAATGCACTTGTGCCCATCTGTTCGCCCATGGGCGTGCTGGTCTGAAAACGAGGTGTGTTCAGGCGCATTGTTGGCGCGTTGCTATTTTGAGGAACTGAAAACGAGTGAACTGCAGTATTTTTTGTGTTATTTAAAGGGCGCGTTAGTAATATGCGCCTATAGGTGGGTGCACAACACGCGTACACTGCTTATTACACACACAGGGATGCGCGGCAGCACACAAACATTTTTAAATATGAAAAATTAAAGGATTAAAATGTAAAATATTATTATTGTGTACATAAATATAAAAATGCCTACATGCCATATGCTCAGGGAGCTTTGGTGGAGTCCTCTGCTTGTGCTTTAACCTCGCGCACGAGCAGATCCATTTCCTCGCTAGAGAAGCATTCATTTTTTCCGCTTGCAAATTCCCCCATGTAAATAGCGAATGCGCCATGGCGCGAGCGCAACTGGCTGTTAAAAGGAATGGGAGATGCGACTCTGATTGGTTTATTGCACGTTACGCCCAAAACACACCCATTACTCATTAAGATAATAGGGACAACCCTTTTAGACCATGCGCCTGGCGCGCTGACCGGTTTTCCGTCGTTAAACTAGCAAAAGTGGATTCAGACGCTTTAGACCATACGCTCAGATCATTAAAATAGGGCCCTATGGTATGAGTTATGGTTATACTATCAAAAATGTGTGACAGTCTCATATTTTAAACGTTTAGTCACTGTACATTACAAATGTTCCTTAGGCTTCCATTGTAAGTCTTTTACTGAACATGCATTTTTACACATTGAAGGACGAATCAAAATAATTCCTGTGGCATTCACAGCTTCTGTGTCATGAGGTTGACAGAGCTTGAACATAAAATCAAAGCTTACAGTAAATGATTCATCACAGCATGTTTTCCCAAAGAAAAATGTAATCATTCATCAAAATGTAATTTGCCTTTTTCTCTGAAATGACTTTCTTTTTGCTCTGACATCACTTAGGCCCCACAGGCTACTGGATGATGTTAACCAATAGATAAAGAGCTATTTTTTGTTATTGTTTTAGCAAACTCAAATACAGCCTGGCTCCATTCTGGTGTGGAACGGCCCACTGTTTTACAAATCAAATGAATCCTTTACTCATTGACTATTGGTTACACTCTAAAATAACACATGACTGGAGTAAAAAGGGTTGCAAATGCTGTTCTCATTGACATCAAGTTGCATTTCACCCCAGATATCCCCTATTCAAGTTTAAGCCTGAAAACAAAGTACTTCCCCTAGGGATTTGAAGAGTCGTCGTAGCGAATGAGTTCTAGGGTTCAACCGTAATTTTGTGTATGAATTTTTTTTTTTTTTTTTTGATGAAAATCACAGCAAGCGTGCAAAAAGGTTACTGAAAGTTGATAGAGATGCTTTATTATACACTGTTGTACAACGAGAAAGAAAGAGACAGACAGAAAAAGGAGAGGGAGAGGTCAAAGCTGCAGTTCAGATTTATAGAGAGTCGTTTCACTTTTTAAAAGCCAGGCCTGTATTACATTAACTTCCCGATTATGGCAGGAGCAGGGAGGCGTAGCGCTAAATCACATCCACTTATTTTATTGATGGATTATGTTTGTGTCACAGTATTCTGAATGCCAAATACACACCCCTATCTCACTGATACTAAGGCTGAAAAATGGCAGGTTTGATCCTTAGGGCAGGTAATATCTGTTGGTTTGAAAGTAAAAGAGGTTTGAGTTCGGTATGATCACCTGTTTAGATAGCCAACATCTTAAATAGTTTGTCTGGTTCAGTTAGTTATTCTAAAAGAGAAGTTCTCAACTGGTGAGCCATTATCCAAAAATAGGTAACAGAGTACATTTGACAGTGCATGATTTTAAAGGGACTATATGTAAGAATTTTCATGTATTAATCACTTTTTTATTGCCAATGTGTGAACAGCTTGTAACGAAACTTACAAAACGAGACCTTCACTGACTTCCTAGGTTGTCTATGGAAGCTTGTACACTGATTCTTATGTGAAAGACTCGGGCCGGTTTTGCCAGGAAAATCCAAAGGATGTGACATTTACACGCGCTCCTGAGAGCTTCTCTTCTGTGCAATGACACATGAAACGAATGCTTATACAATGTTCAGGATAATGCCGAAAGAGCCATTCTGTACTATAATGTCAATGTGTCATGCAAAGAAAAGGGATTAATTCAAACTATATGCCCTGTATGCTGGGTGGCGCGTTATGTCAAAAATGCACCTGGTGCAGATGGATGGGTTTACAATAAGCTTGATGCCCACGTTCGCTCGCCTTCACGTTAGCTGCTCGGTTGCTTACTCTAATGATACATTGCAACAGCTAAAAGTAACCTATTCCTAATATGTTTAACCTTTTATTGAAAGTAGCCTACATTTACCTGTTGATGCCTTCACAAGCACCCATAAAAGCTGTTAGGTTACAACAGTTTGAGTCAGGTGAGACGCGCAAAAGGGCCGTTTGCAAAATATGCTGTATTTTTGTAATTCTGCTAGGTGGCACTAATTTCGCAGAAACTACCCAGCAAGCAATAGCCATCATTTCACCGTCTCGGTTAACTATAGACCCGATATAGTCCGGCTATGAGTAACCCACTTCTAGCCAAAATAACCTTGAGTTTGGTTACATGTCGTTTTTGCCAAAATAACTTGCGAGATGTATGATATTCCATCATGTAAGCAAAGTCAACAGTGATTACAAGGTGTTTGGTTTCATATCTTTGACATGTTCATGTTCTAGATGACTAGTCTATTCTTGGGCTATGGTTAGACATCTATTAAATTTTCACTGACAGCCCAAATTTTGCCTTGTTTTAGCCCAGACGTCAGGGCTGTGTTTGGACGGCTATTAGATGTCTTTTAAACACAAAATTGCTTGCTGCGTACATGCTTCACCTTTAAACGGTACGGCACATTGGCTGAGGACACACAATTTACACACATCTAAATCAGATAAGAAACACCATGGCAGGTATCAATTTAAATGTATGCCAGAAGTGTTTTTTTTTTTATTAAAAATAAGTATAATATAATACATATTAGTAGCCTAATATAAAGTAAAATATAATTAGAATAAATGTAAGTTTCTTTAAATATTCTTTAAAATGTCTCCTTACATCACAAAATCTGCTTACAGTAGGTCTCTTTAACAGTTTATAAGTTTTCGTTAAAATACATTTCCTTACACCGTGTCCTAACTAGACGCGATGCGATAAGATTCCAGAGCCAAGCAATTTGTCTGTCCACACCAGAAGCGACACGACTACGAGATGCAACAAAATCAATCAAAAACCACAGCCAATCAGAACAGCGTGTGGGCAGGTTCTTGCGGCAAGTGTACGCCACCAGAGATTAATCTTGACGGCACTCGCAAGGAACTAGATAAGTACATAATCAAATTTACAAATATTACACCATTTAAACATTACTAAAAATACATACTGAGTTACTAAAACAATCTTTGTCATAGAATATACTTGTTTGTTCACAGTTTGAACGTTCTTGTTTCCATTTGTTTAATTTCAAGATCTGAGGTGAATTATCCATTGTTGCTTTTAGTACGACTACGTTACAAAGCTGGGAGCACTAAATGATATTCAATGTCATATTACATGCTTTTAACATTAAATAAAGCACGTAAACATTACCTGAGATTATCATTACCATGTTTTGTGTTGTTGTTCGCCGTCGTGGCTGGTTAGGACAAAAACTCTAATTAACATGGAAAAGATACCTTTTATCGCGTGTTGCGGCGTTGCATCACATGTACACGGTGTTATATGGAGAAAATGAAATACTATGAAAATAGTTTCAGTTATGACTTTTTTTTCACTTGATTTAGTCTAGTTAGTTTTGTATCAAATACAGTGTGATTTTCTTTGATCAAGATCTGGCAGCAACAGCACATTTCTCAATTTTTCCGCTTGGGCGAGCAAATCCCGGACAGCTTTCCTTGCACATGAATTCCTCCCAAACCAATGAGAATGCAGGACAATGATGACGATACATAACAACAGAGCGTAGGCGCCAAAGCTGTTGTGGATCCGCTTACCCGAAACCCTCCGCAACTGCCAGATTTAAAGAAAGTTACCATAGTTTGGCAAATAAATAAATGATGGAGAGTTACATACATCTTACCAACATTTTATCATGTAAGCTTTATGGTACACCCCAAACAAGGGAATTTTTAGTCATTTATAAATGTATAATTTATTAATTAGCAAGTGCAGGAATGGCTTGGGTATGCAGAGCATCCGCAGCTTATATGGACCGCATGTCCCTGGTATAGTCTATAGTCTCAAATATAATTCAAACTGTGTTATTTTAATTACCTCATCTGTTGACATGAATTGCAGAGCTGGTGCAAACATATCCACATCTCTATGATCAGATGCTTTCTTAACTGCTGTTTTCTCACCGCTGTCATATTTATTACTGAACAAAAGCTACTGAATGCTAGTGGGTGGGACCAATGGTGTGATGATGTAAAGATATTCATTAATAGGTGTGTTCGTGCGCGGAGCGATTGGTCTACACGGTCTCACTCCAACTCGTCACATATTGACGCTTGGTCAGGACCCCTCGGCGTCACTTTTTAACGCACAGGGTACCCCTTTAGCGTCGTTTTCTTACGCGCAGGGAAGTCCATTGATTTTAGTTGACGCAATTGGTCATGAGACATACGAGAGCCAAAGCAATTTCACTATCAAAGCTGACGTAATGTTTCTTTGGGCGGCAATTTTTGAATGTGTGCATGATCTTTGGCCGATGGAGACGCTGATCGCTTTTGGGGATTTTCTTCACACAAATCAATCGTTTGGCCTCGGAACACTTGGAATATTTGTACTTTTTGAATAAATTGCGCCTGCAGGATCTGCCTGTTATATCGTCTGTTTTATATCATATAATACACAAATGGGTAGGTTTAGGGATGGGGTTTGGTATAGCGTAAATAAAAAATAAATAAAATAAATCAATGGAGCACCCTGCGCGCCGAAAAATGACGCTAAAGGGGTACCCTGTGCGTTGAAAAGTGACGCCGAAGTGTCCTGACCAAGCGTCAATATGTGACAAGTTGGGAGTGAGACCGGGTTGGATTGGTGTATGACATCAAAGTACTGTGAGGTCGATTCAAAAGCATACAGAGCCGTCTGCTCTCTAATCGCTCTCACAGTAATTTGATGTAATACACCGATCAATCTGTGCAGCGCCGCTTCAAGTCCAACACACCTATTGTCTTGCTCTAAAAGCCATATGCATATGTATTTCCCCGTGTGACATCACAGATCCCACAACATTGAAATGAGCCAAATGGAGCTTGATTACATAGATGCTTTTTTTTATGAGGAGGATGTTTTAAGCTATAAAACTTGCTGGATATTTAAATGGTACAAAGACCTTTTATATGTCAGAGAAAAAAAGAAAAAAATCTCACGTAATGACCCCTTTAAGAACATTTTTGTACTATAAATAATGTTGGCACTGTGTTTGGTTGCCATTTCTGATGTAAAATCTGGGCCCTGAAGCAGAACAAGGCTTTTCCGGCTGCTGAATGAAAACATAAAAGTTAAATTTAAGCCACAAGTCATAATGTAAGGCTTGATGAGACACAATAAGGCTCTTTAAATTGTTGGCTTCTCTGCTGTTTTCTTCCCAAATGCACATATGTCACATAATTTCATGGAAAAATGCCTTAATGATGAGCATTAAATGCATTAAAATAAGTTTTACAAAACTCAGACATTCAACTTTTGATGTGCAACTAAATTTTGAACGATTTCTTGCACAGTCTTTTGAATAACTCTAAAGGAAAGGGAATAAAACAAAACATTGGACTAATTGAAATGTTGTGAAAACTGAGATATTTACAAGACTTGAATTCCCAGTGTTACTAATTTGCATTTAGATAAGAAATTACTTTGCCATAGCCAAATGCGCTCAATCATAAAATGCATTAAATACCAGGTCCTCATATTTCCATTAATTCGTTTTAGATGCCCCTAATTAAAAATACAGTTTTGCTTTTCAGTACAAGCAGTAACATCTGCAGGAGTGCAGGGAGTTTATACGATGTTCGCCTCAGTATGTTCTCCCAGCCGTATAATCGTATATATTACAGTAGTAAAGGGGCTGCATTATGGCTGCTGTCTTTTAACCATTCAGAGGTAAATAAAACACTCCCATTCCAGACGATTGGCTTCATTGGCTAGATCTGGTCTTTTTTACTTTTTTCTTTCTTTGTAATAGGTAGCAGGGACTGTAGAGACTGAATTCAGTGTTATAAAATCAGAGCAGTGCCAATAATTAGTCTTATGCACAGTTTGAGTATCCAACCTATAAATAAACATTTTAAAGTGCCCCTATTATGCTATTTTTCCTAATTTTGTTTTGGAGATCTCCTACAACAGGTTTACATGCATCAAAGGTCAAAAAACACTTCCATTTTCTCATAATATACATTGCACATCACCACAGTGTTCAATGATTATCAAACGACTCGATGGATGAATCAGTCTCTCTAAATCCCCCCCTTTCCATGAGACTGCTCTGCTCTGATTGGTCAGACGGCCCAGTCTGTTGTGATTGGTCTACCGTGTACAGCGCGTATTTCGGAAGCTAAACAGCCATTACCATAAACTTCAGCTCTGTCTGGAGGCTTTCTAAAGCTCAGCGATTGTACACACTGTAAAGACAGTAACGATGACGTCGATTTTTCATCAATCCCAGCACGAGTCCGAATCGATGATGAAACAATGGAATAACTAGTTATTCAACCCGAACCTTGAGCAGGACGTTTCTCAGTGATACTACTCAGTTTGAGGTACATTATGAGATGTTTCAACTGTAATTCCTCACCATCAGCATTAACAAGTGTGCATCCATCAACAAACCTGTGTGTGTGTGTGTGTGTGTGTGTGTGTGTGTGTGTGTGTGTGTGTGTGTGTGTGTGTGTGTGTGTGTGTTCTAATTTATTGCGGTGCACATGCGGGAACTGTATTCTATATAGAATTACAGACATCTGCATTAATAGACACAGTTTTAGGTAATACTACAGCCCACAGCTGATTTACAGTAGTATTTCAGTAAGACAGTAATACCGTGAGTTAGCCGGCTAGCCAGAGACCTACACAATATGAAACACAATGTGTGCGCAATAAGTGGACGGGCAACATGCTAATGTTTTGTCTTGATGTCACAACGAAACGGCTTGCGATTTGTTTCAAAAACGATTTGTTTAATTGACTCAGAGTCGACTCTTACTTTTGAGAGACAATAACTTTATATACGGTGCACTTTCAGATTTAAAACTTTGCAGGATGTTTTCATTCATTTAGAACTATGTTACACACTACATGAAAGGTAATTTTCAAAAATCCATGATAGGGGCTCTTTAAATAGACATCACTGTGCTTTCATGAGAAATGATTAGCAGTGCGGTGTGTAACAAGAGTGGGTTGGCTATGTATGTAACACCAACATCCATCCATCCATCCATCCATCCATCCATCCATCCATCCATCCATTTATTTTCCACACGGTTACTCAGTACTCAATATATTCTAACAGATTTGAGAGAGAGAGTCTTATAAGGGGGAATCTTCATTTAACTATTTTTGGCTAGTCTCTTGTCAATAAAATAATTATCTCTCTGTGATCACCTGTTTCTATATTTATCATGACATGACAAAAATTGGGCACTCTTAAATTAAGGGGATGGCACATCTTACCTACAGACATAACCCATTTGACTTCCTGTCTATTTTCCCACTTTCCCCCAATTGTTGTAGCACAGAACACCATACATATTGTTTTCAATCATAATTTCATTTCTCTGGGTGGTATTTTTCTGCATACTCAAGGTGTGCCACATGAACAAAGCATGGTAGAACTTTGTTTTACAATCCTGTTCCCCATGCACATACTATGTACTTATTGTAGTAATTACAATAACTCGGTAATAACTGGGTACTAACCCTGAACCTATACCCTTAAACCTAACCTTAACCCATGTAGTTACCTTATATTACCTAGTATGTTCTTAGGCTTAAGTACACTGTAAGTACACGTAATGTAAAATAAAGTGCATCCGAAATATTTATAGCATATGGTACTAGCGTGATCCACTAGGGACACCTGCCTAAATCCTGCCTTGGATTTCAATGTCACCATGAAAGATAAAGTTTTGGATCAATCCTAAAAATGCATAATGGTTCCACTGATTTAAAGTGCAAGCTAATTGTCATTTTTCTCTTCTTTTTCAGGGTGGTCATGCCACATAGATGTCCATACGCCATCATCGCCATTTCATCACCATTGTCGTGCACCACTTTCAACATCATCATCATCATCATTGTCATCATCATCATCATAATCATTACCATCATCATCGTTATCATCTATGTACATATTCAACATCATCCCCCTTAGAGTTATTCGCACCACATTGCCAGCTTCATCATTATAGCCACAGATTAGCTCCACTGTGGAGTCATTAAGCTGTCAAACCTATTGAGTATCTGAATGATGAGGTAGATGTTTTTGATCTTCACCGCTCTAATGCCTGTTGGGTAGACTACTGGAGTGGAACATTAGGACAGATGTTCTGAAAATGAATTGATGGCCATGCTTTGCACAAAATCTAAACCACTTCACTTTGTGAATGATTTTGCCTCATTAGCTTTGCTGATCAATGGAGTGTCCATGCCTTCAATGACTTCCTCAACATCAGAGGCAATGGAGATGAATGACTGCTTGCGGAACAGCCATTTTGGACAATTTAACTGATTTTTGCATTAATAAGCAAATCGAAACGAGGCGTTTTCTCAATCTCAAATGTGGGTCAGTCTCATTGTTTAATTTTATGTTCATCCTATGCTAACACTAATTAGATTACAGTGGTCCTTGGGGGTGCAATACAACAGCATTTGTGGAGAAAACAAAAGTTAACAACAGATTTTGTGGGTTAATTGGTTGTGTTGTCAACTTTTGTTTGATTCGCAAACATTCTTGTTTCTTGTGGGGACAACCGTATTAGTCGCATTAAATCTGAGTCATCATTTATGACACATTTTAAATGTCATAATGATCAGAGAACCATGAAATTGATGTAATTAAATAAGCCTCCTCGTTTTATACCCAAATGTATTATTTTTGCAAACAGACACTAGATTACTGTATGCCACATAATATATTTGTGGCAGTCTTACAATAGTGCATGATTTGTAAACTAATAGGCTCTGTTTTCAGGTCTACATCACATAGCCAGCAGCAAATGTATGGCTTTTCAGACAGTAAAATTACTCGGTAACTCACCTAATACAGCGTTGCATTTTCAAAGTGGAGTCCCGTGAAACACGTCATGATACAAGAGTTCAAAGACTTGTAGAAGCAAGCTTTAATAGCATGGTTGCCATAGCAAATGCGTTTTTATCTCTTGTTTGCTTTTGTTAACACTGATAAAAAATGATTCTGTGGTGAAGTAAATACTACAGAAAAAAAACTAATTTAATTTATACCTGAATTTAGTTCAGGCAAGAATTTAAAAAAACAAAGTAAATTTTATATTAGTACCCAATTTAAAATTGTAGAAATTAAAGCGTAAATATCAACGTTATAAAATTAAGTAAAACCTATTGATATGTGTGGTGTTCCCATCATGCACTGGGGCATGAATAATTAATAAGGTTGAATTTTTCACTGTTTTCCAGCTGTATTTACACTGTTTTATCATTGCTTTTGTTGTTGGGTTTAGTAAGCAGTTTTGTGATTATCTGGAGTTCATTTTTTACTCAGAATGACATTGCTCAAAAGTGTGAATGATACTATGAGTGTTACGAATGTTATCTATTGAGGTCTCTGTGTTCGGGTGGGTACCACATATTATGTAGATATGTTGTCTACACAATATCTACTGTATTATTTACTTAGATGTTCTAAGTAAAGCATACACTTTATAAGCATGACTTAATTCAGTGTTACATTTGAGAAATGATCATAATGAAGGACGGTTTCTATGCAACATCTATCGGTTTCTATTCAAATTGCACAAATTGAAATTGCGAATTGAAAATATGCCCAATGGAAAAGCAGTGCTGGTGGGAAAGCCTCAGGCATTGTTTTGACTTATCGCGAGAGGAAAAAAATATGTTTTAGTCGCATATCATCGGTTAATGGAAACGCCGTTATTTCGCAATAGTTTTTTATTGACATTTAGAGAATATTGCAAAAGTTTTTGCAAATCTGTAATGGAAACATGGCTATTGCCAGAATCACATTCTTCTGTTTCAGATAAAACTGAATGTGCTTTTAGCAACACTCACTGGACATTTAACTTCGAAAGTGTCACGAAACATACAAGAAGCAACATAATATCATTTTGCAGAAATGTCACCATAGGCACTTTTTTTCAATGAGCCTGTGTTGATTATGGAAGAACCTTCTGGGATTCACAGTATAAAATATTGAACATCTTGAGTTCAGAGGTTCAAGGCCAGCCTTTGAATTTGTTGCTGTTGTCAAAAAGTCTTCAAGCACTATTACTGTCACAGAAAGCAATAACATCGCTGTCACACATAAATCATTCCCACACCTCAACCAGCTTAGTGTAGATTTCCCTGGCTCGGCTTCCTCCACATTAAGACTGCAGGCATATTGTTGTGTGAATTCTGTTTTGTGTCTTGGATGGATAGATGGATGTTTGGATTGAAAGAGAAAACATAGATTGTACTTTTTCCCTCTTCATAGAACTAAACTGTGACAGTTACCTGTTTTGGTAGACCAGGGGCCTCATTTATGAAACGTGTGTATGTATTTGAACGTAGAGTGTGTGTACGCTAAAATCCACGCCAACGTTTATATTTATGAAAATGGTCTTTGATGTGAAAAAGTGCTTAGCACCACGTCAGGGTCTGAGCAGATGTACGCACTTTTCCTTGTGGCAGAGAGTCGGAGTACTGCAGGTATTTGGAAATCTAAGCAATTCTTGTCGCTCGCCATTCTCAAGTAAAGGATATCGACGTTGACTGGTGCTCTTTTATAATTAGGCAGCGTTTACAAAGCAGAGATCAGAAACCATTCAGCTGTGCACAATTTCAAGATCATTTGCGATTTATAAATTTCACTTCTGGCAGAGAAGTTTACGCATGTTTTTTGTGCGTACGTTCGTTCTCTGAATCACACATTTGAGAAACGGTCGTAATGTAGGAAGGTTTCTACACAACATTTTATAAATGAGTTTTTCTGTGACAGTGATCATAACTAGACTACATTTTATGATGGGTAAAGTGGACCATACTGTCCTATATTAAGGAAGTTGACATTTGTGAACAACTTGAAGCATAGCAGGTTAAAAATAATTAATCATTTGGGGTCAGTTGTTCAAAAGTAATCTGATCAGATTGGATCAAATCTTGAAAATGGGTTGTTCAAAAGAAAAGAAAAAAAGGATTCTGAAATTAGATTAGATCACAAAATCCAATCTTGGTTTTGATCTGGATCAAATCATCAGTTTGTGTTGTTCAAAACGTTTTAGTAAGATTGGGATACCTTTGATACAAAAAGATCAGGATTATACTGATCCCAGCAGAAGGGTGGATTTCAGGAACAAAAAAATAATACAACTTTAAAACTGGTCAAAAATACTACATTTGTATCATGTAATACACACACACACACACACACACACACAAACACTTTTTATTTTGCTCTTGATTAGTTTAACTGTTAAAGTAATATATATTTAATTTAAAGTGTTTTTTTTTTTTTTTTATCACTGTTTATAAACTACATTGGCACAATCATAAGAGATGGCCCAGTCAAAAGTTCTTTGCGAGCGAACGCAAAGTTTCTCGGGTGAACACTACGTGAAACTTTTCTAAATTAATGCAAAAGCATTGAAGTATTTTTTTCACCATGTCCCTTTAGGGGCTCTGTAGAGCATTAGTAATCCAGATTTGGTCATCTGAAAAAGTGTGTATCTGGATCAGGGTAATCCAAACCAATTTTGCTTTGAAAAACCGGCACAAAAGTAAAATGGATTACCTGATCCTGGATAGCAAAACATGGGATTTCCAAATCCAGATGATTAAATTTTTTGAACAACTGGCCTTTGATGCTGATTTTAGGTCAGGTCACTGACACAATTTAATTCCTAAAAGCTTAAACACAAGAGTATTGCATAACCTGTTTGGGGTCTGTGACCCCATGTGTTTTAAAATAAATAAATAAAATTATTTTTAATTAAGATTTTCTGCTGCCAGTTCTCTTTAACTGTATTTTAGCACAATGTGCTTTTGATGGAGTCAACTGAACCCAAACAGAAAAAAAATCCCAGTCCCATTTAAATATATAATTTGCGATAAATAATGTGAGTATCCTTCAAAGATTTCATGTCACCCACATGCCCTTAATCCCATCAGTTGAAGCCAACCAATCAGATTTGACAGAATTGAGAAAGTGTTCTCCAGTTTAGAGTGCAATATGCATCAAACACTTAAGTGGTCTTCTGTTTGAGGCTGCAATCCAACTGGCCTTTTATGTACTCTCCAAAGCCAATTTTACTTGCATTTGGCAAAATGGAAATGTTTTCTTATGGTTTTAGTTTTAGTTAACTACAATAATGCTGTCTTAAAGTTATGCTTTGCGGTTTATTAAATTAAACTGACCCTCAGAATATTTATATTATTGTTGGTTCCATCTTATGTTTTTACAGTTAATCATAGGGTCTCACAAGTGTGCAGTTAGCTAGTGAATTAGCAATGAGCTGGGACCTTTTGTCAGAGACTTAAAACATAAAATGCGTCAAGCTTTAGGTTGTCTCTTCCGAATGGTTTTGTAACCTTTTGGATAAAGCCACTGTATGTGTTCTACCATGTTATTACCATTGAGATTAGCTTGGTAATTAATCATGCTTGTTTAATTGGATTTCCTGTAGCTTAGCTGGTTCATATGGGAACACTTGAAGCAATGCATTGATCATAGGAAGTGGATTGATAAGGGCCGGCTCTCAATTCTCCGACTCCAGTGATCCATAACCCTGACTGGAATGAAGGAGTGCATGTCTGTAATCAGGTGCGCACATGGAGGTCAGGTGACTCGGAATTCACGTGTGCAGAATGCCGAGGAAGTCCAGTCAGGCTCCTGAAAGAAATCAATGCTCCTCTGTGGCAGCATCAGAGTTTAATTCAGCCCCTGACATTTTTCTTTTTCTTCTTTCTTTCCCTCCCTTTCTTTAGTCTTAGACTTTGACGGGAATTTAATGACCCGCCAGGAGTGAACGGGTAATCAATTTATAAGAGCCTTAATGTATGTATCCACATCCAATCCTAATTAATACAAACGGAGACAGCTGCTGTAATATCTATGCTGTGATGCTATAGGAATGATGGGCGGGAAAAAAGTGGGTCACAGGAGTTTGCATGAACTCATTCAGAATTCACAGGCTCTACTCTAATTTCCCTCTATTTCCACCTATTTTTCACCTCCCTCATTTACGACGACAGTCATATCTGAAGGACACGTGTGATTAACAGTTCAGCGGTTCAGAAGCTGAGATTATGTGTGAAATTCTGTAGCTTCACTCAAGTGCTCATTCAAAAAACTAAGATTAAAGGATGGGCTCTCTTTTTTTATTTTCTATATTTTTCTGCTTGAATTGTAGTCATTTAACTGATGCTTTTCTTGTGGGAGTTTTGAATATAGCTTGAAGACCCATCAAATCTATATCTATCTACACTATATTGCATAAGTTTTGGGATACCCCTCCAAATCATTGAATTCAGATGTTCCAATCACTTCCATGGCCACAGGTGTATAAAATCAAGCACCTAGGCATGCAGACGCTTCTATAAACATTTGTGAAAGAATGGGTCGCTCTCAGGAGCTCAGTGAATTCAAGCGTGGTACCGTGGTAGGTTGCCACCTGTGCAATAAGTCCATTTGTGAAATTTCCTCACTACTAAATAGTCCACGGTCAACTGTTAGTGGTATTATATCAAAGTGGAAGCAATTGGAAACAACAGCAACTCGGCCACGTAAAATCACAGAGCAGGTCAGCGCATGCTGAGGTGCGCAGTGTGCAGAAGTCGCCAACTTTCTGCAGAGTCAATAGCTACAGACCTCCAAACTTTGTGTGGCCTTCAGATTAGCTCAAGAACAGTGCGTAGAGAGCTTCATGGAATGGGTTTCCATGGCCGAGCAGCTGCATCCAAGCCTTACGTCACCAAGTGCAATGCAAAGCGTCGGATGCAGTGGTGTAAAGCACGCCGCCACTGGACTCTACAGCAGTGGAGACGTGTTCTCTGGAGTGACCAATCACGCTTCTCTCTCTGACAATCCGATGGACGAGTCTGGGTTTGGCGGTTGCCAGGAGAAACGGTACTCGCCTAGATCTATCTATCTATCAACTTTGTTTTTAAGAGGTTAAGCTTTATTTATTTTTTTAAGTTTGTAGATGTGAATAATAAACTTTCTAGGGAAGTCAAGAAGATAAAATGAACTTTTGATATTTGTACTGAATTTTAATTTATCTAATGCCTGATGGGAAATTATCTACAGTACCTTTTAGAGCAATAAGAACATAACTAGTGTTCAGATTAAAGGATACAAGAATCCACCAAAGTGAAACGTTGTATTATTCAATGTGGCGCCTAAAGCAGACTATTCATTAAATGGTCTCAGTATCTGGGACATCCCACAAGATGGTCCATAATGCATGAGCAGGTCATTAAAGTTTTATTTAATTCTTTCAACATTTTATTGATTGATTGGTTAGTTAAAAGAACTACTTTTATTATACCTTTATGATGCTTTCAGTAGAAAGTTTGAAGTTTAAAGTGTCATCCACTTTTGTTTGTAACTGTTCAGAAATGTTGCCTTACATCACATTCTTTGTTGCATGGTAGAATGAAAATAATAGGGGGTCAGAAGAATGACATGACAAATAATGGATTGTTTTATTGTTTTATTTGTTTCTATTGTTTTAAAAATGTAGATTGGAAAAAAGATTGGAATTGCTTAATACTTTTTTAAAGACCTCTTAACCGCCCAGTCATATCACCTAGTCCTGTGGTCTGATATTCAGGAGGATCTTGTGTAACTCCCCCGATGGCCCTCTACAGGTAATTGAATTTATTTCAGGATCACCACGCTGCCGCCAAAAACAAAACCCACGAGAACAGCACCACATCATGTCCTATCAATCTTGTCTTTTACTTCACCCGGTTGTGCTTCTTATCAAGCGTGTGTTGTTTGTTTATTTCTTTATTTCTTTATTTAGAAAGAGTGTTGTGGCCGAGCAGGCCTGAGATTGAAGCACTGGTGGGTGACGAGCGATGAGGGGTCAGCGGGTGCAGAGGTAAAGCTGAGCCTCATTGATCAAATGATGGAGAGCTTGTGAGTTCTCAAAGATGGAGGAGTAACCAGCCATGGGCAGTTACATAATGAATGGAAAGCATCTTTTGACCACAGGCACTTTAAAGGAGATGTATGAGGAATACAACACAAATGAGAAATGCTCATGCAGACATGGTGGCTTTATAAAAGCTTTGTGAATTAACCCTGTTATTTAAAGTCCTGCTGTAGTCAATAATTGTATCCCTTAAAACTCATCTTTGATCACCAAAATTACATATTTAAACTTTTTTTTTTTCTTGTGTGAAAGAATTATTCACGCCCTTAAAATATCTTGACTGTAACTCTACACACTTGCTTCATTTAGTATACGTGGATCTATGAATATGCAAATTATCCCAGCCTCCACTCACTCAAACAGGCTCTTCTACAAGTCGATGTTTCAAAATTGTAATGCGTTTTATCTATCGCTCTCTACAATGTTGGACACATAATGGTAATTAATATGATTAGTCTTTTGCTTGACTACGTTATGAAACAGCTAATAATGTGTTGCTAATGTTACACAAACCATGTTCCCGTTCACCATCTCAGACAGCTGCCTTCAAACAATCAGTATCCTTAAAAACGCTTTGAACAGCTTACAACGTCAGTGGAGAAAGTCATCATAACTTCATAATATACATCACATACATAATTAACTTGCTATATTGCTAAATGTACCCAATTTTTCATTTCAACAAAAAAATATACTGGGATAACCTGGCTTTTCTTGAGACTCGCCTGCTTAGCAGCAATTAATGATATGCTAAAGCCCGCCCATACGTTGACGTGATTGGTTACAAGGTGGTTTGTGACGTAAGAAACACCGGCGATTTCAAACCGCGTTTTTGAGACTGTCTTCGGTTCACTGCAGTTTTAAGGAGAAAATACTCAGTAATAGTGTTGACTTATGAATTTGCACATGGATTGACTTAAAGCATATTAAAAACACCACATAGACATTTATACAACATTAAAAACGATTGTCTTTAAACAAATGCATGCTGTGGATTAAACTATACTGTATATAATGCCTCATTCTCATAAAACATGAATATTATATGGACAAACATGCACAGTTGCTCCAATGTCAATTAATGTCATATATATGTGCCATGCCTAAATGTTTATTGTTTATTTTTTATGTCCATGTATATTGATTTTGGACATTTGCATATGCATTTTGTTTGAAGGGGTATTAGGGGGACTTTTGTTGGCCTCTAAGGATTCTTATTATGATGGCCCTACCGATAAGAATGGAAGGGCGGCCATTTTAAAAGGTGTGTGTTTTTTTTTGTGAGGTGGGATGGGTTTGGCAAACCTAGCTCAGAGCAATTGTCCAAAATGATCTCTGGAAATAGAGACATGGTGTATTAGACTTTGGAGCCGTTTCATAAGTGCACGCTCTAGTCTGGGATATATGTTTTTGGACTATACTCTGGGGACTTTTTACAGCTGGAGGTTAACCTGTTTTTTTGTGGGGCCATGAACCAGCTGATTTTTTTTTTTTTTCTCTTTTTGGGGATATTGTTTTTATTTCCATCAGGACTTTAAGTTTCCTAACTATACCCCCAAATAGAAAAGGACTGAGTCAGGACTGTTGAGTATCATCTTTATTATTACTTTTTATTTGCATGGGATTAGGGCTGTTGTGTTGTGGACAACGAGCCTATTCATGAACTTTCACCATATGGACTATTTCATTTGAGTTTATAAAAAGAGTCAACATATGTTTACATACACAAGTGTCTAAGTTACCTTTATATATTTCAATACCGTGTTGTTTTGATTCTGTGATGGATTTGCACTCATGCTGGTTTTTTTGTGTATTACATTTTGACACATGAGTAAAAGGAAACAATACAGTCAAACTCCCCTTGTGATAATGATTCAACACTTTTGTAAAGAGTTGTAGTTGTTTACAATGACATATTGAGTGTAATGATGAATTTATTTAGTGAAGAGCCAGTTGACTCTGAGCAGAGTGAGAGGGCCATGAGAGTTTGGGAAACCTGTTTTGAAACAATCACTAACAGTCAGGGCTCTGGACTGTAGCCCATGTTGCCCAACGAAAGTCAGTTGAATACACTGGTGGTCTTGTGCACTTATCTCTGCTGCACTTTAATAATTACTCATGAAAGTTGTTTTCTGTTTACTATTGATTCTCTCTTAATGGTAATTTGGAATGATTAAAGAATATATGTGCCCCTGCTCCTCTGAGGCCCTATAAAATACTGGCTGAAGCACACTGTTTGTTACATTTCACAAAGGCTAGAATGACCTGTGACAGATCTGAACCAGCCAGCAGTTTTATAGTCCAAAACAGACTCCCTGTACTCCCGCTCTAATTTAGCTTCTTATTAATTAGCCTGGTTTGGACGGTAGAGAGAATAATCAGGGTCATAGCACAATCAAAGAAACATGTCCATTTTACTTTTTAGACTGCAATGCCTGGTCCTCATGGAGATATATAGAAGTACAAAAGTTCATAAAGTTTAGAAAGTGTTTAAGACCCCATTGGAAGGGATTTGTAGACAAACTGACTACCCTAGCTTTTTTTTCAATATTTTGTAACCCGCTAACTAAAATGGTTCAACATTACATTTGGCCACCACTGACTGTTGTCAGACACTTAAATATAGTTGTAGTAGAGTTAACTGACAACTGACTGTTTTTGCACTCAAGTCAAGTTTGTTTTTAACAATGGTTATAAAATGCATTGCTGTAGGAGAAAATAATTAGTCAATTAATTATGTATTGTAAAGTGTAATCAAGTAAACATATAAGCATTATTTTATTGACACAAACTAAGTATGATCAAACTTGATCAAAAGTATTTTAATTTATACCAACAAAACTGGTTTTTATAGGTTAAATCAGGTAGAAATATTCTATAAGGTATCAATTCCAGGTTACCACTTTTTACAGTGTATGACACTAAACGGTACATGTGACACCCTTCAGTCTTTATCTGTTTCTAAGTTGTAAGTCGCTCCAGGTGTGATAATGCAGATTTAATTTTAAAAAAGAAGGAAAGAAAAGAAAAGTGGCCAAGACTAAAACTGAGACTCCAAAATCCAAAAAAAGACTTCACCATAAGAATTACACCGATCAGGTATAACATTATTACCGGTGAAGTGAATAACACTGATTATCTCTTCATCACGGCACCTGTTAGTGGGTGGGATATATTAGGCAGCAAGTGAACATTTTGTCCTCAAAGTTGATGTGTTAGAAGCAGGAAAAATGGGCAAGTGTAAGGATTTGAGCGAGTTTGACAAGGGCCAAATTGTGATGGCTAGAGGACTGGGTCAGAGCATCTCCACAACTGCAGCTCTTGTGGGGTGTTCCCGGTCTGCAGTGGTCAGTATCTATCAAAAGTGCTCCAAGGAAGGAACAGTGGTGAACCGGCGACAGGGTCATGGGCGGCCAAGGCTCATTGATGCACGTGGGGAGTGAAGGCTGGCCCGTGTGGTCCGATCAAACAGACGAGCTACTGTAGCTCAAATTGCTCAAGAAGTCAATGCTGGTTCTGATAGGAAGGTGTCAGAATACACAGTGCATCGCAGTTTGTTGCATATGGGGCTTCATAGCCGCAGACCAGTCAGGGTGCCCATGCTGACCCCTGTCCACCGCCAAAAACGCCAACAGTAGGCACGTGAGCATCAAAACTGGACCACGGAGCAATGGAAGAAGGTGGCCTGGTCTGATGAATCCCGTTTTCTTTAAAATCACGTGGATGGCCGGGTGCGTGTACAAGGTTTTTTGAAAACAATACAGGCGCGTAGTGTTTCATTACAAAGTGATATCGCCAACTACTGGCCTGGCTTGTATAATACAGCTTTTTTAGTCGTTTTCACAGATCTGTATGAATGGGGATTATTTTCGGAAAAACTTTTTTGTTTTTAGTAGGTTGTCGTGTAAACGTACCCTAAATGTATATTTGTGCTGATATAAATGGAAAATATGGTAAAGAAACCCATAGTGGTTCTTGATCCCAAAATTAGCTTAGACAAGCAGTGCTCTATAAACAAATGATCTGTGTCAGCAATATCTTTGCAGGTGTATGTGTAATGAAGAATGAGTAGAATAAGCAAACAACTAAAGTAAAACTAATTAAGGCAGATTATTTTGTGGAAGAGAACATTATGTACATTAACTACTGCAGTGTGATATTAGAAGCATAATTTAAAGCATGGCAAATCTATTTAAAAATTATGTTTGTAAATTCTTTACCTGAATACGTTTACATGTACTGTATTTCTGTATTCTTGTAGGCAAAATTTTTATTTAAACACTCAATTTTCTATGTGGGAGGTTTTTAAAAAAAAACTGCACAGGGGTTCTCATTTCTGGCCCTTGAGGTCCACTCTCCTGCAGAGTTTTGCTCCTAATCAAACACACCTGAACAAGCTAATCAAGGTCTTCAACATTAGCTACTTGAAAGCAATGCCACTTGAAGGCAAGCCTGCAATCTTAGGGCCGTTTCACACTGCAAGCGTGAGCAGTGCGTGAGCTTCACGTCAGCGTAGCTACACCGTGACTGCAGCTGCAGACGCGCGAGAGTATTCGCACTGCGTTTGTACAGCGTCATAGCAGCGGCTCCAACGCTACATATAATGCCCACTTATATCATATAAGTGAGTATTTCTTTATAAAGACAACTAGACTATATTTGTTTTTAGAAGTTGGTCATTTATAAACTTGATAGTCTTGAAAGTTTGTTAACATGGGGAGGTGTAGGCTACAATATTCCCATGTAAATGGTAAACAACAAACACAACCAAGAAAACAGCTCCGATCATGTCGTTTCCGATATGTTTACAAGACAGCAGATAAAAAAATAAAAAAATAAATGCGCACTCTGGTTTGATTTGGGTAGTGCTAGAGCCTATATATGCTACCTGTCTGTGTATTACAAAAGAAAGTTTATATATTATATATTCTGGCTAGCTTACTTTTTTAAAATAATATATTATACCCAGACTGAGTAATTAAAAACAAGTTTAAATGGGTAAATCTTCTATAAATACTTTTTTTTTTTTCTGATATACTACAGTTCTTGTTAAAACCCACTAGACATGCTTACTTTGAGCATTTTGAGCACTTTTGTGTGAAATCATATTTATTTTGTCCATCAAAAGTGTGATTTCTCTTTAATTGAGCGTCAGCAGCGCAGCAAAAATAGGCTCGTCGCCGAAACCCCCGCTTCACTGCTGCTCACGAGACGCTCCTGCTTGACGCTCACGCGCTGCTCCTGCTCCCGGTGTGAATGCACTCATTGGTTAACATGCACGCCGAAAAAACATACGCGCCGCTGACGCTTGCAGTGTGAAACGGCCGTTAGGGGGGGTTAATCTATCTGAAAAAGTGGGCTAATCTTCAACATGTTTGCTCTTAAACATTAGTTTTGGATTGATCTCTTTTTAGAGTTTACACTGGAAAACAAAATGCTGTTTTATAAGAGAAGTCACGGACAATTGCACAACAGGTATGATTCAGTTTAAGGCATTTCCCATTCGTTTCTATGGTATCCGCAAACAGTGATTGACTGTCGCACAACTCTGAACGAAATTCAATGACGTCAAGGCTGTAATGTGATTGGTTATCAAGTTAGCCATAACGCTTTTTCCAATGGTGGAGCCAGGAGCCTCATATCTCCCAATAATGAGAACATCTCTGCTTGAAAGGTAATGTTACAAGCAGATGAATTTGATCAAGGTTGGAGCTAAAGTAGATCTTGAGGGCCAGAGTTGAGAACCCCTGGTTTAAGATGTTCCAAAATTGAGATAAAGCCTGTATCACATAGAGCTTAAGTTGTTCAGTCATATTCTGACACTGCAGTATATTTGCAAAGGATCTTGACGTAAAATTCTACTTTTGTTTGCAGAACGGCCCTTATCCACACACTCAGGAAATCCAACCGCCGCCCCCAAATACTGGAACTTTTCTTGGATAGCAGAGGACGAGCTAACTTTTCCTGAGGATCCTGTATCAACTTCAGGTGAGTCGTCTGGCATCAGTATCATAAACCATCCTGAACTCTGCGGTCAGAGACAAAGGCAGCCCCTTTCAGGATGTGATGCATGTAGGCAGTTGGTTGTCAGTGTGCATAAACGTCTGTTTCTCATTCCCAACATGGTGTCATAGCTTTTGACTGCCTGGTCTTGAACTTGCAGTAAGCGTCATGCTGTAAGGATTACAAATGATGTAACAAGCCACAGCTAAAAGGATGTTTTAAAGAAGATAGCTCAGAAAATCTGTCAGACTCAAGAACTCAATGCATTCGGAATCTACCGTTAAGATACACTCAATGCTTTTCTATCTTGGTTAAGTGCATCGCTGTTGAAAATGTTCCAAAGTGTCATTTACACTGCAGTATATGATCATATTTAAAGCTGTGTAGATGCCAGTAATAAAGAAATGAAGTGGTTGAACAAGTCATGGGAATATTATTAGATAAATGTACAAAAACATAATAAGTGTGTCAAATAAACAAAAAGAACACGTTTAAATCAAAAACCCATTCTACACAATAAAATGTGTCAGGTAAACTAAAAATGTAGTAACATCTGAATTAACTGATTTTATTCAAGTAAAATTATTATTTAACTGGATCAACCTATTACATTTGGTCACACCATGAAAATATAATGTAGAAATGAAATTAAAACGTCAAAAACTGACCATATCTACTTCAAGCCTAGAATACACAATTCTAAAAACCATAGGAATGCACAAAGGGATTCTAACTATAACCAACAAGTTTATTATTAAATACACTGACCATTTAGCACTGTTGTCACGTGTGTAGCAGTAACGAGGAGAGGTGAGGATCTTTTAGCAGACTTTATTCCTTGAACAGACAAACTCTAAACAAGGAGTCATAGCGAAAATCCAAACATGAAGAAGATGAGAATAATCCAACAAGGGGAACAGGGAAAATGCAATACAATGAACAGGTGAAGGTGATAAACAAGGGTGGCTATGGAAACTAAGGCTCTGTTTAAGTCAAATTTTTTTATGCCCTTCCCTTGTTAACTTCCCTCCGTCTCATTCACTCGGATGTACGTCATTGCTTACATTGCACGAGTGCCCACTACTGGCAGAATCCTTGAAATGTGTTTAAATGCAACACCCTAAACCCCAACATGGCGGACGACCGGCAAGAAGAAATAGCGCAAGAGTGTAAAAAGCGATTTGAGATCAGGGCGCTTCCGACGTTCTTCCGAGTAGATTCAGTCACTCTTAACACACCTCACACCACAGGAAAATCTGATACGATAATCTGGACCATCAAGATAATCGGGACTTTACATAGGATTGTCAGAAGGGGAGAAATTGGCCCAAAATCGGACAGATTATCTTGTAGTGTGTGTCCAGCATTAAGGTAGCTACAAGTATTAAATGCGATTAAATGTCAAATTCACTTAATATCATACACTAGAGTTGTGTGCGGTGGGGGTAAATGAAGCGCAATCTGCTGTGACATCACAATCATAGTGCATTGTGGTCTATGGATCTGCCTGAAGTGTATATATTGAATAGACTCCCTTGGTCAAAATCGAAAGGTCGAGGGTCTGTCCAAATAAACTTCCCTCGTGTACTTGACAAAGTTGAACGCACTTCAAAATGGCAGTGGGGATTCCCCCAAGGGGAAGTGCTTAGGGAAGTTCACGAGTGTATGTCTAAAAGTGGAGTTAAACGCAGCCTAACAAGACAGCAATGGACACGGGAATTAAATACACAGGAAATGAACGCAGACACAGTAAGACAAATGAATATCAAAATAAAAGTCCATGAACATTGAACACAGAGGAATCATGACAACTGTCACCTTCCACCAAAAAGATACCCAGTTCGAGTCCTGGCTCAGTTTGCCTTTCTGTTCTGGGGTGCATGTTCTATATAATATTAATTTTGGTATAATATTGGTGTATTTTTTTTATTTTTTTTTTTCTCAGTGTACTCTGGTTCATGTTAGCTTTAACAAATAAGTCCTTATTGTAAAGTGTTACCAAATAAATAATCAACGCTAAAAGGCACAAACTAAACTGAAACCTGGCTAGCCACCTAAAGCGGTTTTATGGTATAGGGCCCCAGGTCAGGTGAATTTGAGATGCTAAATACACTCACCTAAAGGATTATTAGGAACACCATACTAATACTGTGTTTGACCCCCTTTCGCCTTCAGAACTGCCTTAATTCTACGTGGCATTGATTCAGCAAGGTGCTGAAAGCATTCTTTAGAAATGTTGGCCCATATTGATAGGATAGCATCTTGCAGTTGATGGAGATTTGTGGGATGCACATCCAGGGCACGAAGCTCCCGTTCCACCACATCCCAAAGATGCTCTATTGGGTTGAGATCTGGTGACTGTGGGGGCCATTTTAGTACAGTGAACTCATTGTCATGTTCAAGAAACCAATTTGAAATGATTCGTGCTTTGTGACATGGTGCATTATCCTGCTGGAAGTAGCCATCAGAGGATGGGTACATGGTGGTCATAAAGGGATGGACATGGTCAGAAACAATGCTCAGGTAGGCCGTGGCATTTAAACGATGCCCAATTGGCACTAAGGGGCCTAAAGTGTGCCAAGAAAACATCCCCCACACCATTACACCACCACCACCAGCCTGCACAGTGGTAACAAAGCATGATGGATCCATGTTCTCATTCTGTTTACGCCAAATTCTGACTCTACCATCTGAATGTCTCAACAGAAATCGAGACTCATCAGACCAGGCAACATTTTTCTAGTCTTCAACTGTCCAATTTTGGTGAGCTCGTGCAAATTGTAGCCTCTTTTTCCTATTTGTAGTGGAGATGAGTGGTACCCGGTGGGGTCTTCTGCTGTTGTAGCCCATCCGCCTCAAGGTTGTGCGTGTTGTGGCTTCACAAATGCTTTGCTGCATACCTCGGTTGTAACGAGTGGTTATTTCAGTCAAAGTTGCTCTTCTATCAGCTTGAATCAGTCGGCCCATTCTCCTCTGACCTCTAGCATCAACAAGGCATTTTCGCCCACAGGACTGCCGCATACTGGATGTTTTTCCCTTTTCACACCATTCTTTGTAAACTCTAGAAATGGTTGTGCGTGAAAATCCCAGTAACTGAGCAGATTGTGAAATACTCAGACCGGCCCGTCTGGCACCAACAACCATGCCACGCTCAAAATTGCTTAAATCACCTTTCTTTCCCATTCTGACATTCAGTTTGGAGTTCAGGAGATTGTCTTGACCAGGACCACACCCCTAAATGCATTGAAGCAACTGCCATGTGATTGGTTGATTAGATAATTGCATTAATGAGAAATTGAACAGGTGTTCCTAATAATCCTTTAGGTGAGTGTACATGCATGACTGCGAGGGACTGACCATTCACCCAGGGTGTTTCCTCATCATCATTATTATGTCAACTAGGGGTAAGATGTAATAAATAAAAGAACGAAAGACTTCCAGCAAGCTGTCAGACCAAAGGACCAGTGAACACAATAAATTAGAAGATGCATTTATTTATTATTAAATCACAGAAGGAAATAATAAAATAGTGGGATTCGTTAAAGGCACCCATGGCCTGAACAAGAGGAATTAACACTGTAATATAATTTGTTAAAGGCATCCACGGCCCAAACAAGAGGAAATAACAATAAAGTAGTATATAACCATTGTTTAACAAAAAAGAAAAATATCAATAAAGTGGTATTTTTCATCAGAGAGACCCAAGGCCCAAAATAACAAACAAAACCAATATAATTTAAATTAAACCGCAATTTACATAACCTGTCACAAAGAAAAGATAAATCACAACCACCCTTACCTAACTACACTTAACAAAAAACAACCCAAACAAAAGGGGCAGGTCTCTCCTACATTACTACCACATTCTAAATGAAACAAACGATTGAAAGAAACTCTCAAAGCACTAAGAAAACATTTTGGTCTGGTGGCCGGCAGGAAGTCTGGACCAGTGCGACCGTCGCAACAGCTCACTTCTGACGAGTGGAAGAGGCGTTTTAAAAGGAGCACCCGCTGAACACCTAATTACCGCTGGCAGGCGGCACCACACTTGACAAATCAGCTGTGATCTGAAACTCAAAAGGCATACACAAACATAATGAAAAAGAAACCTCATAATGTAACAGTCTTTGTCCTGAGATGCTCCAGCATTCCTATGACCCCACAGAGGACAAGCTGTTTGAATTATGGTTGGACTTTAATTTTGGGCTGATGTCATCCTGCGCTCCTATTATTCAACCTCAACTCCTATTAATCAATGTGACACCTTTCTGGTACAGTATATAATGCCCATTTTTATGACCAAGCCCAGCCATATATTTGTTCTCATTAAATGTCCCGTTTCTCTCTGAGAGATGTCAGATTATAGAAGCAGCATTTCCTAAAAGTAGAACATTTTTTATATTATTGTAATGAAATATGATAAGCAAGTGCTGGAGAATTGTTAACCTGTTTGCACATTTGTTTCTAAATCCACACCTTTGAGAGCTTCGGTAAAACTCTTTGGGGCCTTCAGATCAGCGAGAGGCGGTGAATGGCCTTGTCAGTTATCTCATAGGGCTCAAAAACAATGAAAGTCTCTCAACAAGCACAGTTTATGTCAGAGGTCAGACTGTATGCCATAATTTAGCTGTGCTGTTGCCAAGAGCTGTCACAAACGGCTGTTTATGCAACACGTCTTCTCTTCCGCAATAGCCCTCAAATCTCATTCCCGCTCGTGTCCAATTCAGGGTGATTGACGTGTGGAGATTGAGGCTGGAGTGGCTGTAGCTTGAGCCCTTATAGCCTGGGTAATTAGTGTCCCTCCACCGCTCTCCTTGATTTATGTTTGGCGCCGGAAAGCTGACAGCGTCCGCCATCCATCGACATGATTCAGTCGATGGGGTGGTCTGTATTTTTAGGTTCTGAGTAAAACAGCAGTTCTTCTTTGTCATCGCATTCACACATTCAAAATGCATGTTTTAGTAACATCACGCCATCCAATATTTACAAAAAAGAAAGCTTCCCGAGGGCACACAAGTCTTGCATATTGGTTTATGAAGCCTGACATTGCCAGCTTTGATCTAATCTGTGAAGCAAAGCAGCCGCTCGGTCTTGAGTTCACAAATGAACACCGTGGCGCTCTGATGTCACAGCAACGTCACCGCTTCCAGTCTCCTCGCTGCTCAAAAAAAATCACCTCAATCTTCACGCCGAAATCATTTTGATTTGACCCAGATAGCTGAACACAACATGGCCCCAACCGTAATGGGGTGTGCAAAGCTCCAATCTTCTCCTGGCTGCAGAAATTTGCAAATTAAATTCAAATAGGGCCGTTGGGAGACTCAGACATGGCGTCTCAGCTGAGCCCTATATTTTCAAGCAGGCAGACGAGAAAGCGGTTGACGAAGGTGAATGACGTGCGCCACTACTGGCAGACTGATAGATTGCAATGTTTCGACAGCATCTGTTGCATGCTGGTGTTTATTACACCCGATAAAAGTAAGTCAGAGGGAGGCTTGGCTGAACGCTGCCATCACCCAGAACTCCCAGCACTCCAAATCGAGATTGATCCCCCACTCCACTGCCATGACACCAGGACTAATACTCTCTCTTGTTTTGCTGTGGTTCTCTGCCAAAACAAGCCCCTGGCACAGCTGGCATGTATGTGTGCCAGGAGACTGGCGGCTTTTGTCCGGTGGAGAGAATGCTGTGAATAAGATAAAACAAAAGGCCATTATAACACCTGAGGTCAGTAGTTACATTCTGGTATAACCAGGTGTTGAACGGGTTGGCTGGTGTGTGTGCTTTGCATTTGGTTGAGCGGTACAATCATCAAAACATTAATATATAAATGCATTCTCAGCCATTTTGTACAGCGACAAAATTAGTACAAAGCTGAATGGTCAGTTCTTTTCGGGCAAGCTGGATCCAGATTCCATATCTACAGAATTGGATAAAGAACATATTTTAGAGGATGCCACACCTTATTCACCTCCAGCGTTTTCTATAGCTGAATATAAGACTTTTGTCCAATTTTGGAGCATCCCTCACCACAAATCAATTTCAGTGTAACAATATTTCTGGGTTGTCTTGATAGCACAGCCCTCTTTAGGTTATTCCACAGCATCTTAATTGGCTAAAGGTCAGGACTCAGGAAAACACATTTTATTCTTTTTCAACCATTCTGTAGTTGATTAGGTCATTGTCTTAAGCCTACCTACCTTTCTAAGGGTGTATTCACACTTGTAGTTTGGTTTATTTGGTCCAGACCAAAAAAAAACATTTAGTCCTGGTCCGCTTAGCTTTCATATTGGAATTTTAACGCTGAACCTAAAGATACTGAACCTAAATGCTTAGGGATATGTTCACAACCTGATTGGTTGGCTTTTATTACATTTATTTTGTGACGGAACTTTCCAAACATCCAAAACAACACTGTGCTGGGCTAAATGCGCTTGTTGTATGTGCGTAGCGTACATATGATGGTATTTTGACTATCTGAGAACTCGTGAAGAGCTGCTTATGTGTAAAAGAGTCAAAAACGCGGCAGGAATCCCTCCGTCACACACACACACACACAAATGAAGATCTGCTGCGAGGAGATGCGGTTCTGATGCCTGTACTGAATTGTGATAGGCAACATTGTGAGTATGACAAGACAAACAGGTGTGCTTGAGCATTCTGTCCTTTTTAGGGTTAGTTTGTCCCATTTTTGGTTCGTTTACATGTCTTTGGTCCGTGTTGCGTTCATATTTCATTTGAACAGCGTCAGAGTTTCTTTGGAAGCGGACAGCAGAACTTGCACTGATATACCGTTGTGGTCAGAATTATTGGCACCCCTGGAAAATATGATAAAAGATGGCTGTAAAAATAAATCTGCAGTTTATCTTTTTGATCTTTCATTAAAAAAAAAAATCGCAAAAATCTAACCTTTCATTGAAGTAAAATAATTGAAAATGGGGGGTAAATCACATTATGAAATAAATTATTTTCTTCAAAACACACTGCCCATAATTATTGGCACCCTTTTGTTAAATACTTTTGCAACCTCCTTTTTCCAAGATAACAGCTCTGAGTCTTCTTCTATAACGCCTGATGAGTTTGGAGAACACCTGACAAGAGATCAGAGACCATTCCTCCATACAGAATCTCTCCAGATCCTTCAGATTCCCAGATCCATGTTGGTGCTTCTTCTCTTCAGTTCACCCCACTCATTTTCTATAGGGTTCAGGTCAGGGGACTGGGATGGCCATGGCAGAAGCTTCATTTTGTGCTCAGTGACACATTTTTGTTTACACATTTAACGATCCAGTGGTATATTTAACCGTGGGCATGGGGTACTTTTTGATCCCTGTTTGCACCAAAATCATATGGTGGGTTTGCTGCCAAAAAGGGGGGCTTTCTCTGCAATTCTCCATCTGTGATCCTTGGAGAGTCTTTGGCCACTCAAACTCTCCTCCTCACCGTGCATTGGGATGATATAGACACACGTCCTCTTCCAGGCAGATTCGTAACATCTTTAGTTGATTGGAACTTCTTAATTATTGGCCTGATGGTGGAAATGAGGATTTTCAGTGCTTTCGCTATTTCTTACAGCCACTTTCTATTTTGGGAAGCTCAACAATCTTTTGCTGCACATCAGAACTGTATTCTTTGGTTTTATGGTTTATGGAATTTGGCTTTTGTGTTTCCTCATATTTATACTCCTGTGAAACAAGAAGTCATAGCTAGTCAACCTGGTGTGCTAAAAAATGTAAAAATGAATGGGAATATACTTCAGAGATATTTTACTCCATAACAATTCTAGGGGTGCCAATAATTGTAGGCAATGTTTTTTGGAGAAGAGCATTTATTTCATAATGTGATTATTATTATTATTATTATTATTATTATTATTATTATTATTATTGTTATTGTTATTATTGTTATTGTTGTTGTTATTATTATTATTATTATTATTATTATTATTATTATTATATATTTTCCTCCCCCCCAACCCCAAGCACGTTAATCAATGCAGAAATTGTTGTATTTGTCCAGGTGTTCTGGGCGGCTGCAAGGAAATTGCTAGGTGGTTGCTGAGGTGTTCTGGGTGTTTGCTAGAGGGATAGTTACTGTGATTTTTCTGGTCTCTTGATTTGGCTTGGGTCCCTCTTTCAATTGCAGTCTTGGAGATTTTCATCATCCATTTTATCGTAAGTCAGATCACTTAGAAATGAAATAGCACACCTCTCCTCAAGCATTCTTGTTCTTCACACAAATGGTGCAGGGCAAGTGCACTTAGATTATGCACTTATGGTTAGCGATTTGTTCAGATTATGTAAGAATGCAATATTGTGTTCCTGCAATGCCATAGTCATGCATTCATTGTTTCTTTTTATGACCCAGTATGTCACATTAATAATATTTACACAATTATACAAAGTAATAGCTGCCAAATATGACATCTATCAAAACAAAACGTTTTATGGTAGTCACATATTCTTATAAAACCAGCAAGTCCAAGTTTAAGTAAATTCTGTCATATAATATAGATGATGTCTTGTATAATGCTGTTTTAAGTAACACTTTACAGGCTCATATTTTGTATCTAGATCCAGTGCAGCTGGCACTCATCTGTACATTTTGTTAATGGATCCTCTGGGCCTACTGTCATAATATGCTGGAATGTGAGATAGTAAAAATTGATGGTGTAAGACGTGAGTTCTAGGATCCTGTCCACACCTTTCAGATAGCCTCTCAAATCCCATCATGCTGTCTCCATTGACGTAGCAGTCTATACATGCTACATTTAGCAACAGAATTCATTTAAAATTAAATGAGTTAGATTGATTTCCGTCAGAGGTCTATACAAAGAGAGAAAAGCAAGAACGGAGTTGACGATTAATATTTTTTTGGCGATGCAGCTGTCTGTGCGCTATGTTTTATTCTATTTAGCCTGTCCATATCATTCTGCGTCTCCTCCATCTGTCAACAGTGACTCATGGCTCATGCATTCACCTGCCCAGTCCTCCTCAGGGTACCTGACAGGGCGATAGGAGACATGAGGTGAGCACAGGCCATAAAATGGTCAAATGGATGCATAAATATGCAGACATGGTGAATATTTCAAAAATAATGCTGAAAATAAACATATTCATCATTCTGCTTAATGGACTTAATATGCTATTTTTTTTTTTTTTTTTAATTCCATGCTAGCAAAGGAAGGATAAATATATCAGATAAATGCAGAATAGAATGCAAAAATGTGAGTCTAAAAATGCATTTCATTTAGTAGCTGCTATGAATGAAGTATTATAATTAATTAGATTGGAGTCAAATAAATTCCTTATTTACCTAATAAACTTGATTACATTGTGGTAATAACAATTAATGAATAACAATTTAAATTTCAGTCTGTCCATATGGCTGCAGAAGATTTGTATAAAGCGCATAATTCTAATGGACATTTTTAATGCTACAGAAAGATAAATTTTCTTTTTTTAGGATGTCAATTTATGGCAGTGTTTCTCAATTGGTGCTCATGAGGCAAATGCAGAGAGTTTGTGAGTTGACGAAAAGCTAATAATTAATTAAATCATAAAATGTAAAATTAAAATAAATAAATGTGGCTGGAATCTAAATGAAATTGAAATTGTGATTTGGACATGTTTTCAGCATTTTAACGGGTTTCATGAGTTAAAATAATAACAATAATATAAAAAAAATTATTATTATCACTAAAGTGGTCACTCAGCATGAAACATTTTCTAATGAGATGAAATGTGCCATATCACAGTTCATAATTGCAATACATGCCAAGTAATCACTATATACACTCCGTGCCGGATTAACATAAGGGCTAGGTGGGGCTGAAGCCCCAGGGCCCGAGCACGGAGGGGGCCCGTGATTGGCCGAGGAAATGATTGACAGCCGATCGGGAGCACCTGAACTTTTCCTGGTGGGCCGCTCGGCAAACCCCACTACGCCCCCACATATTATTCATATTTGACAGCTGTTTTAGGATAGAAATGTTAAAAAAACGACAAAAATAATAAATTAAAAAAGGACATTAACGAAGCCGATTTCATCAGATTAGGCATAAGATAATGAATGTGTGTGTACATATTGTGAATGAATTTAATAAACTTATTTACCTAGCGTTCATAGCCTTCACTGAATTAACTTCTCTAAGAAAATGCTTAATAAAATATTGGGTAAATATTAGTTTATGTTGATATGACCTTATGTTGACTTTCTTCACTGACACAGACAAAAATGAAAAGACTATCAGTCAGAGCTCAGCTTTAGGTGGGGAAGAGACAGGGCAAGAGAAGCAGACTGAGAGGAAAAGAAAGAGCGAAAGAGTGATGGAAATGAGAGAGTGATGAAATGAGGAGAGAGCAGGTATGATAGATAATCTACTGCCCACTAACATGGTTTTGAAAGCTATTTATTCATTTGTTTAGCCTTCAAACAATTTAAAATGCACATATGTAGATAAGAGAAATCAAAATTTTCTTGGGGGACCATGCCCCCCAAACCGCCCTAAATAGCTCAAATTTGGGACCTCACTGGTTTTAAACCTCCTTAAGGCAGTTGTATGCTTAAAAGTTGTTGCTGTTTCTGGAAACCTGTTTGCTTTGGCCTCATATCTGGAGTTATTGCATTTATGCTGTTAATGTGTTGCAGCCTGGAATATTTATATATAGGCCTACGTAATATTAACATTGAATATTCAGACAGTATATACTCATTGTATCTCTGTGCATTAAAGATTTTGTTTTTTAAAAATACTAATTATTTCTGTGGTAGAAAACGTCGTGGCACCAAGATCGGCTACTATGGGGGCCCTTGGGTTTGTTATAGCCCCAGGGCCCTACGTGTTCTTAATCTGGGCCTGTATACACTATATTGCCAAAAGTTTTGGGACGCCTGCCTTTACATGCACATGAACTTTAATGACATCCCATTCTTAATCCATAGGGTTTAATGTGGAGTTGGCCCACCCTTTGCAGCTATAACAGCTTCAACTCTTCTGGGAAGGCTTTCCACAAGGTTTAGGAGTGTGTTTATGGGAATTTTTGACCATTCTTCTAGAAGCGCATTTGTTAGGTCAGGCACTGATGTTGGACGAGAAGGCCTGGCCTGCAGTCTCCGCTCTAATTCATCCCAAAGGTGTTCTATCGGGTTGAGGTCAGGACTCTGTGCAGGCCAGTCAAGTTCCTCCACACCAAACTCGCTCATTCATGTCTTTATGGACCTTGCTTTGTGCACTGGTGCGCAGTCATGTTGGGAGCATGAAATTGTCCAAAATGTCTTGGTATGCTGAAGCATTAAGAGTTCCTTTCACTGGAACTAAGGGGCCAAGCCTAACCACTGAAAAACAACCCATAATCCCCCCTCCATCAAACTTTACACTTGGCACAATGCAGTCAGGCAAGCACTGTTCTCTTGGCAACCGCCAAACCCAGACTCATCCATCGGATTGCCAGACAGAGAAGCGTGATTGGTCACTCCAGAGAACACTTCTCCACTGCTCTAGAGTCCAGTGGCGGCGTGCTTTACACCACTGCATCCCACACTTTGCATTGCACTTGGTGATGTAAGGCTTGGATGCAGCTGCTTGGCCATGGAAACCCATTCCATGAAGCTCTCTACGCACTGTTATTGAGCTAATCTGAAGGCCACACAAAGTTTGGATATATGTGGCTATTGACTCTGCAGAAAGTTGGTGACTTCTGCGCACTGTGTTCCTCAGCATGTGCTGACCCCGCTCTGTGATTTTTACGTGGCCTAGCACTTTGTGGCTGAGTTGCTGTTGTTTCCAATTGCTTCCACTTTGTTAGTAGTGAGCACATTTCACGAATGGACTTATTGCACAGGTGGCAACCTATCACGGTACCACGCTTGAATTCACTGAGCTCCTGAGAGCGACCCATTCTTTCACAAATGTTTGTAGAAGCGTCTGCATGCCTAGGTGCTTGATTTTATACACCTGTGGCCATTGGAAGTGATTGGAACACCTGAATTCAATGATTTGGAGGGGTGCCCCAATACTTTTTTATATATATATATAAAATATATATATTATATTATATAATTTTCTCAAAATGCCCCCTGAGATAAGTACCTTTGCAACTACATGTCAACTAACTCTCATTAGAGTACCAGTAGACTGTTAGTAGAATAAATTGACATGTATTTGCAAATTTACTTAGTCAGTAGAATATCTGTTGGGGGACCAAAATAAAGTGTATATTAAGCAGACTAATACTCTAATGACTGGTAGTTCACATGTAGTTGCAAAGTATAGTTAGTAGATTGTCTAAAATCCCAAAGGGTTTCAGGTGAGAAAACAAGTTTAGGACACCTGCTTTAAGGTAACAATTGCTCATGTACACTTGTTTCAGTAAATAATAGGATAGAGATAGATTAAAATGCTATAGAATAACATGTATAGTTCAGCGATCCAGTTGTTGTTGACTCTAAGGCTTAGCTGAGCTGTGAATGGTCATTTGTATTCCAACGGCTACCTGGCAGTGTTTTAGCTAACCTCCATGTCTAACCTAGCTCTCAATCTCAGTCTGTGTGATAAAGGGGGCCAGGGTCACTCTGACATTAAAGCCTCATTAACTGAATGCACACTCTCTTTATAGGTCTTCCCGCCACCAAAAGCAAATCAAACGCTGCATCTGCAATGAGCTAGCTGCAACACGTAGAATGAATCAGCCACTTATTTTATCCCCTGCTGAAGCAATTTAGCCTTGCCAGTTATAGTTGTATTGTGCCTTTCCTCTTTCCAGTGTCATCAAGCAAATTCATTTCTGTGTGTTTTTCTCTATTCATGCAAATTTGTTCAATAATTTTCAATGAGACAGCAATCACAACTGTGGTAGACGGAGAATCATAAATACCTGAAGCTAATGAACTAATAATGACAAATTTGCCTAATGATTTTATCTGTAAATTTACCTAACTTATTTAATTTTCAACTTTTTACTTGAGGCATAAGGTAAAATTCATATAATCTGTCTGAGACCTGTCTAACCAACATGACAAGCCACAGTTTGTTTTGTTTTTATGTGCTATTTAGAAGCAGGTTTATCTAAAAAAGTATAATACCACAATACTAAATAAACGTGGAAAAAAAATCGAATAAATTGCGTCATTGAACAGCTGTACAGAACACACTCAAAAATGCATAAAATGCTTGAAAAAAGACTTTGTGATCAGAGTTTGACTGACCAAATATAATATGTAATGCATAATGTACAATCAGCTGTCCATTGGCTGACTGTACATTATGCACATGGTGCTCAAGAAACATGTCTTATTATTATCAATGTTTCTTATTATAATACATTTGTTTAAACTGTAATAGTTTTTTTCAGGATTCTGTAATAGTTTAAAGCAACAGTATTTATTTGAAGTAGAAATATTTTGTAACATTATACATATTATATATAAATATATATATATATACACTCACCTAAAGGATTATTAGGAACACCTGTTCAATTTCTCATTAATGCAATTATCTAATCAACCAATCACATGGCAGTTGCTTAAATGCATTTAGGGGTGTGGTCCTGGTCAAGACAATCTCCTGAACTCCAAACTGAATGTCAGAATGGGAAAGAAAGGTGATTTAAGCAATTTTGAACGTGGCATGGTTGTTGGTGCCAGACGGGCCGGTCTGAGTATTTCACAATCTGCTCAGTTACTGGGATTTTCACGCACAACCATTTCTAGAGTTTACAAAGAATGGTGTGAAAAGGGAAAAACATCCAGTATGCGGCAGTCCTGTGGGCGAAAATGCCTTGTTGATGCTAGAGGTCAGAGGAGAATGGGCCGACTGATTCAAGCTGATAGAAGAGCAACTTTGACTGAAATAACCACTCGTTACAACCGAGGTATGCAGCAAAGCATTTGTGAAGCCACAACACACACAACCTTGAGGCGGATGGGCTACAACAGCAGAAGACCCCACCGGGTACCACTCATCTCCACTACAAATAGGAAAAAGAGGCTACAATTTGCACGAGCTCACCAAAATTGGACAGTTGAAGACTGGAAAAATGTTGCCTGGTCTGATGAGTCTCGATTTCTGTTGAGACATTCAGATGGTAGAGTCAGAATTTGGCGTAAACAGAATGAGAACATGGATCCATCATGCCTTGTTACCACTGTGCAGGCTGGTGGTGGTGGTGTAATGGTGTGGGGGATGTTTTCTTGGCACACTTTAGGCCCCTTAGTGCCAATTGGGCATCGTTTAAATGCCACGGCCTACCTGAGCATTGTTTCTGACCATGTCCATCCCTTTATGACCACCATGTACCCATCCTCTGATGGCTACTTCCAGCAGGATAATGCACCATGTCACAAAGCTCGAATCATTTCAAATTGGTTTCTTGAACATGACAATGAGTTCACTGTACTAAAATGGCCCCCACAGTCACCAGATCTCAACCCAATAGAGCATCTTTGGGATGTGGTGGAACGGGAGCTTCGTGCCCTGGATGTGCATCCCACAAATCTCCATCAACTGCAAGATGCTATCCTATCAATATGGGCCAACATTTCTAAAGAATGCTTTCAGCACCTTGTTGAATCAATGCCACGTAGAATTAAGGCAGTTCTGAAGGCGAAAGGGGGTCAAACACAGTATTAGTATGGTGTTCCTAATAATCCTTTAGGTGAGTGTATATATATATATATATATATATAATATACATATTTTAACTAATTGAATGCATCCTTGCTGAATAGAAGCTTTAATTTCTTTCAACAAATACAAATAAATATAAAAATAAGTTAATTAATAAAAATAATTTACAGACCCCAAACTTTAGAACTGTGTATATAGATTATATTTATGTACTACATAGGAAACCAGTTTTCACCAGTAATTATATAGCATATACATAAGTCATAAAAAAAAAAATGAATGAATTCCACGATTAACCCTTGAATGCATAAATGTTTTGCCAATCATTATTGCCTATTCGGGTCATTAGTGACCCGGATTTATACACGGATGGAACTCTAACTGCTGCAATAGGATAAAACTCTCCTTATATTTTAATAACAATTACAAAGTAATAAAATAAAGCATGTTTTGTTACCTTTTGGAACATGGAAGGGTTCAATTTGAGCAGATGTTCTTACCATCATCAATGTCATCATCAGAACTCATTTCCCCAGTACATTCAGCATCTGGCTCATACTCGTGATTGTTCTTTTCAACGTCGTCAAAATCAATATTTTGATCACTGACAGCCTCTACACCAGATCCACCATCAAGTGACAGTGACACTAATATTTGATTGCACTCAGTACTTGCTCTGCTGTAAATCGCTGATCCATTTACATTTTTGCTGATGATACTTCCTATTCTTTTGTTTTATGCCTGCAGTAATTATGAGTGAAACATCACGTCATTGCTGTGTATCAGACATCGCCACCTTGAGGAATAAAGGTGAATTGCACTTATTGAGTAATCAGAGATTCAATTATTGAGCAGAAAAAAATATACCTGCACTATTACATACCTTGGGTCACCAGCGACCCTATGCACTTTTTACAAAAAGGAGGCTAGTGAATGACGTTCTGGGTTGATTATAACCCGAGGTATGCATTTAAGGGTTAAGCTAGTCAATCCCTTTTGGAACTGGGATTTCAGACAGTGCTTGTCATTGTCAAGCCATCTGTGCAATATGGATCAAATGTCAGAGAATGTGTGAAGTCCATTGGTGTGCCATCTGAGACCACTGCAGGGAGTGATTTCTGGTTCGGTGTGGGGGCAGAGACGCTGGTCACCAGATGCAGAGGATGCTCTCTTGGCACACATATTACCACTCAAGAAGCATGGTCATTCCACAAACCTCCCACCATCCAAGTCCTTTATGATCTTGTGCCCCAACTGAGTGGGATATAAAAAGCTAGGGGAATAATTGACCATTTTGAATGAACAAATTTATGGGCTGTAAACGCTCATGGTTGAAAGCATTTAAAGCGAACCTGCCTAACTATCTGTTGTGTGGAGACCAGAGAGAGAGAGCGCGAGCTCAGCTGTGGCAAAAGTTCTTGAGTAATTTCAAACTATGCCATTTGCTGTTTTTATGGTGCATTTGTCTAAATGTCCTTCTCAGGAACTTGAGAGGCCATGAGAGAAATATAAATTTGCATGTGTGGCATAAAATTTCATTAAAAAGCTTTCTAAGGAATGCTAAGATTTTTTTTTTTTTTTTTCTTCCTGTTGCAATTAAGGAAATTGTATCCCAAAACCATACCTCTTAACAAATAATCCAGTTATATATGAACACTCTGGCATATTAAACAATATGTAACAAAATCTTCTGAAATAAGTGGTTTTAGATTTAGTGATTTAAAACTAAAGGACCTTTTTGTCCCCTGAAGAGGTCTTTTAATCATTTACACAGTACATTGAATCATAGAGATAAAATGTTCCGCATAATAGTCTCTAAGTCTCTAATAAGCACCACTATATATAACAAATGGGTCACATTGTCAGTATAAGGATTTTTACAGAATGCTTTGCAACCGAGTAGAGCTCAACTGACATAAAACAGTCTTTTCAGAAGCTTCATTAAAGGTTTATACCGGAAAAAATGGCTTACCTGTGTAATGTCAGGGAAATCTCTGCAACAGCTTTGTGACAGGGAGCAAATGATTTTTTTTTTTTATTATCTGACAGTGTGTAAAACCTAAGTTATGCATGTAGAGCAATTTCAGTTTGTGAAATGCTGTCATCTTGTGTTTTCCACTAGTTCGGATTAAGGTTTGTGATGTTGTTTGATGTGAATAGGTGAATGTAAACAAAGCTCAAGGAAACCATTACTTGAAACCAGAGATGTTCAGAATTTAATTGCAGCCATTTCCAGGGTCATTGTGACTGATCGACTCTAAGTGTTTGCTTCAACGAGTGTCAAAGGGGATATGATCACACATTCAGGGAATTAAGACATTAGATAAGTAAGGGGTCTAAATGAGGATAAATGGCCAATAAAATCAGTGTCCTTGGCCATCTGGTAAGTCATCAATTCTCCCTTAGATTACCACTATGGTGGGTGCAGGAGCCGTGTGACACATCCAGAACTTGTCGCAGGCTTTGTTGAATCATTTCTCTCAGCCTCATTTGGAACAAGCAGGGTGGAGAAACGCCATTTAAGAGTGTGGTTTCGGAGACCAAGGACACAATAGATCTGCAGTATATGTAGGATACCTTATTTTGACCAAATTTTGCATGCATCCTTCTAAATGAAGACTATCCCAAAATGTATTAAAAAAAAAAAAAAAAAAAAATCCAAGATGGCAGAGAAAAAAAGGTTGCGACGGTCTACCCTACTTACAGGCAGTGGCGTACACAGACCTCCGCTGGGGCAGGGGCAAAATTGCGTTCTGGGATAGATATATATATATATATATATATATACACTCACCTAAAGGATTATTAGGAACACCATACTAATACTGTGTTTGACCCCCTTTCGCCTTCAGAACTGCCTTAATTCTACGTGGCATTGATTCAACAAGGTGCTGAAAGCATTCTTTAGAAATGTTGGCCCATATTGATAGGATAGCATCTTGCAGTTGATGGAGATTTGTGAGATGCACATCCAGGGCACGAAGCTCCCGTTCCACCACATCCCAAAGATGCTCTATTGGGTTGAGATCTGGTGACTGTGGGGGCCATTTTAGTACAGTGAACTCATTGTCATGTTCAAGAAACCAATTTGAAATGATTCGAGCTTTGTGACATGGTGCATTATCCTGCTGGAAGTAGCCATCAGAGGATGGGTACATGGTGGTCATAAAGGGATGGACATGGTCAGAAACAATGCTCAGGTAGGCCGTGGCATTTAAACGATGCCCAATTGGCACTAAGGCGCCTAAAGTGTGCCAAGAAAACATCCCCCACACCATTACACCACCACCACCAGCCTGCACAGTGGTAACAAGGCATGATGGATCCATGTTCTCATTCTGTTTACGCCAAATTCTGACTCTACCATCTGAATGTCTCAACAGAAATCGAGACTCATCAGACCAGGCAACATTTTTCCAGTCTTCAACTGTCCAATTTTGGTGAGCTCGTGCAAATTGTAGCCTCTTTTTCCTATTTGTAGTGGAGATGAGTGGTACCCGGTGGGGTCTTCTGCTGTTGTAGCCCATCCGCCTCAAGGTTGTGCGTGTTGTGGCTTCACAAATGCTTTGCTGCATACCTCGGTTGTAACGAGTGGTTATTTCAGTCAAAGTTGCTCTTCTATCAGCTTGAATCAGTCGGCCCATTCTCCTCTGACCTCTAGCATCAACAAGGCATTTTCGCCCACAGGACTGCCGCATACTGGATGTTTTTCCCTTTTCACACCATTCTTTGTAAACGCTAGAAATGGTTGTGCGTGAAAATCCCAGTAACTGAGCAGATTGTGAAATACTCAGACCGGCCCGTCTGGCACCAACAACCATGCCACGCTCAAAATTGCTTAAATCACCTTTCTTTCCCATTCTGACATTCAGTTTGGAGTTCAGGAGATTGTCTTGACCAGGACCACACCCCTAAATGCATTGAAGCAACTGCCATGTGATTGGTTGATTAGATAATTGCATTAATGAGAAATTGAACAGGTGTTCCTAATAATCCTTTAGGTGAGTGTATATATGCGCCAAAAGTATTGGGACACCCCTCCAAATCATTGAATTCAGGTGTTCCAATCACTTCCATGGCCACAGGTGTATAACATCAAGCACCTAGTCATGCAGACGCTTCTACAAACATTTGTGAAAGAATATGTCACTCTCAGGAGCTCAGTGAATTCAAGTGTGGTACCGTGATAGGTTGCCACCTGTGCAATAAGTCCATTCGTGTAATTTCCACACTGCTAAATATTCTACGGTCAACTGTTAGTGGTTTTATAACAAAGTGGAAGCAATTGAGAACAACAGCAACTCAGCCACGTAAAATCACAGAGCGGGGTCAGCGCAGGCTGAGGCGCACAGTGCGCAGAAGTCACCAACTTTCTGCAGAGTCAATAGCTACAGACCTCCAAACTTCGTGTGGCCTTCAGATTAGCTCAAGAACAGTGTGTAGAGAGCTTCATGGAATGGGTTTCCATGGCTGAGCAGCTGCAGCAGCCTTACATCACCAAGTGTTACAGCACCTCTTGCTGACCCTTGTGAAATTATTATTATTATTATTATTATTATTATTATTTTTATTTATTTTTTTATTTATTTATTTTTTTTGCTGATGTGCCTTTAAAAAAGTGATGTAAACGCCCTCTTCACATGTAAAATGAATTGACGAGCACTTTGCTGTGTTCACATACAAACTGTGGTGGCTTTGCTGTCAGGTCCAAAATAGTATGCACTTCCTTTAATAACAGCTAATGCAAAGCCGGCACTGCATTCATAAAACATTCACGAAACAACCCACTCTGAAATGTGCTGCACAAATGGATCACGTATTCATAATTTTGGTATATGCTAGACCTAGAGTTGTAACGAAATACATTTGTAACTGTCAAAATATAAAGTCTAAAGTTTTTTTTTTTTTTTGTACTTAAATGTAGCCTAATGTCTAATTTAGTGCATTTAAAATGAGTAAAACTGTACATAGTGTTACAACTATACTTTGAGATGGAGACAGTTGTAGCAAAAGCACTCATCATATTTAGTGGAAAAAACTATGGGTTTTGACATTTATTTTGTTAGTAGACAGCTAAAGGTCCATGAGAAAAAGCTCAAGCATTAGAGAATGGTGCTAGAAATGGGTCATGAGTTTGATTCCCAGGGAATGCATGAACTTACAAAATGTAGTATACCTTGAATGCAATGTACATTGCTATGGATAAGTGTCTGCCAAACGCATACATGCAAATGTTTATTCTGGTCATTATTTGTACAGTAAAGCAAATAAATGAATTACAATGTAACTGCAGTGATTTTATGGTCTTAAATATTAATATTTAGTATTAATATTGTGTTTTGGGTCACACGTCACCTAAGGTGAGTGTGAGAGTGTCAGAAGATTCCTTCCTATATTACGGGGCACCAGCCAAGGAATTTCACCTTGACATTAAATAACAATCATGAAAGATTGTTGACTGAATTAGAATTATAAATTGTAGGAAGTTTGTCATCTGATCAATCTGAAGGATTTGTGAGATATTGTTAACGTAGAGCCTCTTATTGTATTATCAACACAAGGAAGGCACAAGTATAATAAAAGGATATTATTAACAAAAGGATAGAGAAGAGTAGCTAACAACTACTGAATGGATAAAGTGCAAAAGGATTGATAAATGCAAGTGACTGAGTTTAGATGTTACTATGGCAGTTAAGTTATCCTATGGAAAGGTAAACAGTAATAAGGTAAACCTCATTCTGAATTCAACAAATAAATCGAGAGGTTATTTATTAACTGACATCAGCTATGAAAAATCTAATGCAAATTAGATAATCATACTGACAATATACACTAATGCCAAGGTCTCTGGAAAGAGGTTTGGTAAAGTGAGATTTACGTTCCGCCTGGTGACGTGCTGAGTCAGAGCGGCGACGTCTTCCACTTGCTGAGCTGGGCTGCATTGCAGTGGGATGAAAGGAGTTGGATTCTGTTTCACAGCCTTGAACACAAAGTACTTGAACGTTGAACTCCTGAAGCACAGAGAAGTTCCTTATTCTGGAACACGCAGATGGAGGCTTGAAGTTGAAGGTTCTAACGTCTGTGCAGACGATCCTTATCCTCTGGAACACGCAGACGGAAGGATCTGGATCTTTAGAATCTGAAGTCAGTACAAATCCTGGCAGTCTGGAACACACAGATCTGGAGGATCTCTGATGAAAAGATTCTGAAGCCTGTACAGAAGATCCAGGCAATCTGGAACGTCTCGGTTACGTATGTAACCCTCGTTCCCTGAGGAGGGAACGGAGACGTAACGTCAGAGACTTACGAATGGGGGTTTCGCCTAGAAGCCTATCATCTTCGAGATCTAGAAAACGCCCAATGGCAGTGCCAATGCCATGGGCATGCGGAATTTGCATAGCGTAACTCCGCCCCACAGCGTGGGTATATAAGGAAGTACGCTGGCAACATCGCATTATGTTTACCTGCTGAGGAGCCAAGACTGAACTCCCGGCTGTTCCAGCGGTACAGCGGAAGTGGCAGAGGGACGTTACGTCTCCGTTCCCTCCTCAGGGAACGAGGGTTACATACGTAACCGAGACGTTCCCTTTCGTTCAGTCACTCTGAGTAACGTCAGTGACTGACGAATGGGGGTCCCAATGTAATCACGCCACTCGGCTGTCATCCAGTGCCCTGCGTAAGCGTGAGCTCCCTGTCGTAAGCTAGTACGGACGAAGGACTCCCACTTAACACAGGAATACCAAGATACACTGGGAAGCATATTCCAGGTGGAAGTATGCGCCAAACGCCTACCCGTAGGGAGGACTTAAGAAACACATATGACCCGCTCAGGGCTACATATGGAAAACTCTGGGGTAACCAGCCGAAGGTGGAAGACTTTTACCCCCAGGGGTGGCAAGGGGCTTGCCAAGGGAAAGACACCTGCTCAGGGAGACTTACAGTGGAAATACACATGTGGGGGTCACCCAACGGGGGAACCATGCACACGGTGGCACCTAGCCAACACAGGGCCCTGAGCGAGTGGGCAGACGTACTGGTGTCGGCATCAACAGTGCTGGAGGAACTCAGGGCTTCAGGAAACTACCTGAGGAAATATCGCACGTATCCAGTCCGTGGAGTGGAATGGCGAGCAAGCGAAGACACCTGAGCCTAGTCCATTACCGGCCACTAGTAGAGGCGAGTACAAGAGAGGACACTGGCTCCACTCGGAGATTATAGAATCTGGCGAATGTGTTGGGTGTCGCCCAGCCTGCAGCTCTGCAAATGTCTGTTAGCGAGGCGCCATGCGCTAAAGCCCAAGAGTGAGCCCTGACCCCTAGGAGGCATGGACGCCCCTGCGTCTGGTAAGCCAAAACAATGGCGTCCACTATCCAGTGAGACAACCTTTGCTTGGAGAGAGCCTTTCCCTTCAGCTTCCCACCATAACAGACAAAGAGCTGGTCTGAGGTCCTGAAACACTGCGTTCTGTCTACGTAAGCACGGAGGGCGCGTACTGGACAGAGCAGTGCCAAGGCTGGGTCTGCCTCCTCCAAAGGCAGCGCTTGCAGGTTCACCACCTGGTCCCTGAAGGGAGTGGTGGGAACCTTGGGCACATATCCAGGCCGGGGTCTCAGGATCACGTGAGAGTAGGCCGGCCCGAATTCCAGGCACGCTTCGTCAACCGAAAATGCCTGCAGGTCCCCTACCCTCTTGATGGAGGCCAAGGCGATCAGGAGCGCTGTCTTTATAGACAGGAACTTAAGCTCGACTGACCGCAATGGCTCGAAGGGAGCCCTCTGCAGAGCGCTTAAGACTACTGCGAGGTCCCAAGAGGGTACGAGGGCAGAGCGAGGAGGATTCAGTCTCCTCGCTCCCCTCAGGAACCTGATGACCAGGTCGTGCTGACTTACCTTTTTCGTCTCCACAAGGTCGTGGTAGGCAGAAATAGCGGCCACATAAACCTTGAGGGTGGAAGGAGACAGCCTTCGTTCCAACCCTTCCTGGAGGAATGAGAGCACGGACCCGATCGGGCATTTCCAGGGGTCTTCTTGGCGAGAAGAACACCAGGTGACGAAGAGGTTCCACTTCAACGCATAGGCGTGTCGAGTAGACAAGGCCCTAGCGGAAGTGATGGTAGCCACCACCTGAGGTGGTAGGGTACTCAAACCTGCCGCGTCCCATCCAGGAGCCACACGTGGAGGTTCCAAAGATCGGGACGCGGGTGCCAAAGGGTGCCCCGTCTCTGAGAAAGGAGGTCCTTCCTCAGAGGAATCGACCAGGGAGGGGCTGTCGCAAGGAGTACAAGTTCGGAGAACCAGGTCCGGGCGGGCCAATACGGGGCGACCAAAAGGACCTGCTCCTTGTCCTCCCTGATCTTGCACAGAACCTGTGCAAGAAGGCTCACTGGGGGAAACGCATACTTTCGGAGGCCCCGCGGCCAGCTGTGCGCCAGAGTGTCCGTGCCGAGGGGGCCCTCGGTCAGGGAATAAAACAGGCGGCAATGGGAAGAGTCGTGGGAGGCAAACAGATCTACCTGTGCGTCGCCGAACTGTTCCCAAATCAGCTGAACCGTCTGGGGATGGAGTCTCCATTCTCCAGGAAGTGGCTGAAGCCGTGAGAGCTCGTCGGCTGCACGGTTCAGGACTTCCGGGACATGGATGGCACGAAGGGACCTCAGGTGCTTCTGACTCCATAAGACGAGATGGCGGGCGAGTTGAGATATGCGGCGGGAACGCAGACCACCCTGGTGGTTGATGTACGCTACTGTGGCCGTGTTGTCTGACCGGACTAGCACGTGTTGACCCTTGAGCAGCGCTCGGAAGCAGTGCAGGGCGAACCGTGCTGCCAGCAACTCGAGGCAATTGACATGCAGGAGGCGCTGGGGTCCTGTCCAGGAGCCCGCGGCAGCATGTCCATTGCACATGGCACCCCAGCCCGTGGTGGAGTCATCTGTTGACACAACAATATGCCTGGAAACTCGTTCTAAGGACACACCGGCCCGTAGAAAACTGAGGTTCGACCACGGGGTGAGGGTCTGCAGGCAGGCCCGAGTCACTGGGACCCGGAGCGTGCCCGACTACCATGCCCATCTCGGGACTCGATCGCGAAGCCAGTGCTGAAGCGGTCTCATATGAAGCAATCCGAGCGGCGTTACCGCGGCTGCAGATGCCATATGCCCCAGGAGCCTCTGAAATAACTTCAGTGGAACCGCACTCTTGCTCTCGATTTGACGAAGGCAAGTCAGCAGTGACTGCGCGCGCTCGCTCGTAAGCTGCGCACACATGGCGACCGAGTCGATTTCCATACCGAGAAAAGAGATCCTCTGCACTGGGCAGAGTTTGCTCTTCTCCCAGTTGACCCGAAGGCCCAGACGGGCTAGGTGCTGGAGCACCAGGTCTCTGTGTTCGCACACCTGCTCTCGAGAGTGGCTGAGGATCAGCCAGTCGTCGAGGTAGTTCAGGATGCGAACCCCGTGTTGCCTGAGTGGCACAAGGGCTGCCTCGACCATCTTCGTGAAGACGCGAGGGGACAGAGCTAGCCCGAATGGGAGGACCGCGTACTGGTATGCCCGCCCCTCGAAAGCAAACCGTAGGAACGGTCTGTGTCGAGGAAGAATGGAGACATGGAAGTAGGCGTCCTTCAGGTCGATCGCTGCAAACCAATCTGCTGGACGAACGCATTCGAAAAGGCGTTTCGCTGTCAACATCCTGAACGGAAGCCTGTGAAGGGATCGGTTCAGGACGCGCAGGTCCAGGATCGGTCGTAACCCACCGGTTTTCTTGGGTACAATGAAGTAAGGGCTGTAGAAGCCGGACTCCATTTCGGCTGGAGGGACAGGCTCGATCGCACCCTTCGCCAGCAAGGTAGCAACCTCCGCACGCATGAGGGGGGCGTTGGACCCCACTATGGTGAATCGGACTCCCCGGAAACGAGGAGGAGCCTGAGCGAACTGAATCGCATAGCCGAGCCTGATGGTCTTCGCGACCCAGCGGGACAGTCCAGGAAGCTGAAGCCAGGCTCCCAGAAACTGCACCAGCGGGGTCATGCGAACCATAGACGTACCCCGGGTGGGGCAGCGAGGCGGCGTGACCGGCCCAGACGTGGGAGGCGTAGCGTCCCGGTGTGGGGGCACGGTCATCAGCCGCGTCCTGACAGAGGAGACCAGGGAAGGACGCGCGTTCCACTGGGGTCTGCTCTGAGAGGAGACTGGCGTCAGAGAGGGACGAGAGTGGCGTGGCCCGGGGCGGCGCACACTGCCATCGGTCTCTGGTTGCTCAGGGATGGGTATGTCAGTTCTTTCTTTGACCATAAAAGGGTGCTGCTGACCCGGGGGCCAGCAGCGGAACAAAGGATTCTCCCCCGGCCCTCCACCGGGGGAAGGAGTGGTCCTGCTACCATCTCCTGGAAAGAACTGCCCATCCCTGAGCTGTCCGCGTCAGGAGCGCCGCTTAGCCTGGCGTTTGGCGGGCTGCGGGGCTGGAGCGGACTGGGGCGCCTTCCTACGGCGTCCTCCACGGCGCGGCCCAGGTGGAGGCTGCTGCTTGGGCGGCGCGGGAGGGGCGGGAGCCGCGGGAGGGCGCCCTCGGCGGCGAGCAGACTGAGGCAACTGTGCCGGCGGCTGGGTGGAAGCAGCAGCTGGCCGCCGGGGCAGTACGTGTTTGATGGCCTCAGTCTGCTTTTGGGCGGCTGAGAACTGTTGGGCGAAGTTCTCAACCGCGCCGCCGAATAGCCCATCCTGGGATATGGGAAGCGTCGAGGAGACGAGTCCGCTCGGCGTCCCGCATATCAGCCAGGTTGAGCCATAGGTGTCTCTCCTGGACCACTGCAGTGGACATCACCTGGCCCAGGGAGCGTGCGCTCACCTTCGTCGCCCGGAGGGCGAGGTCGGTGGCGGCACGCAGCTCATTTCTGAGCCCTGGGTCAGCTCTACCCTCGTGCAGCTCTACCCTCGTGCAGCTCTACCGTGGTAGGCCTGAAGGATGGCCATGGCATGCAAAGAGGCGGCAGCCTGCCCCGCAGCTCTGTAGGATTTCGCCACCAAGGTTGATGTGAAACTACAGGCTTTGGAGGGGTGCTTAGGGTCGCCACGCCATGTTGAAGCACTCTGCGGACACAGTTGCATCACAACAGAGCGTTCAACCGGGGGAACCCCAGTGTACCCTTTGGCCGGGGCCCCGTCGAGGGCAGAGAAGGCGGAGGAGGCCGCCGATTGGTCACGGGAAGACAACGGGGACTTCCAGGACCACGTGACCTCCTCATGCACCTCCGGGAAAAAAGGTATTGGGGGCGTGGTCTGACGGGTGTCAGAACGCGGCGCCCCCAAAAACCAATCGTCCAACTGCCCGGGAAAGCATGGCTGTCAACTCCGGGTCCGACTCGGACAATGCTGGCACACCGGAAGGCGGCAGCACAGCCGAATCATCATCCTCGGAGGACTCCAGCCCACCTTGTGATGCGGCGATCGACATCTGCTCGTCCTCTGCGGGCCCAAACGACACACTCGGAACAGCAGGAGCCGGCTCCGGTGTCTCAGTCTGGGCGCACGGCGGGAACGGTGCGCTAGAGGGGGGTGTGGTCCGAGGCATGAGCGTCGGGGCTTTGTTCCACACCGTCACCCTCAGGTCACCCTGGCCACCAGCCAAAGTGCCGCCTCGCGTAGAGACCGCAGATTGGGGTGTGGCAGAGGGGACTCACTCTATTACGGAGGTCATTGAGTCTCGACTGCAGCACCGAGATGGGCATGTCCCCGCAGTGGGAACATGTCTCATCCACAAACGCTGCCTGAGCATGCTGAAAGCCCAAGCACATCAGGCAGTGATTGTGCCCATCAGAGGGCGGCAGAAATCGACCGCACCCAGAAGCACACTGGCGAGACATCTTGAAAAAGACGTGCCAAGTGTGAGCTCTTTTAGGAGAGGAAGCTTCGCAGTGATGCTGAAGCGACCAGGGACCGAATACCGGCTGAATGCAGACCACTGCACAGATCAGCAGGCAGGCAGTAAACGATCGCTGGAACACGCCGTCACACCAACACCAACTGGAAAGCTGTTCGTCTCGAAGAAGCTGACAATACTCAGAAGGCTTAAGGAGTGAAGAGATACTCTTGGCCCCTGAAGCAGAAACATAATGCGATGTTGCCAGCGTACTTCCTTATATACCCACGCTGTGGGGCAGAGTTACGCTATGCAAATTCCGCATGCCCATGGCATTGGCACTGCCATTGGGCGTTTTCTAGATCTCGAAGATGATAGGCTTCTAGGCGAAACCCCCATTCGTCAGTCACTGACGTTACTCGGAGTGACTGAACGAAAGGGAACACACATATCTGGAGGATCTCTGAAGAGAAAGATCTTGAAAATGGGGGGCACTGAGCTTATGGTCGTTGATCCTGTTGTGAACTCCCCAAATTCACTTCTTGCAGAACTTCTTTCTCTTTTCAAGAGGGAGAGAGAAACAGCTTGTTCCTTCAGCTTAGTGCATCTTGGGACTGGAACCAGGAACTGGAGCTGGAACCCATAACGGGAATTGCAGCAACCCAGAAAACGTCTCGGGTTACGACTGTAACCCTTGTTCCCCGAGAAGGGAACGAGACACTGCGTTGTGATGACGACACTTTGGGAACGCCCTCAGCGTAGCGCGTCTGAAGCATGAATGAAATCTATTCCAATCCTGATTGGTGCTGCGTCATGACGTAGTAGATGATGGCGTACCCGGAAGGTACAAAGGGACGCCGGCTTGCACAACACATTAGCTTTTGCTCTTCAGCTAAGCGCTCTGTGTTTGTAAGTCTTATTTGGTGTTGTTTGTCTTACGTATGCACAAGCATTAAGTATGGCGAGCGAGCAATTCAGACGGTGTGTGCCTCCGTGTCCCCGCTTCATTTTGAGTACGACACACACCAGCTGTGTGTGCATTGCCTGGGTGTGCAGCATGCTCGAGGGGGAAGGATTGGAATAGATTTCATTCATGCTTCAGACGCGCTACGCTGAGGGCGTTCCCAAAGTGTCGTCATCACGACGCAGTGCGAGTTCCCTCGAAGGGGAATTAGAACCCTGGAACCAGAATCCTGGAGGCCAGAACTGGAACAACTCTGTCTCAGAGAGAACCTTTTAATCTCTCCTGAGAAGGAGGGAATTTGCAAATTGGCACCTTTCAGATCCTGTATTTTGATTGGCTGACGCTGTCAAAGGTGGCCACGGTATGCCTCAGATTAACCTAGCCATTGTGCTGAAAACATAAAGTCCAAACATCATTGGGCTATGTTAAACTTTTACCTATTATACCTTATCTTTACCTTATCTATAATAGATACGTTTGTATATTTTGCATGTATACAAACAACACTCAATAAGATATACAGTTCTTTAAATAGATATGAATGAGATTTGCTCCATTTTGTCCATTGTGTGTCCATTTTTCATAGAGAATCATTCCTTTGTGGCTTCAAGCCACATGGCAAAACCAGTTTGTTGAGTCTGAGTCTCTGGTCATTCACACCTTATTTCAGGACTGAGGTGAACAATGGGCAAATGGTGATGGGATCAGTCTGTGATCAATGAAATGCTAATGTCATCATCCTTCCCTTCCACAAATGGTACCTGGCAATTGTCTTTGCAGGCTTATCTCCTAGCCCACCTATTTCCTTGATTGTGGAACTTCTTTTGGAGTTGTGAGTTTTAGAATCCTGACCTTTTCATCATGGGAGAGTTTGAAAAGGATCTCCTGTTTATCACTACATAACACTGTACTCATTCTACCCTGTTTACAATTTATGCATAGTTTCAATAGATGGTCTTGTAGTAGTTTTGGAGTTTTTATAATTACTGTATGTTTTCACAGTACATCAAACTCTTTTGTCTCAAAAAAAAAAATAAAAGAAATAGTTTCTCAAATTACAGTTTTAAGGCTTATTCTGTGTGTAGTATGTGTGTAGATTGCTGACCTTTTATTCTTAGTGTGTATCAGTAAAAGTTAATATCACTCTCTCTCTCTCTCTCTCTCAATGAAATTGGTGACCTGCAACCAATTGAATGTGAGTGCTCAGAGCAACATGTCCCGTCAGAAAAAAACAGAGCTTTCCGAAGTCAATTTATTAGGGCCCAAGCCCTGAAAGGGCGAAGGCCCTATTGTTCCCCTAAGGATTATTAGGGCCCGAGCACCGATGGTGTGAGGACCCTATTGGAATTGCTCAGCCTATTATTGTTCTTCTCCCAAATGAATTGCATTTTTGATGGCCTAAACATGCTCGAAAACTCATGAAACTTTGCACACGCGTCAAAAGTGGTGAAAATTTACGTCTGATATGGGTTTCAGAATTAGGCGTGGCAAAATGGCTCGATAGCGCCACTTACAACATTTCAACGAAGTGCCCCTCCTGCTACTTTTCACGTACAGGTATGAAATTCGGGATACACATGTAACAGCCCAATACCTACAAAAAAGTCTCCTGGTATGAAATCTGAAAACCAACAGGAAGTGAGATATTTTGATTTTTCTTTGCAAAATTGTTGCAAATTTTGCCATTTCCAGACGGTGTACTTTAACGAACTCCTCCTAGAGATTTAATCAGATCAACATCATATTTGCACAGTCTAATCTAAAGGCCTTTGCGACGTTAAATTGCGAGGATCTTGAGTTTTCCCTGAAGGGCGTGTCCGTGGCGGCCTGACAAAGTTCGATGTTTCGCCATAAAACAGGAAGTTGTTGTAACTCGGGCATACAATGTCCGACCTGCCCCAAACTTCACATGTATTATTAGAGTCCTGACCTGAAGACATCTACACGCCAATATTCAGTTACACTCATAGCGCCACCTACTGGCAACAGGAAATGCCATGTTTTACAATGTGATTAACTCCTCATAGTGATTTAACCAGATCAACATCATATTTGCACAGTCTAATCTAAAGGCCTTTGCGACGTTAAATTGTGAAGATCTTGAGTTTTCCCTGAAGGGCATGTCTGTGGCGGCCTGTCAAAGTCTGATGTTTCGCCATGACACAGGAAGCTGTTGTAAGTCAGGCATACAATGTCCGATACGCCCCAAACTTCACATGTTTGATAAGAGTCCTGGCCTGAAGACATCTACATGCCAATATTAGTTAGTCATAGCACCACCTGCTGGCAACAGGAAATGGCATGCTTTACATTGTAATTCCCTCCCAGAAACACATTTAAATATGCCATCATGTCCCAAACATGCTAGAAACACATTAAATCAAGCAAAGCTTGGCTAAGTGCTAATGTATGCGATTTACGCAACGAAACAGGAAGTTGTTGTAACTCAGGCATACAATGTCCGCTCTGCCCCAAACTTCACATGTTTGATAATAGTCCTGGCCTGAAGACATCTACATGCCAATATTCGGTTACAGTCAAAGAGCCACCTGCTGGCAGCAGGAAGTGTGGCACATTTAAGTGACTTTGCAATATTTCTCCTATATTTACCCACTTAAATGCATGTCGCCCACTATTCGCTGTTTTCCTGAGGCCACCGGGTGGCGGTGCTCCTGTGTGCGAGGGCCCTTTCATCGCTGCTTGCAGCTTTAATTATTATTATTATTATTTTTTTTTTTTCGACTTCTCTGGCACTTTTGGGGCCCTTACCATGCTCAAAAACTCTTGAAACTTTGCACACACGTCGGAATGCGCGGCCATCAGGGCCGGGCTGAAGCGTGTACCCTGGCGTGGCGGGGGGGCTCGACAGCGCCCCCTTAAGTGGGGTCTGAAAACTTGGTCCATATATCAAACACACTTGCACATACATGTATGAAACTCGGTACACACATAGAGCTCATCGGGCCAAACAACTTTCGTGCTCTAAGTTATGCATCAGCCCAACAGGAAGTGAGCTATTATGGGTTGTTCTGAAAACACATGCTCTGGAATTTAATATACTCCTCCTAGGCCATTGTTCCGATCAGTGCCAAACTCAGTCAGCATGAAGTCAAGGCATTGAGGATGCTAAATTGAGAGCGGATTTTTGATATCTCGAACGGTTTGGCCATGGCGAAGCAATGAATTTATGGCGAGAAAAGGGAAACAGGAAGTGTGTTATAACTTCTGCATACATTGATTAATTTTGATGAAACTTCAGCTGTGTGTTCGTTGTAAGAGGCCGATCACATGGATATGATTTTTGTGACTCAAAGTCATAGCACCACCAACTGGCAGCAGGAAGTGTCATTTTTTAAAAAATGCTTTGAATCACCATCTTATTTTCACCCAATTTACTTCAAACTTCATCAGTATAATGTCAAAACATAGCAGATGTAAACCTGGTAAGCACTTCCTGATATCGTAAATATTGTTGCAATGGCAACGTGTCAAAGTTTAATAATCTTTTTGGGCGTTTTTGAGAGTCTTAGCATGCTTGAAATTGCATGAAACTCGACACACACATCAGAGATGTCAGTCAGTAGACATGGGCAAAGCCTCAGAAACGGGCGGGGATGAGGGGCTCTATAGCGCCACCTTTTGACAAAAGTGGCGGGGTTAGTTTTACCTACAGTCACCAAACTCGGTACATATATTGTTCTCATCGAGCCGGACAACTTTCTAATTTACAGTCAGTAGCTCTGACCAACAGAAAGTAAGATATTTTGGTTTGAATGTGGATTTTTTTGAAGAATCAGGCTTTGAGTTTTTACGTTTTCCTCGTAGGCGATTCATTCAATCTCCACCAGTCTCGGTCAACATGAAGCAAAAATAAGTTCTAATGCAGCATATTTTAAAACTTGATATGAGAGCACCACCTTTGGATGAACAGTGAACTGGAATGTTTTGACAGATGACCTAAGAATGGTCAGATCAGGTAGAAATAGCTCTTTAATCAAAAAATGCCTGGAATTTAGAAGCTTGTTCTTTATAAAACATACTTATTTGTAGAGGAAAAATAGGTAACACTTTAGTTTAGGTTGCATAGTTGCATATTAGCATGCATATAACTAGGATATTGGCTGTTTATTAGTACTTATAAAGCACATATTAATGCCTTAAGCCTTGTGCACACTGGGACGATTATCGCGCATGCTTATCTTTGTGTTCACACCCAAGCGAATTATTATTATTATTATTTTTTATTTATTTATTATTTTTTTTTTATTTATTTTTTTTTTTTCACTGGCGATGCACCGAGTGAACGGGCAAATTCACTCTCCCTGACAGTAGATGGCGCTTTTGATTTGATTGCAGCTCAAATAGGATTTGATGGAAACTCACCATCGAATCCTATTTGATCTGCAATTCCTCTCCATAACTCCCTCTTATTAAGATTTTTGTAGTCGCTGTGGCGTTTGTCAAAGTTCTTTGTGTTCAGACACCAAAGAGACCAGCACCTCTACATTCATCTTGCCTCGTTGCATCTTCTTCTTCGTCTACTTACTTCCTCTTCATCGTCTTCTTCTTAGGTATCAATATGTGCTCGGCAAGACCGTTTTGTGCTTGAGCGCCACCAAGTCGTATTTTACTGTAACTTCAGCAGCTCTAGGCATATGAACAAAAGTGCCAGTCTCATTGGTCAACCAGTTTTTAACGCGGCTCGTCAAACCAAAAAAAAAAACCAGAGATGTTTTTAAAAAAAAAAATGCTTTTACGCCTGCCATTTTGCGTGGCGGTGTGCGAGGTGTTAAACGTCGGCAATAAGTGCGCACAATAATCGTCCTGGTGTGAACAAGCCTTTATTCTGCATGACCTTATTCTACATCGCTCAATCCTACCCAGTACCTAAACTTAACAACTACCTTACTAACTATTAAGCAGTAATAAGTTTATTGATGCAAAAGTAGTTCATAGTTAGAATTACACCCTAAACTAAAGTGTGACCCCAAAAAAAAAAAAAAAAAAAAAACTTGCTTAAAGATAAATGCCAAATGGAATTGCAAACAGCTTTCAGATTACCTGAACACTCACTCTGTCTACCATTGGTTGGGAAAAACGATAAACTCACCCCAAACATTTAGTAATGGTGGAGTCAACATTGTTATAAGGCTGATCAGGAAACTCAAACAATGTTTTCAAAAGTCACAGTCTTTTATAACTTTTGGGCAGGGCTGACCTGTGGCATAGCTCAGAGCTCAAAATGATATCTGTTGTGCCACTAACCTCTCCCATTACTGACAGTGCTTACAATAAGTGTTGCAGTGCTTGTGTTATACTGTCCACAGAAATGATTCTTGTGTACCAGCAGCTCTCATAAACTGCCGGTGCTCTGTTCTGTCGCAGCTCAAGACAGACCCTTATATGTGCTCTCTCACATGTGGTTTCCCTTTCAGATTCTGTTTTGATCTTAAAACATAAGCTTTGATTTGATTTTATTGCCAATTTGGTCTCTATCATTATCAAAATATGGCATATTTACTCTTTCCCCACCACTGACAGAATTTTCTGGCTTTCCGTGTTTCTACTGTTATACGGTAGGGGGTGCTATTACACATCTTCAGAAAGAGTACAGAATCTCCTGATCAAAACACAGGCGAAGAAGCAGAAACAAGCGTATCATATGTAAGCAGATGCATATGTAAAATAACACGATCATCAACATTAAACAGCATATAAATCAAAACTGCCTAATGTTACTGAATGAAATGTCGACCCAGGACGAGCTATAGGACTGTGACGCTTTGGGGGTGTTGATGGACTCCATCTGTGTTTTGATCATCGTTCTGAATCTGATCTGGATGTAGTCTTTGACAAAAAGGCAGTTTTCTCAACTTTTTGCTCAAAATGTTGCTTTTTTATGAAACTTACAAACGCTATCTCACGAGCAATTCATACGTATTTGTACGAATTGGGCAACTCGTCAAATACGTACGAATTGCCATGAGATTGGATTGAACTTACCCACATTATAGTGTTGATTTAAAAAAAACAAAACAAAACAATGCATTAAGCTAGAATAAAATGTTTTCTGTTTGTTTGTTTAAAAGCAGGGGGTCTGTTCTTTCTTTTGATATATTGCATGTTCAGATATTCATACAGCAAAATATTCTGGGGGTGCTGGCTGGCAACTTTTAAAAAATAAATTTTTAATTATTTAAAAAAAAAATTACATTTAATTCAATGTGATACTTAATGTTTTTTTTGTAATATTTGTGAAATTGACTTGCAATTTCTGAATGAAAAATGATTAAAAGTAAATCCTACACATTTCATTTCAGGGCACTAATAAATGGTATGTTTTGCTTTTATTTAAATTTAGCGCAGTACATTTTCTTTACAATAAACATTTATTTATATATATATATATATATATATATATATATTTATTTATTTATTTATTTATTTATATATTTATATATTTATTTATTTATTTATATATTTATTTATTTATTTATTTATTTATTTATTTATTTATTTATTTAAAGTTGCCAGCCACCACCAGCGTTTTTGATCATTTTCACAAAAATGTCATGGCCCACACAATATTTTGTTGTATGAATATCTGAACATGTAATGTATCAAAAGAAAGAACAGAGAATCTGATTAAAAAAAAAAAAAAAAAAGTTTTATTCTTCATGCACTCTTTTTTTTTTTTTCATCAACACTTGGTACGTTTCATAAAAAAAGGAACATTTTGAATAAAAAAAAAAAAGCAATGCTTTTATCGCTTGTTTCTGCTCTATTTTTGCCTCTGTTTTGATCAGGAGATTTGATATTCTTTCAGAAGATGCCTAATAGCGCCTCCTACCGTATAGCAGTGAAACATGGAAAACCTGAAAAGTCAATGGCGGGAAAAGAGTTAACTTCTATACGTTTGTTTTGATTTAACTTTTTTGGAACAGTTTTTTCTTTCTTTTACCTACCCCACTAAAACAATCTAACAAACCTGCTTTTTTTGGAAATTCTGACTCTTTTTGCCTACTACTACTACTTAAAGCTGTCTTAGCACATTAAACTGGGAAAGCAGAAGTTATTTAATACAGGAAAAAAAATTCACATATGAAATATATCAAAGAACTCCATTAAGTCTGAGCTATAAAAGAGTAACCTCTGGGCAATATTTTTTTTTTCCTCTGGGATCTGCCTTCCTTAACAATGGAAGCACCAAATTCTGTACCAAGGAAGCACACACCGTGCAAAAGAACAGAAAACACGCATATTTGTACACCGCCTGGGGCTTCAACCAGCAGTCCTCTGATAAACAACCTGGTCCCACCGGTGCTTTTAACACTCCAGTGAATACAAGACGAATGTGTGGTTGGAACATAACACAGTTGGAATGGTTTGAAAGCCATTCTAGCAGAATAAACAAATACAGGAATACATGGAAAAACCACAGGAAAAGGATTCTGACATTCACGTTTATGTGAACGCCAGTGTTAAAATGATTAGCATTACAGAGCTATGTGAAAAGCTTATGAGATAAGCTATGTTAATGAACTCACTTTGACACATTGTTAAATTAAAACTTTGTGACTTTATCTGCATTCACTCGACATTGCACTCTTACAAATGCTAAACTCCAATTTAAGACTCTACAATCTAGCTGAGTTTACATTAACATGTTCCAGCCTCTTGAAGATAAGTTTTTCATGTAGAGATATTTCTTCTGTGAGTACTTTTATTTCCAACGGTTTATTATTATTATTATTATTATTATTATTATTATTTATTTATTTTTTATTTTTTTTAACTAATAGATTTCATTTTCATCGATGGTTATCAAGGGGCATGCTTGAAATACGCTGTGTGAAGAAAAAAAACTTTTTTCTCTTTACAGTTTAATATAGACCTTCAAAGTTCAAAGCACATTTTAACAAGCTTGATGGACAGCATGACGTTTTCTTCATCTAACTAGGCTAAGAAGCCAATCAAATTACACTCCTGACTGAACTTGTAACCAATGACATCCATTTCAGTACAAACTGTAATTTGGCACAGCTATGATCATTTGTCCTTTTGAAGACACATTTCATCCATTACCTCAACACAGTTTTTGACCTTAAGCAATACATTTTAATTAGAACCGTCTCTGAAGATGGGTGACCTGACTTCAGTGTGAGCTCGGGCGACAATCAGTCTATAAACAACTATATTCAAATGTCAAACAGCTAAAAAAATCAAGTACAGCTACATTTAAATTTTAACTTTTTCAGAATATTGTCATGTCGGAACATTAAGAGAACTGAATCAAATAAGATATTTTACCAGGTATAAATCATATAGAACATAATTTGCAGTACACTATGGTCACCTTCTTTTGGATTTGTAGTCAATAAATCTTTAGTAAATGCCACAAGTGAACCTTTAACTTAACCAAGCTTACTCACAGATCATCATTTCAAGGTAATTTAGATTTGGATGTAACTGAATGTAATGTACGATGAGCGAGCAATTTACATTGAAATTAGTAAAATTCCACCATTTTGACCTCTTCAGGCAGATTTCCAGACCTGTTGCGAGCAAGAGTGGCTGTAATCAGCCTTGACAGAATAATCAGCCAATCATAGTGTTGAAAAGACCATGATTGGCGGGTATTATTACATTGATAGTGTAATGAAATAATCATAGTGCAATGGAGGCATTGCCTTCTCTCACGATACGTTTTGCTTCACATGCCGCACTTTGAAAACACAGTTCAAGGGAAAGCCATTGCTGCCTCCCTCTGAAACTTCATCTGCTGGTCTTGCTTTTGGATGGTATTACTAAAAAAAAAAAAAAAGCAACTGTTGTATGTCATTTTGTTACATTTATTTTATTTTTGCCTTCTCAGAGAAAATGTACTTTCCATATTTACTACTTAAACATTTTCTTTTGGACTTTTAAGTCTGACAATCCTAGCTTTGAAATTGGCATTAGAAAGACATAGAAGTGTGCTGTTTTGTTCTGAGGATGGACGGATGGACGGATGGACGGATGGACGGATGGACGGACGGACGCACGGTTGGATGGAAGGATGGACGGACGGATGGAAGGATGGACGGACGGACGAATGGACGGATGGATGGACGAATGGATGGATGGACGGACGGACGGACGGATGTACGGATGGATGGATGGATGGTTGGTTGGTTGGTTGGATGGATGGATGGATGGATGGATGGGAGGGTGGATGGATGGGATGGGAGGGTGGATGGGTGGATGGATGGATGGATGGGATGGGATGGGATGGGATGGGATGGGATGGGATGGGAGGATGGATGGGATGGGAGGGTGGATGGATGGGATGGGATGGGATGGGTGGATGGATGGGATGGGATGGGTGGATGGATTGGATGGGATGGGATGGGAGGGTGGATGGGATGGGATGGGATGGGAGGGTGGATGGGAGGGTGGATGGGATGGGATGGGAGGGTGGATGTGATGGGATGGGATGGGAGGGTGGATGGGATGGGATGGGATGGGATGGGTGGATGGGATGGGATGGGATGGGTGGATGGGATGGGATGGGATGGGATGGGATGGGAGGGTGGATGGGATGGGATGGGATGGGATGGGAGGGTGGATGGGATGGGATGGGATGGGATGGGATGGGAGGGTGGATGGGATGGGATGGGATGGGAGGGTGGATGGGATGGGATGGGATGGGATGGGATGGCATGGGATGGGAGGGTGGATGGGATGGGATGGGATGGGTGGGTGGATGGGATGGGATGGGATGGGATGGGATGGGATGGGATGGGATGGGAGGGTGGGTGGATGGGATGGGATGGGATGGGAGGGTGGGGGGATGGGATGGGATGGGATGGGATGGGGTGGGGGGATGGGGTGGGTGGATGGGATGGGGTGGGTGGATGGGATGGGATGGGATGGGGTGGATGGGATGGGATGGGGTGGGTGGATGGGATGGGATGGGGTGGGTGGATGGGATGGGATGGGATGGGATGGGATGGGGTGGGTGGATGGGATGGGATGGATGGGATGGGATGGGAGGATGGATGGGATGGGATGGGATGGGATGGGATGGGAGGATGGATGAGATGGGATGGGATGGGATTGGAGGGTGGGGGGATGGGGTGGATGGACGGACGGACGGATGTACGGATGGATGGATGGGAGGGTGGATGGATGGATGGGTGGATGGACGGATGGATGGACGGACGTTTGGATGGATGGATGGATGTTGTACCATAAAATGTACAATTATACAAACAATGCATTAATGAAAGTGAAATACAGACAAAGAAAAATACCAATTAAAATTTTTTACCAATTAAGTTTTAAAGTTTAACATACTATCAAAAGTTCAAGAAATAAATGGACAAAATATGACAATTACAAAATAATCAGGTAAAAGCTACCCTAAAAAAATAAGATTTAAGGGAAGATTTAAAAACACTAAGGGATTCAGCTTGCCTATTCCAAAAGTTTTTGAGCAATTGAAGAAAAAGCCCTATCACCCATAGATTTTAAACGAGTAAGCGGAAAAACTAACAGTCCAGCTTCCAAGGAGAGGAGAACATGCGCAGGTGTGTAGGGGGTTAAAATCTCAGAGAGATAATGAGGTGCCAATCCATGCAAAACCTTATAAGTAAACATGAGAATTTTAAAATCAACATGGAATCTGACAGGGAGGCAGTGTAAAGACTCCGAGACAGGAGTGATGTGATCCCTTGTCCTGTTTCCAGATAGGATTCGAGCAGCTGAATTTTGAACCACCTGTAATTTATTTAGGGTAGCTTTTGAAACCCTGGCCAGCAAAGCATTGCAATAATCAGAAGATACAAAGATGTTAGTTAACTTTTCAGCTACCGGGAATGACAACATACGACGTAATCTGGCAATATTTCTAAGATGAAAAAAGTATGTCTTGACAGTGTTCTGAACATGAGGAACAAATGTTAAATGAACATCAAATATCACCCCCAAGTTTTTTTAAAATTTTGTTTGAAATTCCAGTGCAGAGCCATCTAGACTAAAAGATAAAGACCACGTAGCTGGTGGGGTGAACCAATGAGCATTACCTCAGTTTTGTCACTGTTTAGACAAAGAAAATTTCTAGACAGCCATTTTTTTTTTATCTCAGAAATTGAGAAAGAAAGGAAACAGCCACATTAACATCAGGTTTTGAATGTGTATATAAACCTGGGTGTCATCTGCATAAAAGTGAAAATGGAGACCAAGTGATCTTAAAAGCTGACCAAGTGGATAAATGTAGATGTTAAAAAGTAAAGGGCCCAAGATTGAACCTTGAGGAACACCAGATTGCACCACACCAGTATCAGACCTGCAAGCACCAAAAGAGACAAACTGCTTTTGATCTGAAAAATAGGACTTAAACCACCTTGCAGTATCAGAAACACCAGACAGATTCTAAACGAGCAATTATTATGTATATTTGAATACACACTCATTCATGTATATATTTGCATGTATATACTGTACATTTATTTATATAATTTATATTATATATAAATATTTTATATATAAATATAACATTTTTCTTAAATGTATACATGCATGCATGCATGCATGTATGTGTGTGTATTTATATGTACATAATAATTATACACAGTACACACACATATTATGTAAACACAAACTTTTATTTTGGATGTGATTAATCGCGATTAATCGTTTGATAGCACTAATACATAACTATGTTTTCAGTGGTGTATAAAGACCTTACATAATGAACTGTTATGTTTTTATTACCTTAGAATGAGCCATTTCTATCTACACACACCGCGGGTCCCCTTACAGTGAAGTCGCCATTTTGCGCCGCCATGTTTCTACAGTAGCCCAAAACGGACAATCTGCTCCACAGAGCGCTAGCTACTATCTGCTGTCTCAGACGGCGACATCTTTGTCCTGTGTCGGCCACCGTAGCTTCTCTATGTGCTTTGAAAGGGAGTGGTGAGCGGTGTGTGATTGCAATTCACAACTTCACCGCTAGATGCCGCTAAAACACTGAACCTTTAAAGCACCATTTTTGAAGAGTGTGGGTGTGCGTACGTAAGAATGAACATATTACTGAATCTGAAAATAAAGCAAAATATCTGAGAGAAATAAGAATTAGTCTTCAGATGCCATATCCGTAATTTATAGCAGAAAATCTAGCATTAATTTGATCTCAAAGGGAGTCATTAAAAGACCACCACCTGCCTGACATCATTAACCAGCGTGGTTGAACGACACATTTGCGACAATGTGGTTGGAAACGCACCCCATATCAGGTTTGGAGACCAATATGCTAGAATTTGAGTTTGAAAAAATTAGTTTTAAGGGAGATTCATTTCTAAACATCTACAGCAGAGGTCTCATGCTCCTGCAAATTTTATTTCCAACCAGCTTTAGCTCACCTACCTGTGTTTTTTCGAGCAGTCCTGAAGAGCTTGACTAGCTGGTTCAGATGTGTTTTATTAGGGTTGGAGCTAAACTCTACAGTCCACAGGAATAAGACTGAAGGCCTCTAAAAGTGTCCACAAACATCCCAAACAACATCTGAAAATGCTGTCCTGTTAAATAATGAACATCTTTGCATATACAACTGGTAGTAATATCTTTATCTCTCTCTCTTCTTTTTCAGATTGCACTTCAAAGGGAAAGTCATGTGACCGTAGGCCTGCTGGATATTATCCTGAGTTCGCCTGGAGTTTAACATCAGCAGAGGACTCCTGGGCAAAAGACCAGACAATGGCAAAGACAAAAGCAAGCCCCCAGGGGTGGGAGGAAGGTAAAGAGCTTTTACACTGTAAAACATGTTCCCTTTCAGTCGAATTGGGATCACTTCTGGGGAGAACGGGCCAATGGCCATTGGCGTGCGAAATTTGCATCTCGTGCTCCGCCCCGCATCGCGGGTATAAAGCGGAAGCGGATGCCGCGCACATTTGTCATTCACTTCGGAGCCGAACGGCGTTAAGGAAGAGAGACTGTTCCTGCCTATAGAAAGCAGAGAGAGAGAAAGAGAACGAGAGAGAGATCGATCGAGGTGCTGGTGAGAAGGCACACTGCAGCGCAACCGCGTGCACTTCCTGGTTGGGAAAATCTGCTGTTTCCACAGCATTTCCTGTTGGTTCGGTGAGGGCGTTCCATACAGTGAGAGCAGACACAGGCTGCACTATCCCCTGTGATTCTGCCGCGGTTGTCCCTGGGTGCTTCAGCACTATTAAAAGAGCGGTTTCCTCTAAAAGAGCAACACGGGTGTGACACTGCGTCTTTTTCAAGATGTCATTCCACCCGTGCGTTTCTGGATGCGGTTGTTCCCTGTCGCCAGCTGACGGTCACAATCGTTGTCTCACGTGCCTGGGCATTCAGCACGCTGAGGCAGCTTTTTTGGATAGCTCATGTTCCCACTGTGGGAACATGACTATCTCGGCGCTTAGGTCGAGACTCGCCTACCTTCGGGAGGGTGGACTCCCCTTACCTATGCCTCGATCTAGTGCTATTCCTGCACAGCAGAATAGACCTACTTCGACGAATAGCCAGGGTGACCTGAGGATCACGTTTAGGGCAAACCCGCCGAGCCAGCCTCCGCGGGCCCCTATTCCCTCCGAAGCGCCGCAGCCGGTAGAGTTTCCGGAGGAAACCGCTGGCCCCTCCCGTGGGCGTCCAGTGGTGACCTTCGGGGCTCCAGCAGACGAACAGATGTCGATCGCTGCATCGGAGGGGGAGTTCCAGTCCTCGGAGGATGAAGACACGGCTGCGCTGCCTCCCTCTGGGAGAGTCGCGGCGGCCGAGTCGGACCCTGAGTTGACGGCTATGCTTTCCCGGGCCGCCGAAAAGGTCGGGCTCGTGTGGAACCCTCCACCGTGTCCCGAGCCTTCTAGGTTGGATGACTGGCTTCTCGGGGCGGGTCGCGCGTCCCGCGTCCCGCGTCCCGCCCCAGTGCCTTTGTTCCCGGAGGTGCATGAGGAGCTCACGAAGTCGTGGACGGCACCTTTTTCTGCCAGAAACCGGCCGAGTGGCTCCTCCCTCCTCACTACCCTCGACGGCGGGCCAGCCAAGGGGTACGTGGGAATCCCGCCGGTGGAACGGGCTGTCGCAATGCAACTGTGTCCGGCGTCCGCTTCCAACTGCCTGTAAGTTCTCTTCCATTCTGACTGGAAAGGCTTACAAGGCCTGTGGACAGGCTGCGTCTGCTCTGCATGCCATGGCGTTGCTTCAGGTGCACCAGGCCCAGGCGCTCATGGACATGCACGAGGGTAGGCCTGACCCAGAGCTCCTCCGGGATGAAAGTCACCGCCCGTTCCATCGGTCAGGCGATGTCCACGCTCGTGGTCCAGGAGCGACACCTCTGGCTCAACCTGGCCGACATGAGGGAGACCGATAAATATCGGTTCCTGGACTCCCCCATCTCCTCGGCCGGGTTGTTCGGCGACGCGGTCGAGAGCTTTGCCCAGCAGTTCTCGGCCGCCCAGAAGCAGACGGAGGCCATCAAACACATCCTGCCCCGGCGGTCAGCTGCTGCCTCCACCCAGCCGCTGGTCGCAGCGCCTCCGTCTGCTCGTCCGTCTGCTCCTGCCAAAGCCCAGCAGCAGCCTACACCAGGGCATCGGCGTGGAGCCGGCCGTGGGAAGGATGTCCAGCCCGCTCAGGTCGCTGCCAAGCCATGTGGCAAGCACCGTCATAAGAGACCCTGAGACGGGCCACCCAGAGATGGAGGGAACTGCTCTTCAGGAGGTGGTAGCAGCACCACTCCTTCTCCCGGAGGAGGGCCGGGAGAGAATCCTTGGTTTTCATTTAATTTCTGTTCCGCCGCTGACCTTCGTGCCAGCGGTACCCAAATTTTCACCAAAAGAGCAGTTTCCAAAATCTCTGGGTGCCAAGAGAGCGCGCTTGGCGGTGTACGACGCTCCGATGCCTTGTCACCCTCCGGTGCCTCTCCTGTCGCCAGCAGGGGGTGTTGGCTGTGCTCAGGACGCACACGAGAGGCCTCCTCACACCCGAGCGCCCCCTCAGCGGAAGCAGGTAAGTGTTGCACTGCACACTCAGACCCCACTTCGGGCCGCTATGCCGTCCGAGTCGGGTCCCTGCACGCCGCTGCGCTGCCCCGCTGCGCTGCCCCGCTGCGGGTATGTCGGTGGTGCCGTTAGTCCCGCTTGCACGGTCGCTGGGAGCCTGGTTAGCGCTCCCCAGCCCGTCACGCTGGCTCATCCGTACTATCAGACTCGGCTATGCGATTCAGTTCGCCCGGCGTCCCCCCAAGTTCAGGGGCATTCACTTCACCTCTGTGTCGTAAGAGAATGCCCCCGTGCTCCGGGCGGAGATCGCAGTCCTACTGGCGAAGGACGCGATCGAGCCGGTCCCTCCAGCCGATATGAAGATGGGCTTCTACAGCCCATACTTCATTGAACCCAAGAAAGGCGGCGGGTTACGGCCAATCTTGAACCTGCGGTTCTTGAATCGGTCCCTTCACAGGCTGCCGTTCAGAATGCTAACGCAGAAACGCATCTTCAGGTGCATCCGTCCCCAAGATTGGTTTGCAGCGATCGACCTGAAGGACGCGTACTTTCATGTCTCGATTCTCCCTCGACACAGATCGTTCCTACGCTTTGCGTTCGAGGGACGGGCATATCAGTACAGAGTCCTACCCTTCGGGCTGTCCCTGTCGCCCCGTGTCTTCACGAAAGTTGCGGAGGCGGCCATTGCTCCCATTAGAGAGCGTGGTGTTCGCATCCTCAACTACCTCGACGACTGGCTGATCCTGGCTCAGTCGCGGGCGCAGTTGTGCGAACACAGGGACATGGTGCTCAGTCACCTCAGCCTGTTGGGACTTCGGGTCAGCTGGGAAAAGAGCAAACTCTGCCCCGTGCAGAGGATCTCTTTTCTTGGTATGGAGCTGGACTCGGTCAATCTGACAGCGCAACTCACAGAGGAGCGCGTCCAGTCGGTGTTGAACTGCTTGAATTCGTTCAAATGCAGGACAGCGGTACCACTGAAACATTTTCAGAGGCTCCTGGGGCATATGGCATCCGCAGCCGCGGTGACGCCGCTCGGATTGCTTCATATGAGGCCGCTTCAACACTGGCTACACGACCGAGTCCCGAGATGGGCGTGACAGAGCGGCTCGTTCCGTGTCTCAGTAACACCGAAGTGCCGCCAAACCTTCAGTCCGTGGTCGGACCCTTCGCTTCTACGGGCAGGAGTTCCCCTAGAACAAGTGTCCAGGCATGCTGTTGTCTCCACGGATGCCTCATCCACCGGCTGGGGGGCCACGTACAACGGGCTTGCAGTTTCGGGTCTGTGGACGGGGCCTCAACTGCAATGGCATATCAATTGCCTCGAGTTGTTAGCAGTTCGTCTTGCGCTGGGCCGCCTCAAAGGGCCGCTACGAGGCAAGCACGTTCTGGTCTGTACGGACAACACTGCGGCCGTTGCATACATCAACAAACAGGGTGGTCTACGCTCCCGCCGCATGTCACAACTCGCCAGCCATCTCCTCCTCTGGAGTCAGAAGCATCTGAGGTCGCTTCGTGCCACTCATATTCCGGGCCTGCTCAATCGTGCAGCCGACGAGCTCTCACGACAGCAAGTGCTCCCAGGAGAGTGGAGACTCCTACCCCAGGTGGTCCAGCTGATCTGGAGTCGCTTCGGGACCGCACAGGTAGACCTGTTTGCCGCCCCGGACACGTCTCACTGCCAGTTGTTCTATTCCCTGACCGGGGGGACCCTCGGCTCGGATTCGCTGGCACACAGCTGGCCCCAGGGCCTACGCAAATATGCGTTTCCCCCAGTGAGCCTTCTTGCGCAGACACTGTGCAAGGTCAGGGAGGACGAGGAGCAGGTCTTGTTAGTTGCGCCATACTGGCCCAACCGGACCTGGTTCCCGGAACTAGTGCTCCTCGTGACAGCACCTCCTTGGCCCGTTCCTCTGAGGAAGGACCTCCTGACTCAGAGATGGGGCACCCTGTGGCACCCGTGTCCGGACCTCTGGAAACTCCATGTCTGGTCCCTGGACGGGATGCGGAGGTTCTAGGTGGCCTACCACAGACTGTGGTAGACACCATCACTTCCGCCAGAGCCCCCTCTACGAGGCGCCTCTACGCATTGAAGTGGAACCTGTTCGTCGAGTGGTGTTCTCCTTGACGAGAAGACCCCCGAAGATGTTCGATCAGCTCTGTGCTTTCCTTCCTGCAAGAAGGGTTGGAGCGTAGGCTGTCTCCCTCCACCCTCAAAGTGTATGTTGCCGCTATCGCCGCAAATCACGACATGGTTGATGGTAAGTCCTTAGGGAAGCACAATCTGGTCGTCAGGTTCCTGAGGGGGGCGAGGAGATTAAATCCGCCTCGCCCTCACTCTATACCCTCTTGGGACTTATCTCTGGTGCTAACCGCATTGCAGAGGGCTCCCTTTGAACCTTTGCAGTCAGCAGAGTTAAAAATCCTGTCTTGGAAGACAGTACTCCTGACTGCATTGGCTTCCATCAAGAGGGTAGGGGACCTGCAGGCATTTTCGATCGACGAATCGTGCCTGGAATTCGGGGCGGGTAACTCTCATGTAATCCTGAGACCCCGGCCCGGATATGTGCCCAAGGTTCCCACCACTCCCTTTCGGGACAAGGTGGTGAACCTGCAAGCGCTGCCTTCAGAGGAGGCAGACCCAGCCCTGGCTTTTCTCTATCCCGTTCGCGCTCTGCGGACTTACGTGGACAGAACGCAAAGCTTCAGGACCTCAGAACAGCTCTTCATCTGTTACGGAGGCCAGCAGAAGGGAAAGGCTGTCTCCAAGCAGAGGATGGCTCACTGGATAGTGGATGCCATCGCCTTGGCGTATGAAACCCAAGGCGTGCCTTGCCCGCTCGGGTTGAGGGCCCACTCCACCAGGAGTCTGGCCTCTTCCTGGGTGCTGGCGCATGGCGCCTCGCTGACAGATATATGTAGAGCTACGGGCTGGGCGACACCTAACACGTTCGCTAGATTCTATAGCCTCTGTGTAGAGCCGGTTTCTTCCCGTGTGCTTGCTTCAAATAGCCAGTAACACCGAAGGGCCCGTTCTAGTGTCGGCTTGCTGCGCCATTCCCCTCCTCATGGACCGGATACGTGCGCTGATATGCTCCAGTCGAGTTCCCCAGAACGGTGAACCCTGTTAAGTCCTCCGCAACCCGCGGCAGTCAGACGTGGCGGAGCGTCCGACGCCAGGTCTAACACTCGTATGCATTGGTGGAACTTGTGTTAGGTTGGGTATCCATATGTTGTGACCCCTACGGCGGTCCCATATGTGTATTCTTCCACGGTACGGCTCCCTACGGCGAGCCCGTGTCTTTCCCTTGGCAGAGCTCGCTCTGCCGTCTCTGTGCGGTGTAGTCGCCCGCCTGCATTGGCCGGGGTCACCCCTGGGACTTCCGTATGTTGTACTGCCCACGGCCAGTCCATACGTCTATATTCCACATGATACCTCCCTACGGGTAGGATGTGGCTTCCGCAGCGGCCCCTCGGGGCACGCTTTCCCAGCGTTATCCAATACTCTGCGGTGTAAGTGGGTCTTGCGGAACAGCAGCAGTGACTCTCCCTGCGTGAGTTCCCCGCCCCGAACAGACGGGGGTCTGAGGGGCTTTTGCTGGGCGCTGGAAGTGGTAGTAACTGTGGCGTTTTCCATAGGGATCCCAATTCGTCGGTGACGTACGTCGAACGTGACCGACTGAAAGGGAACGTCTCGGTTACATATGTAACTCATTCCCTGAAGGAGGGAACGGAGACGTACGTCCCATCGCCACAGTTGCTGTACCATCACTGCACGGCCGAGTCACTAGTTCGGCTCCTCAGTGAAAAACAAATGTACGCGGCATCCGCTTCCGCTTTATACCCGCGATGCGGGGCAGAGCGCGAGATGCAAATCTCGCACGCCAATGGCCATTGGCCCGTTCTCTATACACTCGAAGCTGATAGGGGCTCCCAGAAGTGATCCCAATTCGTCGGTGACGTCCGACGTACGTCTCCGTTCCCTCCTTCAGGGAACGAGGGTTACATACGTAACCGAGACGTTTTCTCAACGATGTGCTTCACGTGGTAAGATCTAAATGGTTTTATTAGAGTAAAAAATATCAAAATAAGACTGAATCAACCTGACTGCATTTGGTTGCAACAACTGGTAACACTTTAGTTTAGTTGCTTGTTAGTATGCATATTGGCTGTTTATTAGTACTTACAAAGCACATATTAATGCCTTATTCTGCATGACCTTATTCTACATCCCTTAATCCTACCTAATACCTAAACTTAACACCTTACTAACTATTAATAAGCAGTAAATTAGTTTATTGATGCAAAAGTTGTAGTGAATATGTGTTCCCTATACTAAAGTGTTGCTCAACAACTAATTTAATTTCAGGGGTCTTGTTAGGTAGAAATATTTCCATATGGTATTGACTGCAAAATGTTCTTTTTATAGTGTAGTAAAGCGACTTTAATATAGATCTGGATAAAGGTGGTAGCTCTCAGTTAGAGGTATTTTTAATTTGCAGACACATCTGATAAATAAATTAATTATGAGAAGTTAAAAAAGGCTTTCATTAAGTCTCTCACATCCACCTAAAGGAAATTTAAAAAGTTCTCTACTTCACAAACTTTGAACCATTCAAATTTAACTTAGTGCAGTGATGTGGATGTGGTTGAGTAAAAAATACCGAACAGAATGAAGAACTTCACCATGTACAGTATAGGAAAAATCATCATTTCATCTTTTCTCAGGGAGCAAAAGTGAGTTGAAATGAGGCAGAATGGGAATGATATGTATGAGAGCCACAATGAAAGAGAAATTGAAGGGGAAATAAGTAGGGTGCAAGAGTTAAGGAAGCCTCATTAGAGAGTCAGGTTGCAGAGAAGGTTGGGAAATTACGAACTCTTCAGGCGCACCTCATGCACTTGAAAGACAAATGCAGCAGCTCCGCATGCTGTTCAATCACCGACTGCGTGGCTCCATGTGTTCTCTTGTTCTTTTCACACATACAACAGCTCGGCAGGAATCTGACACATTATAGAATGATCATGATCATGCTTTGCGAAATGAAAAAGAAACTACAATGTAGATCGACCAAAGGGGAGTCTCTTTTTGTAAACAAAACACTCTTGGATATTATTCTGAAATTTAAAGGAGAAAAAAGGAATAAACAAAGCAGCCAGAAAAGTACTTGAGATGACCCATATGTCGAGATGTAGACAGAGCATATTCATAACAATTTTTTTTTTTGTTTGTTTGTTTTTTGCAAGCCAGTGGATCGGCCTGAAAAGAGATTCATTCAAAGGTGTTTATTTAACAAGAGTCTTTTATTTTACAGATTTTTTATTTACACTTTTGTTGCTTTTTGAAGGTCTTGGAAATTGTTTTATCATGCCATCATTTTTTTATGTTGTTGCTATTTTTCCTTGTCCATCATAAATATATTATTCATTTTAAAATTATGATAATGAAATTGAGACCTTAACATTTTAAATATTTTGGTTGAAATTTTATTGTGAAAATATTTTATTGTGCATCAATATCAATTTTATGAGCATATTAGAATACATAAAATGCTAGCTATGAAAATTAGCTTTTGGCTAAAGGTACTTTAACAAAAAAAATTTGTTAAAGTAAAAAAAAATGTTCAGCACCTTCACAAAATGAATGGTGATTTGAGATGTGATGAAACAGCCTGGTCTTGTATTAATACATAACATTTACAAGTGCAAAACGTACATTTTTGTTCATTTAAAAGATACTGAAACGTACAATATGGATGTATTGACAACATTTAAAGTCTTTTTTTTTTTTTTTTTTTTAATAAAGGTATTTACAGGTTAAGACACATACAATATTTATGAATCTTTTATACCATAAAGATATTTGTATAATTGCCCTTTTACCATTTTATAGATCCCCTAACCCTGAACACATGGTCTGAAGCACATGGCGCAGGTGCACTTAATCCACTTTTGCTAGTTTAATGACAAAAAAACATTTGGCGCCAGGCACATGGTCCAAAAGGGTTGTACCTAGTCTCTTAATGAGTCATGGGTGTGTTTTGGGCGTAACGTGCAATAAACCAATCAGAGTCTCATCTCCCATTCCCTTTAAAAGCCAGTTGCGCTTGCACCATGGCGGGTTCGCTATTTACACAGTGGAATTTGCGAGCAGAAAGACTGAACGCTTCTCCAGAGAGGAATCCTTTTATTTTTAATATTTAAAAATGTTTGTGTGCTGCTGCGCGTCCCTGTGTGTGTGTAATAAGCAGAGTGTACGTGTGTTGTGCACCCGCCTATAGGTGCATATTACTAACGCGCCCTTTAAATAACACAAAAAATACTGCGGTAGTACAAAATAATGTAAAATAATACAAAATAATAATACAAAATAATAAATAATACAAAAAATAGACCAGGTTTTTGTTGGTCAATGGCGCAGTCGTTTTCAGTTCCTCAAAATAGCAACGCGCCAACAATGCGCCTGAACACACCTCGTTTTCAGACCAGCACGCCCATGGGCGAACAGATGGGCGCGAGTGCATTTGCTATTTAAACAACGTGGCGCTGGACGTGAAAATGATAACTGCGTCGGGCTGAAACTAGCAAAAAACACTTACGTTGCGCCTGGTGTATGATAGGGCCCTATAGCATTAAAAAGATATTTTGAGCCGCTAATCCCTCTCCTACCTATAAACCTACCCATAACCATTTCTTAAAAATATGTACAGCTATAAAGAAAAACATAACAGGCAGGCAAGTGGAATCACAATAATGTATTTATTGCAAAAATGTAAAAAGTGGTACCAAAAGTCATTCAAATGACGATGTTGCAGTCGCAGCCCTCTCTGGTGGTATATAATCTGTCACGAAGCAAGCAATTTTTGAATTTGTAACGAGTGCGGGACTTGACATTTGCGTTGCTGAGAGTATGGAATCCAAACATATGAATTCTAAAGATGTGGGTTACAGAGCATTACTTTTGTGAATTTATATAGCTTTTTTTGGCGTATTTTATGGTTTTATTGTCAATCACAGTGCAGGACTATACTGAGAAAACGCCTTTTGTGTCCCATGGTAAACAAAATAAATATTACATGATAAACAATGATTAAACAATTAAAAAAGTGTTTGAAGTGTAGTCTTGTTCAACATTATGTAATCTTTCGAAACAAGTTTGCAGCAGAAGTCACAGAACAGAGCAAAATGTCATATTTCATAATTAGATGAGTAAACTGCATTAATATGTGACAGAAAACGTAATGTCATTGATATGACAGTTGAATACAGTCGAATCAAAATATTAATGCCACGATTTGTACACATTTGTATGTCTGTAAAGTTAATAATTTATGTTTTTAGTGCTGTCAATATCATATTGTACGTATTGTGAATGAAAAGGTAAGTAATTGTACGTGTGGTAGAACCACACTTTACGCAAAAGTACACACGAATACTCATTAGATCATGTTGGATGGAAATTTGTTTATGATTGTAATATAGTCCTTTGTTCAGGGAGAGAGGAGGCGGGAACCGGCGAACGTTCAAAAGACTTTAATTAATAAATAAATAAACAAACTGAAAGTAAAAACGGCAGCCTCCTCACGGACGGCTGCCACACACACATAATAAAACGTAAACAAAAGACAACATAAAATCCAGGCCTGGTCCTCTCTCGGCCTTCACTGTCATCACTCCTCCTTTTATGCTTCCGAGCTCCTCTGTGAGGGGATTCGAGACCGCTGTGACGCACAGCTGGCGCTCATCTGCAATCACGCCACCGGCCTCACGCCGCTCTCTCACGGCTCTCGCTCGCCCTGCTTGTCACAATGATGTTTTAACCAAATTCAGAAATCAAAAGAGCAGAATTTTCCTGTGATGCATGCGAATCCATGTTGGACATTACTGACAACTAGTGTGCTTTTAAGGGAGTTTGACTGTAAGTGGATGTTTAAGTTTAAAAGGGCCCATAGTTTTGATTAAGAAACAACTTAATCAACATGAGTAACAACATTAAGAGAAGAGGTCATTTATTTATGCCACTATGTTCTTCAAAAAGACGAAAGGCTGTAAAGATTTTCTGAGATAAACAGCCTTGCAGTACCAGCAGGAAAAGCGTTGATGCACTTGGTTGGAAAGGAAATGAAAACATACAGGCCAAATCATTCCTGCCCTCTTTCAGGCAATGGACTTCCAGTGAATGATTACGCTCACCTCCTCTCCATATGTCCTCAGGCATATGGGTTTATATGTGAAGGGAAATAGAGGATGAAAAGTTTGATGAATGCAGAGAGTGAAATGCCAGGGCTATTTACCTTTCTATTGGCTGGTGCCCTTACATTCTTTGGAGACTTGTTGTGGTGCGTGGCTGGTCCCGGGGAAGGTTGAGCAGTGTGGGAAGGAAGTGGGTTTTTGGGAGGTCAGTGTAATGAGGCAAACTAAGGTCACTTCAGGAAGTCAGTTGTATTTGGAGGTTAAGAGCACTGATTTTATTTCTTTGGTTTTCTTTTTGCATGATATGCATTTGATATGTTTTGAATGGTACAGAATGAGATACACATTCTTTTTAGTTCGACTATTTAATACATTTTAAATTCTTTATTGTTTCTGTACTGGATGTTCCCTTTTCTGTATTAGAAGACAAAAATATTATAATGATAATAATAATTTTGTCTCTATTTTTTTTCTGTGATGTTTGTGGCCATAAAATATATCAAATATAACCTTCACCCATTTTTCTCAAATGTCGGATGATATAATTTATTTATTTACCGCCAACCTTTCTTTCTCAAAGACATATAAAGGGACACTTCACCACTGGCTAAAGGGACTTTCAATATATCTTGGGTGCCTATACAGTTGTAAGGGTGGTTTCCCTATAGCGGTTCAGGCTGCAGAATTGTCAAATCACTAGAGAAACGTTATTAGCATGATAGTGTAAAACTCTACATTTCTTGTGTATTACCACCCACTGCTACTTATACCAACGACAGAAATAAGCACAGTTAGAATAGCAAAATATGTGGGAGAGCGTTGCTATAGCGTGACTATATCAGTGCAAAACTAGTTAGCACATAATTTGTAATCAAAAAGGTTTAATAACCGTAATGGCTTATGGTTACACTTGAAATGGTTACAAAATAGATGTATGAGATAAAACATACAATTAATTGTACCCAAATTGTTACCTGAGAGACAGAGAGAGATAGAAACTGACTATAGAGGCGGGCAGATATCGACAGAACTGGCTGCCAAAAGAGAGCCGCATCTGTAGAGACAGCGCTACACTTCCTCACCAGCTGCCCTAACTATGAGGAAATTAGAAAGATATTTTATCCAAATTTCGAAATGCTTTGCCCTGACTTCAGAAAGTTAAACAATAAAACACAACGTGAGAAAAGAGATTGTATCATCACTAGCAGCACAATACATTGATGCCTGTCTCAAAAAGAGGGAGTCGACTAATCAGTGATGCGCGCGCGTGCTCTCTCTCTCTCTCTCTTTTTTTTTTTCTCTCTCTCACTCACTCACTCTCTCACACTCTCTCTCTCACACTCTCTCTCTCTCTCTGGGTGGGATATATTAGGCATCAAGTGAACATTTTGTCCTCAAAGTTGATGAGTTAGAAGCAGGAAAAATGGGTTTGACAAGTTTGACAAGGGCCAAATTGTGATGGCTAGATGACTGGGTCAGAGCATCTCCAAAACTGCAGCTCTTGTGGGGTGTTCCCGGTCTGCAGTGGTCAGTATCTATCAAAAGTGGTCCAAGGAAGGAACAATGGTGAACCGGCGACAGGGTCAGGGTCAAGGCTTATTGATGCACGTGGGGAGTGAAGGCTGGCCCGTGTGGTCCAATCAAACAGACGAGCTACTGTTGGGTCCTGCCATCCATGTGGATTTTACTTTGACACGTACCACAGAGAGCGAGAGGGAGAGCGAGAGGGAGAGCGAGAGGGAGAGCGAGAGGGAGAGCGAGAGGGAGAGGGAGAGGGAGAGGGAGAGGGAGAGGGAGAGCGAGAGCGAGAGCGAGAGCGAGAGCGAGAGGGAGAGGGAGAGGGAGAGGGAGAGGGAGAGGGAGAGGGAGAGGGAGAGGGAGGAGGAGAGGGAGGAGGAGAGGGAGGAGGAGAGGGGGGAGGAGGAGAGGGAGGAGGAGAGGGAGGAGGAGAGGGAGGAGGAGAGGGAGAGGAGAGGGAGAGGAGAGAGGAGAGGAGAGAGAGAGGAGAGAGGCGAGAGGAGAGCGGGAGGAGAGCGAGCGACTTTTGAATTAACAACTTTAATTACAAAAATTAAAGAGACAGTCCTCAAAACAAATACTTAGCCATCAAAAAGAAGAAAAAAGCTACATCATAACAGGCACACCCCTATAAAACTCTTTGCATTCATTAACATCACTATACATAATTATACATATTTGTAAATTGCCATTGCAGTCAACATCACAAATACAATTATTTATACCCCACTTAAATTTGACTATCAAACCCTCATAAATCAGTACCACATCTGTTTGTCCCATACCACCTAATTTGCTTTTACGAGACAGCCAAACCGCTAACATTGCTTGTCCGAAAATGATATTAGGTAGATGATAGATCTCCCTCTTACTACATTTATATATAGGTCCATAAATAAACAGTTCAGGCGTAAATACTTCTCCTAATATCTGGCACCACCCACTAAGAAGGTCAAAAAGAGGCATTAATCTACTACAATTAACAAACAAATGAAAAACTGTCTCCTGTTGTTCACAGAAAGGACATCTCATCCCTAGTGGGTCAAAATGTGCTCTGTATCTGTTTGTAGCTATGATACCATGTGCCATTGGTAACTTGCCATTGCAGGTCTCCTGACCAGAGAGAGAGAGAGAGAGAGAGAAGCTTTAGAAAAGAGAAGAGAGAAAGAAAAGTATAGGAGCGCCCAAGACTGGAGCTATAGAAAGAAAAGAGAGTCAAAGTGAAGGCCCCAAGAAAAGAGAGCCCTGAAAAACAGACCCAGAGCAACAGTTATAATCTTCTTTTATCCCTTCCTTGACCATGGGACTAAAACCCAAATATGAGACATTTAAACTGACCAATCAGCAGATTACAGCTTCACCCATCGTACTAAAGGTCTGAGAGTTAGCAGACTCCCGATGTACACACATCTTGATCACTATCGGCACCTCTTGTGCCACAGGGATTCCAAATGGCCATTGGAAGGAAGGCAAAAGTCTTTGTTAATTTTCAACTTTACACAGTAGAAAGGTAATATTTTTTTCGGTGTTACCTGACTAGAGAAAACAGAGAAAATAGGCTGTGTGTTCCCCTTTGCCAAATCGGTAGGACAACTTCAACACCCATAATGCACTGGGCATGTTGCCATCTAATCCCACTCCCACCAGTCTGCTCCTATTGGATAGGCTTGATCAGAGTCAAATACTGCCTTGCTTCAGTAGGAAATACTTCTTAGCAAACTTTTAGTCCTAGTGGTGTTGACTTGTATTGTTCCTGGGTGCAAGAATCCAAAGAGTAAACATTTAGCGAGAGTGAGTTACTTTCGGTTTCCAGTGAAGGATCCATAGAAGATATTTTAAAGAATGTTGGTAACAAAACAGTTGGTGACCATTGACTTCCATAGTATAATATTTTTCTACTATGGCTACCGTCAATTGTCTGGTTACTAGCACTCTTCAAAATATCTTCTTTTGTGTTCAACATAAGAAAGCAACTCACACAGATTTGGTACAACAGGAGGGTGAGAATGTTGACAGAAAATTATGAAATCATGGCAGAATGTTAATTTTTGGATGAACTATCCCTTTAACAAATGGCTATAACTTGGGGTCCTGGGGGATAGGATTCTGTGGGTGTATACAATCTTTTACAAAACTGGCACAGATTCATGTGGAGTTGATGTTCACCCCATTAGCATGCTTAACACCATTAATGATTGCAATATAGAGCTCATTATTTAATTATTTGAATAGCAAACTAGAGCGGTAAAAGCCCGGGATGATCACAGGACATTATTCCACAGCAGCTTTAGGAGTCTATGGACTCGGGGGAGTTTTTGTACCGCATGCCCAGAGAACAGGTGGTGGAGAGCGGAACTGGTACAGATCACTGCTGAGATGAGACAATTTGCATAGATCCTCACCAGAAGTAAACATTGCCTCAAAGCTTGGTTAAATTCCAGCCTGTGGACAAAACATTAAAGGCAAAGTAGAATCACCAAAAATAAAATTACATTCACCAAATGGCTTTTACTGATGTTCAACTGCTCTAGGGTAGGTTTTGCACTGAGTAGCTGTGTGAAAAGTCACCTACGTTTGACACAATAAAGTCACCCTGTATTTCTTGCTCCAAATTAAAGCAAACTTCACAGGGAATGAATTTTAGATTTAATAACTTAAAGGGTTAGTTCACCCAAAAATGAAAATCCGGTAATTGCTCACCCTCATGTTGTTCCAAACCCGTAAGACCTTTGTTGATCTTCGGAACATAAATGAAGATATTTTTGATGAAATCCGAGAGCTCTCTGACCTCTCCATAGGCAGCAATTTAATTAACACTTTCAAGGCTTAGAAAGGAAGTAAAGACATCGTTAAAATAGTTCATGTGACTCCAGTGGTTCAACCTTAATTTTATGAAGCGACGAGAATACTTTTTGAGTGCAAAAACAAACAAAAAGTAATGACTTTATTCAACAATTTCGTCTAGCCTGTATCAGTCTCCTACGCTGCAATTTGTCGAATTTCATCAAAAATATCTTAATTTGTGTTCTGAAGATGAACGAAGGTCTTATGGGTTTGGAACGACATGAGGGTGAGTAATTATTGACAGAATTTTCATTTTTGGGTGAACTAACCCTTTAAGACTTTTAACAATAATTTATTTTTTGCTTGTATATTATATAATAAACAAAACAATGTCAGTAAAACTTTGACTGTAAGCATTGGAAGATCTGTAAACCTATTGGTTTAATAATTAATTATTAATGGTGGACAATTAATAATATGCTTTTAATTTATATTTTTAAATGTAAATATAATATAAATAAGCTTCCAAATGAATGTATAAAAATTTATATATTTTTAGCTTATTAATATGCAATATAATATGCATAACCTGCATCACCTACATAGATTTATAAAGAATGATCTGCTGATATTTGGGAAAGAAGCAACTCAGAAACTCAGGATCAAACCCTGCGTTGACAAAGAATGTTAATAACATTAACAATGGTTGTGGAACCATTGAACCTGAAATAAACTTGGCTTGGATTTATTTAGTTCTGTCAACTCAAAAACAATTATTTTTGTTAAGATGCTCAAACAAATGGGATGCCATCAACCTACAGCTGACTTGTTAGCTTATACTTAATATCTTGCTTATTTTTTCTCTACACTGTAAAAAATGTTTTAAGTAAACTTGGATGTTTAAGTCATTCCAACTTAAATTACATTAAACTGACTTAAAATGAGTTGAATCTTGTATAACTTATAAAAAACAGTTGAAAATTGCTTAACTTATTTTGATGAGTTAAAGCAATGTAAAAACATATGTTGTCATAACTTATTGGTCATATCATAAAAAAATATTGTTGGTTTAACTAAAAAAAGTGAGATACCTGGTTGTCTTGAGATCATTAAAATTACAATTTTGAGTTAATACAGAGGAGATTGGTTTAATCAACAGAAACTCAAAATATTATGTTATCGGAACCACATTATCTAAGTTGATTTGACAAAAGAAAAAAAAAATTATAAATCATGAAAATATTTTTTACAGTGTAGCCCAGCTTTTTGTGCAATAATATTATATCCATCATCTTTAAAAAGTTCTTAAAAACCAGGGGGCTATTGTCTAAGGCATTCTCTGCTACAATATTTTGGAAAGGAAGGCTGACATGGCTTCATTACTTCTTAGCATGCGTCTTCGGTTTGCAAGGATTGTTGCACTTGCATATTCTCTGCTGAGAAATGCTCACATAGAGATTACAGCGGATATGATTGAACATTGATTTTCAATCATGCATGCAGAGTCCAGACAACATCACCTGGCTAAGGAAAATAGGAGTTGAACCCTCTACTGCCACGCTGGTTCGATTGATTTGTTTGCACAGGCTGAAGTGCTTTGAAGCAGACTGCCGCTCTTTGTGATTCCAGGGATGCCCAACAATGTAGGGTTGAAGTGTGTTGGTCTCTGAGTATGCACCATGTTTTTTAATGGAGTCCATGAACAACCGAAGCCCTGGGATTGAGGGCTTAGACACATTTGCATGGATAGAATGAATGGTTGTTTACCTGCTGTAGGGATATTTTGTGTTGGCCAAAAAACAAATGGTAAACCGAGAGCTGTATTCTATCCATAAAACCATAAAAAAAGTACACTTGGGTGAAGACATCTAATTTTGTTTTGACAAGAGAAACCAGCACCATATATTTTCCAGGTACAGCATGACATTACTAGTTGTAACACAAAGATGAAAGATATCTAACCTCTGGACCTATTGTCCCCATCAACAGCCCGACCTTAACTCCGCCAAGAACGACATGAACATCATGGCTTATCTCTTTCATGCGCCCTGGATTTTCTGCTTAATCAACCTCGGATAGTGAAGCTCAGTTTGTGTGGAGAGAATTGTTGACATCTACATTGTTTGGATCGAGGGATGCATCAGAACAAACACAGAGCATCTGCGGTCGCTTGTCACTTTGGTGTCCCAGAAGGATGTGTGATCTCCAGTTTTGTTTAATATTTCCCTCATCATGACAATAAACAGATTCTTAAATTTTCAGATGACATGATTATACTTGAACAAAATGACATGGCATGTGCACATCTAAAAGCTCTGGCTTGGGACAGTGTACTGAGGCCCTTGGTCACTCTATGGCCGCATTTACACTGCAGGTCTTGATGCCCAATTCTAATTTATTGACTATTTCCGATTTGTTTGCCGATCAGCTTACATCTTTTAAAAGTGACCCATATCCGATCTCTCCATTTACACTATACACTTGGCTAAACAACCCATAGTAGACATGCTGACCTGGAAAAGCTTAGGCCAAAAATAAAATAAAAATGACATGATATGCAATGGACGCAGATGAAATGATAGTACAAGCTTTTGCTTTCCGCACCATCTTTAAAGGTCAGCAAAACATTGGTTTTCAGCATGACTCCACTGGGTTGAGCCTTCATCCTCCATTGCGCCATTGAAAAGAGTCATGTGATCCTATCGCACGTACGACTCGCATTGACGGGAATATCTGATCTTTATGCTTGTATGGCAGACACAAATGCACGCATCCAATTCAAATCAGATGTATTTCCACATATGAATGAGGCCTGAAATCGATCTGAGAATATCAAAATCCATGTGCTTTTTTCATGCTTACACGTTCATGGGTCATATCCGATCTGTACCACATGGGAGGAAAAAATCTGAATTGGGTCACCTGGACCATGTAATATAAATGCAGCCTTAGAAGCCCTTGAGGGCCCCAGCCATATCTCTGCTTCAGAACATCATAGAGACCAAGGATGGAATGTTTCTCATAGGCTAGTGTACAGAGGCTCTACATGACCCTTTGTGGTCCCTAGGGGGCCCTGCAATATCTTGGCACCAGAATACCGTAGAGGGATGGGAATAGGCTCTATTAAATTTTGGCAGTGTTCAAAAACAAAGCCATGCACTTTTACAATTCTTGGAATCTTTACCTTATTTTTGAACCCTTGTGCAAAAAAAGTTCAAAAAAACTAGCAGATATGTTTGACTTAAATGTGCAGAATGTAATATTGACAGCTAGTGGTTGAAATACTGGGTACTCCAGTCCAAATTCAAAATACTGGAGAGGGTTGTTTCCCCCGGCCCCTCCTCCTCAGACTCAACGCTCATGCGGGTTGCCAGATTGAGGACACGCAACAGGAACGAGCGCAATTGAAAATGGAAGGCGATGAACCTTTCACTGTAAGTTGATGAGTTGATTTATCCATGTTTAATATGCTTCTGGACATACTGGACAGATGGATACTAAGGCTTTTTAGGTTTGGTAGAATATGCGATCTCTGACCCAGTTTGTTTGCTTGCGTCCATGGCTGCAATACGCTGCATTTTCGCCAACTTGCAACTTAGGGGTGCCGAAATACTATTGGGTAAATTGGCAGTGGGCGGGATCTCATAGACCAAAAAAAACCCCAGACATTCCTACACGGAATACAGTAGAAAAACAGTCTGTAGCATTGTTTTTTTGAAGAAACAAGAATGTGAACTTAGCATGTTTCCTAAATATCTGCAAACATATTATGTTTATGCTTTAGTACAGTCAAAAAATTACATACAGCACCTTTAACTTAATATACAGTACTGACAACCACCTTAAAAACACAGGTGTTAAGGAGAAAGATACATGAAGAATCAGTTCATCATTCGACAAGTCGAGGTAAATACTAAAATATAAACTATGCTCAGTGTCATACAAATACAAAACTCTCATGGTAACACATGACACAAAATAATGCAATAAACATTCATTTAACAATATAAGGTGTAATATAAAATCCTAATGCATTGTACATAACTGATGAGGGAAAAAAAACACAAAAAAAACTAAGAAATAGTCATTTAAATGAAAAACATAAAATGTAAGCTGTCACACATAATTCTGGGAATATCAATTTAGCTTTTTTTTCCCCCTTACTGTAAATTTACTTATAAGATGACTTGTTCATTTTCACTTCCCAAATATGTACATTTTGATCAAATGTCCCATTATATCCATTACCGTATAGAGTAAGGGAAGTTACTATAAACCAATTAACAGATTTTTTACCTTAGCATTTTTACAGTGTAATTCTGCCCTGTTTAGTTGCTAATATAACTATTTCTCGTGCATGCATAGTTAATTGTAAAGGTACTGTAGGTGGTTGAACTTTTTTTTTTTTATAACAACTTTAGTCTGTTTCCATGTGTCTGTTTTTAATCTGACACACTATGTCAAGTTAAATTGTACCGTGTACATAATGAAATAATCAAATCGTGCTTTTTTTATTTACAATTTTTTTTATATATTTGCATTCGGAGAGAGGACATATTTTAATGAAGAAGAAAAGAAAACAAAAGAGAAAAATAGAGGAGTTTGCACAACAATTTTGTTTTTGGAGGACAAATCAATCTGATGCCCTCACACGTCTCTTCGCCCACGCCAAAAATATAAATCATCATTTCCAGTCAAATCTGAATATTTTTTGCATTAAATAGCAGTGCACAGTTCGACTGCAGTTCTGCTTCAGCTTTAGAAATTGTCACTTCTAATAGGTTTCTGCTGCTAGCATCTTATATTGCATTCCAGAGAAGTCTTAGTGGCAGCGGCCCATGTCAAACAAGCGGCTAATTGAAGTTCCCACTAAACACATTTATTTATTCAGTTTATTCAGTAATTTCCTCACGTGGGGGATTAGAATGCAGTGCCCAGAGATTTGGCTCCCTCTGCTGAACCTAATCAACCTCTTCACCTGTGGACACCTAAGACTGCTGTTGACAGCTGGAACACATGACCTTTACAGTCTACTCCCTCCGTATGGGTCTGACACATCATATCTAAAACAAGGTTTTATATAAAGAATAGTTCACCCTCATGTTCTTCCAAATTCACATTTCGCTGTTGAGCCCCAAAGGAGAAGTTTTGAAAAATCTCAACGCAGTTATTCTCCATATAATCGTTAAAAGGCTCCAAAACACAAAGCATGATGTGTGATGAACAATAAGACCATCTTCCTCTCCACTGCAGCTCTTAAATCAATTGGCATGGCAGGTTTGAAGTCAAGTACTATATGTTTGAGTCGAATGACACAAGAACCAATGATGCTTTAATGTCATTGTCGTCCATCTTGAAACAATGGACCCTCTCACACGCCCGGTGCAATGCGATGCCAGGCGTGACGCGACGCAAGTGTTTTTTGCTAGTTTCAGCCCGACACCTGAAAACGAGGCGTGTTCAGGGGCATTGTTGGTGCGTTGCTATTTTGAGGAAACTGAAATCGACTGCACCATTGACCAACAAAAACCTGGTCTAAAGTCAATAGCGCAGTATTTGTGTTATTTAAAGGGCGCGTTAGTAATATGCGCATATAGGCGGGTGCACAACGCGCTTACACTGATTATTACACACACAGGGACACACAAACATTTTTAAATATTAAAAATAAAAGGATTCCTCTCTTTAGAAGCATTCAGTCTTTCTGCTCGCAAATTCCACCATGTAAATAGCGAATCCGCAAATGTTAAAGGGAATGGGAGATGAGACTCTGATTGGTTTATTGAACGTTACGCCCAAAACACACCCATGACTCATTAAGAGACTAGGTACAACCCTTTTTCCGACCTTTTTTTCCGTGGTTAAACTAGCAAAAGTGGATTCGGACACGCCCTAAGTGCACCTGCGGCATGCGCTTCAGACCATGCGCTCAAATCGTTAAAATAGGGCCCTTAGTGTCTAAAGATACCAAATGTGATTTGATAGCCATACAGAGGGGGACAACTTTCTGCTCTCTATAAAATGAAATCAGACACAGATTATGCTCATGTTTTGGAGCCTTTTAACGGTTGTTATATGAAGAATAACTGTGTTGAGATTTTTCAAAACTTGTCCTTGTTTGGTATCAAGGGTACGGCCTTACGGTGGTTTAGTTCATATTTTAAAGACAGGTCTTTTTTCTCTAGAGTAAGTTCTCTTCATCTTCTGCTCCTATTATTAGTGGAGTACCTCAGGGCTCTATTTTGGGTCCGCTTCTGTTTAACTGTTTAATATATGCGTCCACTGTGGGATATTATTAAGAAGCACAATGTTTAATTTTATTTTTATGCCAATGATACACAGCTGTACCTGCCATTGAAAGCTGGCGATTCCATTCAACCTTTGTTGGAATGCATCTGGGACATTAAGAAATGGTTATCAAATAACTTTCTCCAACTTAATGAGGACAAAACAGAAACAATTGTTTTTGCTCCCCCAAAATTGAGTAGTAGGCTCAGTAAGGAGCTGGGTAATCATTTCCCCTCAGTTTCCTCCCGGGTTAGGAACCTTGGAGAAGGTTATTCATGCTTTTTTTACCTCATGCTTAGACTATTGTAATTCAGTGTATCTGGGTCTTCCTCAGTCATCGCTTGCATACCTCCAGATGGTACAAATTGCAGCTGCAAGGCTGCTGACTGGGACAAAGGAACATGATCATGTCACCCCAATTTTAGCTTTGCTACATTGGCTCCCGATCCATTTTAGAATTCAGTTTAAAATCCTGTTGTTTGTTTTTAAAGCTCTTAATGATCAAGCTCCATTTTATCTTAAAGATCTTCTTACTGTCATCTTCCAGACTTTTGAGATCTTCAGACAGGGCTCTTTTACCTATCCCTCGCGCCTGTCTAAAAACTAAGGGAGATAGAGCTTTTTCTGTTGCCGCTCCCCGTCTATGGAACCAATTGGCTCTGAACATCCGCCTTGCACCTTCCATTACCATTTTTAAATCAAAATTGAAAATGTATCTCTATTCCCTGGCATTTCAATATTATCATACTCCTGTTTTACTGTCTGTTTTGTTTGGTTTTACTCTGTTCAACACTTTGGATAGCTCTGCTATGTTTAAATGTGCTACATAATTAAAAATGTACTTATTTACTTACTAACTTGAAATATGGTGGCCCAAGTGACCTTTTGACTTGATTTATATGGTGTTATCATGTGTGCTAACCTCTAGGCCACAGCTCCATCATTACACGTTTTTATGATAGGATAGTATAGTATAGAGTAAACAGGAAGCGAAGTGGGAGAGAGAGGGGGGCAGGATCGGGAAAGGTCTGCAAGCCGGGACTTCAACTCGGGTTGCCCGAAGTGCAACGGGTTGTTTTTTTTTTTTTTTTAGAATCTTAATCAACATCACGCGTTTAGCATTATACTGTACATGATACCAAACTGTTGCATTGTAATTTATGGAACACTGTAATAATGGATTGCAAACCTTGTTTATTGGTCCCAGTGGTATCTGTTTTTCTGCGGGCTCTGTTTTCTTTATATAACAGTCAAACCAATACAGAGAAATTCCAGAAGAATGCTGCTAAACTGAACTAAATAATGCATGTAGAGCTTGATTTAACGCACAGTTGAAATTACTTTGAAGATACATCTCTTCATTAGCTATATTGTAATTTGCTAGTGATTAACTATCAAGGTGCTGAAAGCTCTGGGGCTCTTCAGAATAATCACTAATGTTATGTCTAGAAAAGATATATCTTTTTGCTATTTGTTTCAATACACACTGATTTTACATAAATAACCATAATCAATTAGTTCCAAGAGGCTCGGTGTCTAAACTCCACTGTATATATTCAAGCTGATTGCCATGGAACCTTCTAAAAGTATGAAATAATATACTAAAGGGGGACTTTTAGAGTTTCATAGAGCATGTATAAATATGTCTGACAAAGTCATGAAAAATCCCATGAGTATATCTACCTGCAAACCCTTCAGAGCAATGGTATAACATAACTGTCATGCAGGGCTTGACAGGAACACCTGCCAACCCACCAAATTCGGGTGGATTTCTGCAGTGGCGTGTAATGTAGTCACTCCTACTAGCCACTTTGTAATATATACATTTTTCGGTAACGCTTTAGTTTAGGGTCCATTTCTCACTATGGACTAGTTGCTTATTATCATGCATATTACTAGGATATTGGCTGTTTATTAGTACTTATAAAGCACATATTAATGCCATATTCTGCATGATCATATTCTACATCCCTTAATCCTACCCAATACCTAGACCTTACTAACTATTAATAAGCAGGAATTAGGAGTTTATTGAGGCAAAAGTCATATTTAATAGTAAGTAAGAAAGTAAGAAAAAGAAAGAAAAAGAGAAAGAAAGAAAAAGAGAAAGAGAAAGAAAGAGAAAGAACGAAAGAACTGGACCCTAATCTAAAGTGCCCATTTTTTTCAATTGTAGTCTTTTAAAAAGGCATCTGAAATAATAAACTAAGTGCAATGTAGTGTTTTCAAAAATTTGATTTTTCGCTACTTATCGATACTGAAATATCTGAAACGCTTCCGATACTCATTTTCCGCAGAATAGATACACAATACCAGCTGCTCTTTCTCTCTCTCTCATCTCTCCAACAGCGAGTTACACACAAACCCGCCTCCCTTCACTCACTCGTTTCATTTGCTCCGGATGAACATTGTTAGTGTTACAGAGCTTGTATTTCGGCATGGGATTGCGCGTATTGCACATAAGTTTACTCATTTACACAGATTTTTGTGCTCACAACCAAAGTGCGCGCACAAAGTCACCTCACAGCACTAAATTGAGTTCCTTTTTGATGCTTATTGCGCTTAAACAGTAAAATACACATACATAATGTCAAAATACCGGTCTTGGCGGGTATTTACATAAACATAGTCAGGTATGCTTTAAGTGAGCGTAAACAGTTGAGAAAGAAAACACACGTAACAGTATAATGGATCCGTGCATCAGGTCTTAAAGTGACAGTAGCCTAATATACCTGCTGCCAAATTATGAGATAATATTAAACATTTCTATAAAGCAGTTTTCCCCATGGTATCAATGTCAAAATTGTGACCAGTGAAAATGCTGAGTGGCTAGTAACTTTGGAAAACCACTAGCCACAAGCTGGTGAGCAAAAAACAAAACAAAAAAAAAAACACTTAATGTCAAGTCCTGCTGCCTTGTAATAGTGACAAAGTAAAGTGAATGTGGCAAATTGTTTATTTATTTAGAAAAAATATTAGACACCTTTTAAAAGAGCAACAATTGCAAGGCCATATACAAAAAGATTTTGGACCTTCAGGAAATCTAAAAGTGCTATTAAATGACTGTTGGATGAACAGGAAACAAAGTAATAAGTTAAACCAGGGATTTAATATTCATCAAGGTCTTGCATACTTTTGTGTTTTTTTTTCTTCTTTTTTTTTTTCCCCACTGTGACTAGAACAACAGATTTTCATAGTGATACTATTGTAATCATGATAATAGTAAACACTGTGGAAAATAGCAAAAGCCTGAAAATGTACCAAAACTGCATCCTTTCCTTTTATTAAAGAGTGAATTTGATACATTTTCTGGACTTTATTTAGATAGTCCAATTTAGACATTATACTAACTTTGCAACTACATGTCAGCTAACTCTCAATAGAGTATTAGTAGACTGTCTGCTTAATATCTGCTAACTCTTTATTTTGATGCTCCTCAACAGACATTCTACTGACTATATCTTAGCAACTACATGTCAACTTATTCTACTAACCCTAACCTAACAGTCTACTAATACTCTAATGAGAGTTAGTTGACATGTAGTTGCAACGTTACTTATAGTTAGGAGAATGTCTAAAGTGGACTATCAAAATAACGTGTAACCAATTTTCTCATGTTAAAAGAGTAAATGACCACCTTCTGGCCAACATTGAGGATTCAAGGGGCAAATTGAACAAGTTTTCCTAATCTATTCTGTGTCTCACACACATGAAGTTCTTTACTGCCTCATATTTGTTCAAAAAAGTTGCCCTGCAGTGTACCTGTGTATCTCTGGATTTCAAAGGAGTGCTTCAAAAAGCATTTGGTAATTCTACTGCAAGAGATTTTTCTCTTTCTACTGGTTTGGCTATCCAGGTAGAGCAGACATAGAAATGTTCTGCACAGAGCTCACCAGCTCCTGTAACCATGGAAACACAGCCTGACTCCGCACTCTGTTCAAGAAGGCCATGTTGCTGTTGTGTGTTAAAAAGAAAATATGCAAGTGGAAAGTTTGCAAGCTGTGATATCTTCATCAAAAAATAATCCTAGACATTTGAAAATAAACACAAAGACTGACAATGTACGTTTGTTTTAAATTAGGGCTGTCGGTTTAACACGTTAATTGAATTAGTTATGGAAAAATAATGTGATTTAAAGCGCAATTAACACACCCAAATCGCTCTTTGATGTCATACACCGATCGGTCTCCGCAGTGCCGCTTCAAGTCGAACACACCTGGTGTTTCGTTTCTGAATGAATTCGCATATTGAGCGAATCACTCATGTGAACCAATGATTCAATGGTCCATTCATAAAGAGAGCCATTTACTTAATTCCTGAATGAATCAGCTGTTTGAACGAAGCAAATGAATGATAATGACAACTGCTTATTTAGACATTTACCGAGCCTCCTAATGCCAGTTTTAGTTTCTTATTTATCACTTCGTTAAAAAAAGAATATATATACAAACCCAATTCCAAAAAAGTTGGAACACTGTACAAATTGTGAATAAAAACAGAATGCAATGATGTGGAAGTTTCAAATTTCAATATTTTATTCAGAATACAACATAGATGACATATCAAATGTTTAAACTGAGAAAAATGTATCATTTTAAGGGAAAAATAAGTTGATTTTAAATTTCATGGCATCAACACATCTCAGAAAAGTTGGGACAAGGCCATGTTTACCACTGTGTGGCATCCCCTCTTCTTTTTATAACAGTCTGCAGGAGACAACAGGACTGAGGAGACAAGTTGCTCAAGTTTAGGAATAGGAATGTTGTCCCATTCTTGTCTAATACAGGCTTCTAGTTGATCAACTGTCTTAGGTCTTCTTTGTCGCATCTTCCTCTTTATGATGCGCCAAATGTTTTCTATGGGTGAAAGATCTGGACTGCAGGCTGGCCATTTCAGTACCCGGATCCTTCTTCTACGCAGCCATGATGTTGTAATTGATGCAGTATGTGGTCTGGCATTGTCATGTTGGAAAATGCAAGGTCTTCCCTGAAAGAGACAACGTCTGGATGGGAGCATATGTTGTTCTAGAACTTGGATATACCTTTCAGCATTGATGGTGCCTTTCCAGATGTGTAAGCTGCCCATGCCACACGCACTCATGCAACCCCATACCATCAGAGATGCAGGCTTCTGAACTGAGCGCTGATAACAACTTGGGTTGTCCTTGTCCTCTTTAGTCCGGATGACATGGCGTCCCAGTTTTCCAAAAAGAACTTCAAATTTTGATTCGTCTTACCACAGAACAGTTTTCCACTTTGCCACAGTCCATTTTAAATGAGCCTTGGCCCAGAGAAAACGCCTGCGCTTCTGGATCATGTTTAGATATGGCTTCTTTTTTGACCTATAGAGTTTTAGCCGGCAACGGCGAATGGCACGGTGGATTGTGTTCACCGACAATGTTTTCTGGAAGTATTCCTGAGCCCATGTTGTGATTTCCATTACAGTAGCATTCCTGTATGTGATGCAGTGCCGTCTAAGGGCCCGAAGATCACGGGCATCCAGTATGGTTTTCCGGCCTTGACCCTTACGCACAGAGATTGTTCCAGATTCTCTGAATCTTTGGATGATATTATGCACTGTAGATGATGATAACTTCAAACTCTTTGCAATTTTTCTCTGAGAAACTCCTTTCTGATATTGCTCCACTATTTTTCGCCGCAGCATTGGGGGAATTGGTGATCCTCTGCCCATCTTGACTTCTGAGAGACACTGCCACTCTGAGAGGCTCTTTTTATACCCAATCATGTTGCCACTTGACCTAATAAGTTGCAAATTGGTCCTCCAGCTGTTCCTTATATGTACATTTAACTTTTCCGGCCTCTTATTGCTACCTGTCCCAACTTTTTTGGAATGTGTAGCTCTCATGAAATCCAAAATGAGCCAATATTTGGCATGACATTTCAAAATGTCTCACTTTCAACATTTGATATGTTATCTATATTCTATTGTGAATAAAATATAAGTTTATGAGATTTGTAAATGATTGCATTCCTTTTTTATTCACAATTTGTACAGTGTCCCAACTTTTTTGGAATCGGGTTTGTATATATATATATATATATAATATAATATAATATATATATATATATATAATATATACCAATTCAGATGCAGCTTCTGGAAAAAATAAATAAATAAAACAATCTAATAAAATATTTTTTTCTAAAGCTACTTTTTGTAGTCTATTTAATGCTTTTCTCATTTAACAAAATAATGACTTAAAAATATGTAATTTCTCAGCCAAGTTTAATGTGATTCATTTGCGATTGATTTAGATGAATTAATAAGCACAGCATATAATTAATTAGATTTAATTGATTTTATTTATTTATTTATTTATTGACTTGGACAACCCTATCTCATAAGAACTTCTTTTATTTTATTAGATGAATTAATCAGCACATCATGTAATTAATTAGATTCAAATTTTAATCGCTTGACAGCCCTGATTGATTGGTTGATTGATTGGTTGATTGGTTGATTGTTTGATTTGATTTGAATGTACGCATTAGATCATACAAATTCACCATCAATTGCCATGACAGTGTGTTGGTTTAGATGCTATATCTTTTGGCCATTATAAATATGGTGAGAGAATTGTTGTAAAAACAAAATTTGTACTTGGTTATAGCACAAATAAAACTCTTTTATATGTACCTGTGCCATCATGCATAAAAGATGAGTTGGATTAATGCATTTTATTTTTTTGTTGGGTTTTACCACAACGACCTACTGATGGTCAGATGTCTTCTTCTATACTCTTCAAAATGTATTCAAGTGTTTTGGCCATGAAAATGCTGAGATCCAGAACAGGATGAGTGCAATTTGACATAATGCTTGTACTATTTTAGATTTGTAATACTTTGGCTGCACAACGCATCTGGGAGCTTCAGATTCCATTGAATGATCACACCAAGAAAGACATAGCTGATATCACATTTAACCCATATGATATTCTTTATGATGTTACACGAAATATAAGAAAATTTAGGTACAACAGGTCTTTAAATGTTCTTGCAAGTATCAGTTCAAGTAATGTTCAAACTCCATCAAATTGGATGCGGACCATTAGTAAACAGCAATTTTAAAGCCATTCCACAGATGCTCAGTCAAACTGAAGTCTGGGCTTTGACTACACCACTCTAGGAAATTAACCTTTTTAGTTTGTTAGTTTTTTTTAGTTTTAAGCCTCTCCAGCATGGCTTTTTTCTGTATGCTTTTTTAACTGTCTATTTGGAAGATTAATTATTTTCCAAATCCCAGTGCTCTTGCAGATTGCAGCACATTTTCCTGCAGGATTTTTCTGTACTATAACTCCATCCATTTTCCTCCTATCTTGAGTTGTCCAGTTGCTGCTGTCGAGGACTATGCCCTATGATACAACCACCATCATTCTTCAACATACAGATGGTGTTCACAGTGTGATATGCTATGGCAACATAGTGCTTAGCATATAGCCCAAATGTGTAATTTTGATCAAATTAAATCATCTTCCTCCAATTGCTGAGTCTGCCAATTTTTTGTTTTCTTTTTCATACGAGCTTTATGAAGTGTTTATGCTACTGTTGCCTTGATTTGCATTACAGTGAAATTCTGTGCTCATTTACAAGACTAGACAATACTCACTGAGCTAGACATTAAACATGAATTCAAAATTGACACTATTTATATATAAAATTGACACTATTTATATCAACTGTCATGGCGGTCGAGCAAATCCACCATAAGTTTTAAATATACTACTGTTTAGTTTTGTCACAAAATGTAGTTTTAACAGTTTTTTAACATTTGTAATTTCGACTTCAGTGACAGTTACATTATTAAACCATTAGATGGCGGCAAAGACTGTCTTTATGAGTGACTGGTTGTAAACAAGGAAGTTGTTTCAGCGCTGTCTATCTTTTAAAAGGACAAAGACAAAGATATTGCTACCTGCGGACATTCAAACTGATTTTTTTAATGGATATAATATGGACATCGACCTGAAAAATGAATACTATATCAGATGCAGGTAATACACTCGTTTAGTCGATCTCTCTCTCATAGTACTCTTACTCTACATAATATAATACAATAATAAACTTCAATGAAGCGACTCAGCTAGTTGCTAGTTATAAAGTGATGTTTTAGAATTAGTAACGGAGGCTTGGTCACAACTGTTTAACTGTCAACTTGAGATGTGAATCTGTGGCGGAAGGAAGTAGTTCTGTACAAACGAGATTTTAAAGACACTGTTGTTGTTTCTGAATTATTTACACACTTGTGCCGTTGAACTGTTGTATAAACGCAATATCACACTCGTAGCCGTGCGATATGGCTGTATATCAGCACGCTGTGATTACCTACAGCACGAGGCCGCATCACAGCCATGCTGATATACAGCCATATCGCACTGCTACTCGTGTAATATTCCTCATATGTATCTGCTTACATATGCTATCACTTGTTTCTGCTTCTTTTTTTGCCTGTTTTGATCAGGAGACTTTGTACTCTTTCAGAAGATATGTAATAGTGCCCCCTACCGTATAACAGTGAAAACATAGAAATGGTGGATTTGTGCCAGATTTAGCCTAATTTCCATCCATAGTGCCTAGGCAGGTTAATGTTAAAAAAAGAAAATAAAACACATTTTTATCACCCAAAATGTAATCACCCAAATACAAAATACCAGAATCTCTTTGATTTGACATCAACCACATTTTTAACTTATGTTAAGGCTCAAAGCAGGCATTGTATATGTAGCATTGGATACAATTTTATTGGTTGCATAATAACCCTTCAGTTGCGTAACATGCAAAAATATCAGTTTAAGCTGTAGCGCTGTCATTCAGATTATCCCCAGAGGGCAATGGTGGTCCATGGTATAGGTGAAGTAAATTACCTACTTTACAAATAAATTGACAAAGATGTTTGCCTGCATAACTTGCCATGGCTACTCACCACGGCGGAAGATAAATATAACAATAAGTCCTAATTACAGCTACAGCGTACCTTTCAAAGAAGAAAATAAGACCCTCATTATCCCTAATTTTCACTGTGATGTGATTAAAACACGGTCTGCACTTTGTCCAATTACTGTGCATATGGTACTGTAGGTCTTTAGATGTTGTCATAGTCAGTGTGTGTTTGTGAGCGTGTGTATTGTTAATGGTGTTTACGTGTAGTAGGAATATTAAATCTGTCTGATTACCTTTCGATTTTTGGCGGACAGCCACTGGGGTGAAGTGGAAACTCTATTATTGGTCAAACAATGCTTGTTACTGACTTTTTCACAAGACACTTGTCTCTTCCAGAAAATTTCACAGGTAATGTCCACCTGCACGTCGCTGTAATTTGTTTACTGTTTAATTTGTCTTTCCAGATGGCATCATTATAAGCTCTTAGTGAGGTTAATGTCCTCAATATGTAAAGCTTGAGTCTGTGTATGTTTGTGTGTGAGTCTATGAAATAAACTTACTGCTCAAACTATGATTCAGAGAAGTGGTTCTCAACAAGTTTCACTTCAGAACCCAGGTTTTACAAGCAGAGAATTCAAGTAGTGAACCATATCCTTTTAAACAAATGGAATTTATAAACTGCCCTATATGTTGTACACGTTTTATTTCTAAACATCTTTAGAATTTCAAGACTTCATGCACTTCGTGCTTGCATATAGTTTACTTAATTACAAGGAACTAATGAAGCAAATTCTTGAACATTTTGTCAAAACTTAATTTCAGTTAGTAATTAGAAATTGGATTCATTCAAGGGTTTCGAGTGTGTGAGTGTGTGGATGAGTGAGTGAGTGTGTGTGTGTGTGTGTGTGTGTGTGTGTGAGAGAGAGAGAGATTGAGGTAAACCCTACATTATGGTGACAAACAAAGATAACAATATCCTTATCCTTGTGGGTCCATTTGGTCCCATGAGGAAAACAGCTTATAAATCATACATAATTATGTTAGCATTATGCCGAACAGAGAAGTGTGTTCACAGGTTGAGAATGGCTATAATGACTCTACTGTACACTCACCTAAAGGATTATTAGGAACACCTGTTCAATTTCTCATTAATGCAATTATCTAATCAACCAATCACATGGCAGTTGCTTCAATGCATTTAGGGGTGTGGTCCTGGTCAAGACAATCTCCTGAACTCCAAACTGAATGTCAGAATGGGAAAGAAAGGTGATTTAAGCAATTTTGAGCGTGGCATGGTTGTTGGTGCCAGACGGGCCGGTCTGAGTATTTCACAATCTGCTCAGTTACTGGGATTTTCACGCACAACCATTTCTAGAGTTTACAAAGAATGGTGTGAAAAGGGAAAAACATCCAGTATGCGGCAGTCCTGTGGGCGAAAATGCCTTGTTGATGCTAGAGGTCAGAGGAGAATGGGCCGACTGATTCAAGCTGATAGAAGAGCAACTTTGACTGAAATAACCACTCGTTACAACCGAGGTATGCAGCAAAGCATTTGTGAAGCCACAACACGCACAACCTTGAGGCGGATGGGCTACAACAGCAGAAGACCCCACCGGGTACCACTCATCTCCACTACAAATAGGAAAAAGAGGCTACAATTTGCACGAGCTCACCAAAATTGGACAGTTGAAGACTGGAAAAATGTTGCCTGGTCTGATGAGTCTCGATTTCTGTTGAGACATTCAGATGGTAGAGTCAGAATTTGGCGTAAACAGAATGAGAACATGGATCCATCATGCCTTGTTACCACTGTGCAGGCTGGTGGTGGTGGTGTAATGGTGTGGGGGATGTTTTCTTGGCACACTTAAGGCCCCTTAGTGCCAACTGGGCATCGTTTAAATGCCACGGCCTACCTGAGCATTGTTTCTGACCATGTCCATCCCTTTATGACCACCATGTACCCGTCCTCTGATGGCTACTTCCAGCAGGATAATGCACCATGTCACAAAGCTCGAATCATTTCAAATTGGTTTCTTGAACATGACAATGAGTTCACTGTACTAAAATGGCCCCCACAGTCACCAGATCTCAACCCAATAGAGCATCTTTGGGATGTGGTGGAACGGGAGCTTCGTGCCCTGGATGTGCATCCCATAAATCTCCATCAACTGCAAGATGCTATCCTATCAATATGGGCCAACATTTCTAAAGAATGCTTTCAGCACCTTGTTGAATCAATGCCACGTAGAATTAAGGCAGTTCTGAAGGCGAAAGGGGGTCAAACACAGTATTAGTATGGTGTTCCTAATAATCCTTTAGGTGAGTGTATATTGCTTAACTCTAATACTGTGAAAATGTCAGTGCAGGGACTAGTCTGTTATTTCTTTCACTTAATGCCAACACCATGTACATATGAATAATTGCAATTAGCATGTTTGAATGCACTATAGCTAGCTGTGAAATGAAAGAGTTTTAAAAAAAATCTTATTTTATTGGGCTGTAAAGGTCAGTTATAATACAGAAAATATTCAAGATGTGTATTTAAGAAACTAGGTTACACTTTTTACAGTGTAATTATACATTTAAGCACTGAGTAATATTAATTAACTACATGTTAGGATTAGGTTTTGGTTTGGGGTTAGTTGCATGTAATTATGCATCATTTACTGTTATTACCATAGTACATAGTACAGTAACGTGTACATGTAAAATAAATAAGTGTGAAAACTAATTTCCAACGTGTGGAACCAATGCTTACAAGTCTGGCTAAAGACTTTTGTGTGTTTGTGTGTTTGTGTGTGTGTGTGTGTGTGTGTGTGTGTGTGTGTGTGTGTGTGTGTGTGTGTGTTGTCTGGGTCAGATTTTCTTTGTTTTACATAGTCTTGTTTGTGAAGGCTTTTCTCCTAACCTGTCCATGTTGGTAAAGTATCAAGTTGGCTATAGTTTCAATCAAGTAATAGATTAATTTGAACCAAAACACCAAGTTTAACTGGATACACAGTAGTGTGTGTATATGTATATGTGTGTGTGTGTGTGTATGTATGTGTGTGTGTGTATATATATATATATATAATTATATATTATTATTATTATTATTATTACTATTGCTAATAATATATATATATATATATATATATATATATATATATATATATATATATATATAATATTTAACAAAATAAGAAATATTACTATTACAATAACATTTTCATTATTAAAAATAAAAAATAGAGTATTTAAGAATAAATATAACAATATAATAATAATAATAATAATAATTATATTTTACAGAAAACTTATTTTACAAAAAACTGCAGGGTTACCTGTTAACATGCAGGCAGCCTATGACTAAAAATCACTAGAAATGTCTAAGGATTTATTATAAATAATAATAATAATAATAATAATTATAAAAATCTGTAATATAAATCACTTAATTTTTGTCAGGAGGTATGCAAAATCAAGAACTAGTCTGTCTTTAATAGGAAATATGAGCCTCTTATGCATCCACTGTGGGGAAAAAAAACTCCTGTACACTGGAGGAAAACACATGGATTGTCATATACATTTATTTTTGAGAAGTATTATTTTTCCAATTTTTTTTACCCAAAATAGGATGAAGTGAGCACTGCTGGGCACTAAACACACTCATGTTTCATTCATACTGGAGGCCAGAGGGCGCCCTCGAGCAGAAACGCCACATTTGCCTCAGAGAGAAGTAATATAATGACATTTTCAGGAAATCCCTAATGTGAAGCTAGTGCTGTGTAGCGGAATAAAAAAGAAGATAGAAACGCTTTGATTAAACATGAAGACAATAAACACACGACTACGACAATATATGGTGTATTTGAGTTCTTCAAGCCTTCTCGGGTATTTTCATAATAATAAAGTATATTATAATGCAGTGCTAATCGACATAGACTTCATCACTGTATAGAATACTATTGAATTATTCATCGTCTGCCTCATTCTGTGATAAGAAGCCACATCAGCTCACAAAAAGGAAATATCAAACACTCAACTGACGACATGAAGTGAGTTAAAACATGTTATTAAACTACTGATCACAGAGCCGCTCTTCACTAACAGGCTAGGCATATATTTATTTCACTAAAATCGCAGCTTTTACGCTTTCATAATCGCTCATAAGCCAAATCACGATTGCGGTTCAATTTCGATTAATCGTGCAGCCCTAATACACAGCCTTTGACATCGACAACAAATGATATGTGAAGCATTTTTGCCCACTCTTTTACAAGTTGATAAGCCTTTTTTATTTTGCTATCCTAACTATGTGTTTTATTACTTGCATTTACCACTTCTGATCCACCATGGCACAACAAAGTGCTAAATAACACTGCCTTGACCACATGCTACAATATATTCTTATATGAATGCAGGAATATGCGCAACTATCATCCACTGACTTCTTTCAGGCCGTTTTTAAAGGCGGTGCAATTAAAGTCTCCATTCTTTGAGTTTTACATCAACCCAGAGGACGCTTTGAACCTTCTTACATCAAAGCAATCCGTTTGTTCTTGTATTCATTCATGGCTCTCACCCTTTATATAACATGTTGAAGAAAATCAAAGATGTAGATGTCAGCCCAGAAGTGGGTATCATTCTTAAGCCAGCTTGCAGGGATCATGTAGCATTCTAAGCACAACTTGTTGCCATTCCTGAGACAAAATGAAACGATTTTCTGTTCTTCAAGCCCCTTCCTGATCTCACCTTCCGCATAGTTCAACTACTTGTACGTCACTGTGAACTATTTCAGCTCTGCCTTTGAAGAACGGTATAATTACTGTGGAGTCATGTTTCCTGTAGATCAGCCCTAAGCAAATGATGAGTGTGGAATTAGTGGAAATGAGATGCACAGGGAAATGATTATGAGCTTGAAAGATTTTCTGCAGTTTTACGGGTGTCGCGTCTGGAGAGAACATTTTGGAATGAGAAACTCGCACCTTGATTTGGTGAAAAAACATCAAAGCAGTAACTCATCCAAAAGTCCAACCCATATGTTGTACCATCCTCGCATTTTCTTCCTTCGATGAAAAATAAAAGGAGATCTTATACAGAACATCCAAGCTTCTGTTTTCCATACAAGGAAAGTAAAAATCAAGTTGCAACACCACTGATTTATAGACGATTATAAAAAAAAGAGCAGTTAACACTCTTTCTTCTGTGAAATGAGATTTTAGGCAGAATGTCCGAGCTGCATGATTATATACAATAAAAGGGTAACACTTTACAATAAGGTTTCATTAGTTAACATTAGTTAATGTATTAACTAACATGAACTAACCATGAGCAATACATTTGTTACTGTATTTGTTAATCTTTGTTAACGTTAGTACGGACGGATGGACGGACGAATGGATGGATGGATGGACGAATGGATGGATGGATGGATGGATGGACGGATTGACCGATAGATAGATGTATGGATTGACAGATGGATGGACGGACGGACGGACGGACGGACTGATAGATAGATAGATAGATAGATAGATAGATAGATAGATAGATAGATAGATAGATAGAATATGTCTATGAAGGATTGTATTACTGTGTTGTGAATCCCAATGATGAAAAAGCATTTTCAGTAACTTTTGACAAAGTTTGGATTTGAAAACAAAATAATGGAGCTTCTGCTGCTTCATACGGACCGCAAACGGATCATGTGTGAAACCGTTACACTTTCATTTAATGGAAAAGTGCAACTCGTACACTCAGCCCAGCATCTAATTTTGTGCTAAACAGAATAAAGGAAAAGAATGCATGGTTGGAAAGCAACACTTTTTAAAATTTTTGGTTAGTTACTCTTTCAGTAACTTGTGTGATTTTAGGGTATTCAGAAACCAGACTCCCAGGTCTGCATGAAGAGAAGACACTATAAATATCACAACGAAGGCTAATAAAATGATGGAGGGCGTGATTATGAGCAGATAAGCAAAGAGTCTGGGCTGAGTGAAGCTACTGATTGCCCCATGTCACGCTTTTATTATATCTAATGGCTTAGCCAGACAGAAGAATATATTGATATTGTTGAGAAGTGACCCAAGATAAATCAATCAATTAAACACCACTGGGGCTATTGCTACAGTGGTCATTGCTGCAGATAGTAATTATTATTGCAAAATTGAAACTGAAAACCAATTGCTGATGTCTTGGTCGATAAAACTTAATGAGTCTGTTCATTCCAATAGTAAGAATGAGTTTAAGATGCACTTTGCACCATTCTCATGGGCCAGCTGCAGGATAAATGTCTGTGTACCTGCAGACAAAGGATTTGTGTGTGTGTGTGTGTGTGTGTGCAAATATTTGATGCAATCATGGTTCTGATAAACTCTGACCACCATTTGGCATCTAAAGTCCTTGCTTGTTTGTGTGGAAATGGTTATTGCTGTTCAGAAAACACGTTCCAATGGAGTTGATATAAATTACCTTAGGTTTCTTTGTTTTGCTTCTCACCTTGTTGCCAGACTCATTGTTGAAACAAACATCCCAGTGTAATTTTCTGAATAATTGGTATTATTTATTCACATTTTGAAGCTGAACTTGTGCTCTGTTGGGAGCATTGTTTTGTGTTAGTAATACATGGCAAAGGCCAGCTGGATATCAGATGGAGTAACTATTGCCCACCGAGACCAGGCAAACATATGGTGCAGTTCTTTGTTCTCATAAAACTAAGATTCAGATTTTTTTCTCTTTTTTTTTTCTTTCAGTTTTAAAAGTATTGCTAGCTGGATGCTGTTTGATATTACGCTTTAATTACAGGTTTCCGGAGCATTTTCTTTCTCAGAACTGGCATCTCCTGCAATTATAATTTTACCCTTGATAGGAGTTAAATAATAGAGAACATATACGTGCCCTCATTCAAAACCTTGTCAACATCTTTGAACTGAATTAGATATTCACCCTGGGCAATTATAAAATGCTAGAACTATGTTTAGTTAAAATATTCCTAGTTCTAGGAATAATTCCTAGTAGGAGACAGCGTTGGTTTTCGGACTGTGAATACTGCTTCAGGTTCATGGATTTTAATGTCTTTCCTTGCCTGATTCATTGTGATTTGTAGTTTAGGTAATATATCATTGTTCCTGATGTACGGAGCCCTTAAAAGGACATGGTGATGGAATATAGAAATATGAATGTTTTGCGTTCCCCTGAGGAACTTTGCGTTCTCTCACATTTTGTGTTCCTCTGAGAAACTTTGCGTTTGCTCACATTTTGCGTTCCTCTGAGAAACATTGCGTTCGTTCGCAAAATGCGTGTTCCCCAAGAAACTTTGCTTTCACTCTCATGTTTTGCGTTTCTCTGAGAAACTTTGCGTTCGCTCGCATGTTTTGTGTTCCCCAAGAAACTTTGCTTTCACTCTCGTTTTGCGTTTCTCTGAGAAACTTTGCGTTCGCGCGCATGTTTTGCGTTTCTCTGAGAAACTTTGCGTGTTTCTCTGAGAAACTTTGCGTCTGCTCTCATGTTTTGCGTTTCTCTGAGAAACTTTGTTAGCTCATGTTTTGTGTTCCCTGAGAAACTTTGCTTTCACTCGCATGTTTTGTGTTCCCCAAGAAACTTTGCGTTCGCTCTCATGTTTTGCGTTTCTCTGAGAAACTTTGGGTTCGCTCATGTTTTGTGTTCCTCTGAGAAACTTTGCGTTCGCTCGCATGTTTTGTGTTCCTGAGAAACTTTGTGTTCGCTCGCATGTTTTGTGTTCCTGAGAAACTTTGTTCGCTCGCATGTTTTGTGTTCCTCTGAGAAACCTTGTTCGCTCGCATGTTTTGTGTTCCTGAGAAACTTTGCGTTCGCTCGCATGCTTTGTGTTCCTCTGAGAAACCTTGTGTTCACTCGCATGTTTTGTATTCCTGAGAAACTTTGCGTTCGCTCGCAAGCTTTGTGTTCCTCTGAGAAACTTTGTGTTCACTCGCATGTTTTGTGTTTCTGAGAAACTTTGTGTTCACTCGCATGTTTTGTGTTCCTGAGAAACTTTGTGTTCGCTTGCATGTTTTGTGTTTGCTTGCAGGTTTTGTGTTCGCTCTCATGTTTTGTGTTCCTGAGAAACTTTGCGTTCGCTCGCATTTTTTGTGTTCCTCTGAGAAACTTTGTGTTCGCTTGCATGTTTTGTGTTCCTCTGAGAAACTTTGTGTTCGCTTGCATGTTTTGTGTTCCTCTGAGAAACTTTGCATTTGCTCGCAAAATGTCATCCCCGAGAAACCGTTATCTCGCATTTTTTGCATTCATCTGAGAAACTTTGCATTCGCTTGGAAAATGTGTTACCCTAGAACTTTGTGTTTACGCGCATGTTTTCCATTCCTCTGAGAAACTTTGCATTTGCTCACAAAATGTTGTAATGTGACTAATTTTTTTCCCCCTCCCATCTCATATAGGTTTTTCATCATAATGTCCCTTTAGGGGCTCCGTACTGGTGCAACATTCAAACCCTTTTGACTTTTGACACCACAGACTACTAAATATGATGATTCCCTTTGTGAGGGTCCGTCATCCAAAAATAATGCAACTTTTCATGCCAAAAAGATTATGAATATGTGTAAAATATTATCTGGAATATATTTATCTTTTTTCTGCCCACTATTTTATTTTATAAATATTGACTTTACTTTTTACACTACTTTTTACTACCTCTGGAGCTCCATGGACCCAACTTAAGAGCCCCATGTCATAGAGAAACAGCAGTGGAACACCATACTGCACCACACTGGTGTTCGTCAATGGATTATTTTCCATAAAAATACAACCCTTCCCATGTACTGTATTCAAATAACACAAGCATAATTAAGAAAACACAGCATGCTGGTGGGTTTTTATGAAAGTATGGAAAGCAGCACATTTTTTCCAAACACACTATATATTTTAATAATTTTCTTCACAACTGATAACCCATCCTATTGCTTGGTTTCATAATTAATATGATATTAAAGATGGCACAGCATGAACGAGAGCAATTCCAATTTCTGAGCCATTGTCTCCAAATAGGGTAAAGAAATTCTCCTCTGATTACAAATCAGAACAGCGTCTTTGTAACATTTGGTCCATTAGAGGTGATGGATTGTATTCCACTCAAGTATTCTGCAATGCAAATATTTGCAGAGTCTTGTAATCTATACTGCGTTTGCTGTTGTTATTTTCTTCTTTATTCAGTGGATCAGCACAAATGCTAATCTGTTGCAACTACATTGTTTATCATTATTTAATGCCTAATTTATGAACCAGGACTACTTAAAGCTCAGAAACTGGCATGAAAACAAAATTAAATTAATTATGGATGGAAATACCAAACAAGTGAAAGGGGTTAGAATGTTTGTTGTTGTTGCTGTGCTAATAATGAATTTGCTAGCAAATGTGATGGGAGTTTTATGAGCGTATAGGCTATGGTCTTAGCATTGTTGGTTATATAGCTTGCACTCCTAAAATTAAGTGTAAAAAATAAATAACCATAAAGTGTTTTACAGTGGACAGTCATTCTCAGTGACCACCCCACAGTTTAAACAAAGATTTTACTGGTGGCATGCATGGGTTTAAATCATAAAAATTGACATCTAAAACAGGCAACTGAACACTATATGGATGCATTTGCATATTTTCTTTAATATTAGATAGGCCTAAGATATTTGCGTGTGGAGTGACCATAGCTGCATTTATAAATTATATTAATGCATTTGTTTTAGCATACTTAAATTCACATTGACATTATGAAAAATAAAAAGAGGTTTTTAAAAAGGGCGAGAAAAATATGACTGTATATGTATATATATTTTCAAGTAGTCAGTGTGCTGCTTGTATAGATTTACTGTCCTCTGAAAATAACTTAACATACAGCCATTATTGTCAAAATAGCTGGCAACAAAAGTGAGTACACCCTAAGTGATAACAGCGGTACGTTGTTTAACCATACAAAGCCACATGTCCTATTCATCATGTTCATGTTTTTGTCTGTTTGACAGGACCATACATATTTGTGTATCTTGTATTAGAGCAGTTAAAATTTGGTGCTTTGTGTATAATTATCTCATACTGACCACTGGATGTTCAACATGGCACCTCATGTCAAAGAACTCTCTGAGGATTTGAGAATTAGAATTGTTGCTCTCCACAAAGATGGCCTAGGCTATAAGAAGATAGGTAACACCCTGAATCTGAGTTACAGTACATTGGCCGGGGTCATACAGAGGTTTTCCAAGACGGGTTCCACTCAGAACAGGCCTCGCAAGGGTCGATCAAAGAAGTTGAGTCCTCGTGCTGTGCGTCAGGTGCAGAAACTGGCTTCAAAAGCCATGAGTGCTGCCAGCATTGCTTTTAGAGGTTGCAGAATTGGCAGGTCCGCTTGTCAGTGCTGTGTGAGCATGTGTGGTGACGCCCTGGTGAGGAGTACCAAGAAAATTGTGTCTTGCCTACAGTCAAGCATGGTGGTGGTAGCATCATGGTCTGTGGCTGCATGAGTGCTGCTGGTACTGGGGAGCTGCGCTTCATTGAGGGAAACATGAATTCCAACATGTACTGTGACATTCTGAAGCAGAACATGATGGCCTCGCTTCAGAAACTGGGCCGAACAGCAGTTTTCCAACATGTTAACGACCTCAAACACACCGCCAAGATGACAACTGCTCTTGCTGAGGAAGCTGAAGGTGATGGAGTGGCCAAGTATGTCTCCAGACCTGAACCCTATTGAGCACCTGTGGGGCATCCTCAAGCGGAAGGTGGAGAAGTGCCATGTGTTTAACATCCAGCAGCTCCGTGATGTCATTATGGAGGAGTGGAAGAGGATCCCAGCAACAACCTGTGCAGCTCTGGTGAATTCCATGCCCATGAGGATTAAGGCAGTGCTAGATAACAATGGTTCTCACACAAAATATTGACACTTTTGACATGTTCACTTAGGGTGTACTCACTTTTGTTGCCAGCTATTTTGACAATAATGCCTGTATGTTGAGTTTTTTTTAGAGGACAGGAGATCTATACTGCTATACAAGCTGCACATTGACTACTCTAAAGTATATCCAGTTTTCATTTCTATAGTATTGTCTCTTGATAACATAATAAAATTGTTGCTGAAATGTGAGGGGTGTACTCACTTTTGTGAGATATATATATATATATACACTCACCTAAAGGATTATTAGGAACACCATACTAATACTGTGTTTGACCCCCTTTCGCCTTCAGAACTGCCTTAATTCTACGTGGCATTGATTCAACAAGGTGCTGAAAGCATTCTTTAGAAATGTTGGCCCATATTGATAGGATAGCATCTTGCAGTTGATGGAGATTTGTGGGATGCACATCCAGGGCACGAAGCTCCCGTTCCACCACATCCCAAAGATGCTCTATTGGGTTGAGATCTGGTGACTGTGGGGGCCATTTTAGTACAGTGAACTCATTGTCATGTTCAAGAAACCAATTTGAAATGATTCGAGCTTTGTGACATGGTGCATTATCCTGCTGGAAGTAGCCATCAGAGGATGGGTACATGGTGGTCATAAAGGGATGGACATGGTCAGAATCAATGCTCAGGTAGGCCGTGGCATTTAAACGATGCCCAATTGGCACTAAGGGGCCTAAAGTGTGCCAAGAAAACATCCCCCACACCATTACACCACCACCACCAGCCTGCACAGTGGTAACAAGGCATGATGGATCAATGTTCTCATTCTGTTTACGCCAAATTCTGACTCTACCATCTGAATGTCTCAACAGAAATCGAGACTCATCAGACCAGGCAACATTTTTCCAGTCTTCAACTGTCCAATTTTGGTGAGCTCGTGCAAATTGTAGCCTCTTTTTCCTATTTGTAGTGGAGATGAGTGGTACCCGGTGGGGTCTTCTGCTGTTGTAGCCCATCCGCCTCAAGGTTGTGCGTGTTGTGGCTTCACAAATGCTTTGCTGCATACCTCGGTTGTAACGAGTGGTTATTTCAGTCAAAGTTGCTCTTCTATCAGCTTGAATCAGTCGGCCCATTCTCCTCTGACCTCTAGCATCAACAAGGCATTTTCGCCCACAGGACTGCCGCATACTGGATGTTTTTCCCTTTTCACACCATTCTTTGTAAACTCTAGAAATGGTTGTGCGTGAAAATCCCAGTAACTGAGCAGATTGTGAAATACTCAGACCGGCCCGTCTGGCACCAACAACCATGCCACGCTCAAAATTGCTTAAATCACCTTTCTTTCCCATTCTGACATTCAGTTTGGAGTTCAGGAGATTGTCTTGACCAGGACCACACCCCTAAATGCATTGAAGCAACTGCCATGTGATTGGTTGATTAGATAATTGCATTAATGAGAAATTGAACAGGTGTTCCTAATAATCCTTTAGGTGAGTGTGTATATATATATATATATATATATAAGACTGCTTCTACAAACATTTGTGAAAGAATGGGTCGCTCTCAGGAGCTCAGTGAATTCAAGCGTGGTGCCGTGATAGGTTGCCACCTGTGCAATAAGTCCATTAGTCCAAATTTCCTCACTACTAAATATTCTACAGTCAACTGTTAGTGGTATTATAACAAAGTGGAAGCAACTGGGCAAATCAGCCACAACAGCAACTCAGCCACAAAGTGGTAGGCCACATAAAATCAGAGCGGGCATGATGAGGCGCACAAAAGTCGCCAAATTTCTGCAGAGTCAATAGCTACAGACCTCCAAACTTCGTGTGGCCTTCAGATTAGCTCAAGAACAGTGCGTAGAGAGCTTCATGGAATGGGTTTCCATGGCCAAGCAGCTGCATCCAAGCCTTACATCACCAAGTGCAATGCAAAGTGTGGGATGCATTGGTGTAAAGCACGCCGCCACTGGACTCTAGAGCAGTGGAGACGTGTTCTCTGGAGTGACGAATCACGCTTCTCTGTCTGGCAATCCGATGGACGAGTCTGGGTTTGGCGGTTTCCAGGAGAACGGTACTTGCCTGACTGCATTGTGCCAAGTGTAAAATTTGGTGGAGGGGGGATTATGGTCTGGGGTTGTTTTTCAGGGGTTGGGCTTGGCCCCTTAGTTCCAGTGAAAGGAACTCTTAATGCTTCAGCATACCAAGACATTTTGGACAATTTCATGCTCCCAACTTTGTGGGAACAGTTTGGGGATGGCCCCTTCCTGTTCCATCATGACTGCGCACCAGTGCACAAAGCAAGGCCCATAAAGACATGGATGAGCGAGTTTGGTGTGGAGGGACTTGACTGGCCTCAACCCGATATAACACCTTTGGGATGAATTAGAGCGGAGACTGCGAGCCAGGCCTTCTCGTCCAAAATCAGTGCCTGACCTCACAAATGCGCTTCTAGAAGAATAGTCAAAAATTCCCATAAACACACTCCTAAACCTCGTGGAAAGCCTTCCCAGAAGAGTTGAAGCTGTTATAGCTGCAAAGGGTGGGCCAACTCCATATTAAACCCTACGGATTAAGAATGGGATGTCATTAAAGTTCATCTGCATGTAAAGGCAGACGTCCCAAAACTAGCGTTAAAAAGACATTTTTTTTTAAAATATGTTGCTCATTGTTAGTTCATGTTTGCTAATCTATTAACTAATGTTAACAAATGGGACCTTATTGAAAAGTGTTACCATATACAGTGGGGAGAACAAGTATTTGATACACTGCCGATTTTGCAGGTTTGCCCACTTACAAAGCATGTAGACATCTGTAATTTTTATCATAGGTACTCTTCATCTGTGAGTGACGGAATCTAAAACAAAAATTATGCTGGAAGACCCAGCCACGACCCATCTTCAATGCTCTTACTGAGGGAAGGAGGTTGTTGGCCAAGATCTCACGATACATGGCCCCATCCATCCTCCCTTCAATACGGTGCAGTCGTCCTGTCCCCTTTGCAGAAAAGCATCCCCAAAGAATGATGTTTCCACCTCCATACTTCACGGTTGGGATGGTGTTCTTGGGGTTGTACTCATCCTTCTTCTTCCTCCAAACACGGCGAGTGGAGTTTAGACCAAAAAGCTCTATTTTTGTCTCATCAGACCACATGACCTTCTCCCATTCCTCCTCTGGATCATCCAGATGGTCACTGGCAAACTTCAGACGGGCCTGGACATGCGCTGGCTTGAGCAGGAGGACCTTGCGTGCGCTGCAGGATTTTAATCCATGACGGCGTAGTGTGTTACTAATGGTTTTCTTTGAGACTGTGGTCCCAGCTCTCTTCAGGTCATTGACCAGGTCCTGCCGTGTAGTTCTGGGCTGATCCCTCACCTTCCTCATGATCATTGATGCCCCACGAGGTGAGATCTTGCATGGTGCCCCAGACCGAGGGAGATTGACCGTCATCTTGAACTTCTTTCATTTTCTAATAATTGCGCCAACAGCTGTTGCCTTCTCACCAAGCTGCTTGCCTATTGTCCTGTAGCCCATCCCAGCCTTGTGCAGGTCTACAATTTTATCCCTGATGTCCTTACACAGCTCTCTGGTCTTGGCCATTGTGGAGAGGTTGGAGTCTGTTTGATTGAGTGTGTGGACAGGTGTCTTTTATACAGGTAACAAGTTCAAACAGGTGTAGTTAATACAGGTAATGAGTGGAGAACAGGAGGGCTTCTTAAAGAAAAACTAACAGGTCTGTGAGAGCCGGAATTCTTACTGGTTGGTAGGGGATCAAATACTTATATCATGCAATAAAATGCAAATTAATTATTTAAAAATCATACAATGTGATTTTCTGGATTCCGTCTCTCACAGTTGAAGAGTACCTATGATAAAAATTACAGACCTCTACATGCTTAGTAAGTAGGAAAACCTGCAAAATCGGCAGTGTATCAAATACTTGTTCTCCCCACTGTATGTATAAAATTAGTTTGTAGTTCAGTCATGAAATTCTAGATGGCGCAGGTTAATTGGACCTTTACATGCAATCTGCAAGCAATCACATCATTGACACAAGCTGATTGGCTCCACTGATCCTGCAGCCAATAAGATTGCTTGCTCAACATTTAAATAGTCTGGTTCAGTGTTTGCTGTAAGCTAGTCCTGCAGAGATATCCTCTGAAACCCTTCACCTCCCCCAGCTCCAACTGTCTAGATCTGGTACGGGATTTATGTAGGCCTATATCTATTTATGCAGCAGCATATCTTACATGCTCACAGCAGCGTGTCTGTGTATCTATTAGCAGTAATAAGTCCATACTTGCTCTGGAGCAGCAGCGGCGTAGATCTAGTTCGTCAAGACCAAATACATTAACATTGCCAATTTTTTCGAAAGTTGTCATGATTGAACTAAAATATAACAACAATAACCTTTTACTCTTGAACGAAACATATCACTGCTTCAAAAAATCATGTAGAGCTGAAAATCTTAGTCATAAGGTGATCAAGTTTTAATCTTAAATAAATGATATACAGTAGTTAAACATTGTACATGGTCATGTTGTAGCAAACTCCATCAACAACTTTATCATTCAGTGTGTTGATTCCATAACTGTTTTGAATGTAGCATTATCTATCTAGTAAAATAAACATACTGGCTAAAAATAAATAATAAATAAAAAGCCAGTTTCATGCTGCCACTGGGGGTTCTGAGTTTTTATAGATTCCCATGGTGAACCAGCTTCTCCTCTGCAGTGATTTAGGCTAAATCCAGATCACACTGGCTCACAGCTAATCCCACAGGATCAAACGCTGGAGTGTCCCTCACAACAGAGGTGCTGAAGAACTGGACTATACCACTAGACTGGCATTTTAACCCTGTATTTCTTACTCTGCAGAATGTCATGACGTTTTGATTCTAAATTCTAATTTTCTCACTACATTTACTATAGAGTTGTTAAATTTTGCTACTACAGACTCTAAACGTATAGTGTACAGCAACTATAAGAAAGAGAACTACAATCCATTCTTAAGTTGATTCCCCCTACATACAATAATAGTAATAAGACTTCCAGGGATCACTTTGCCTTTTTGCAGTTTCTTGTTTAAATCCTGGAGGAACAAAAAGCCGAACTGCTAATGGCGAAATATGTGTGAGAGAGACAAACTGCAGTATGACAGTTACTGAAAGTACTATAGCAGTACCATAATACTGTGCTCATAAAAGACTGCATATTCTTGGTATGCATGTTCTCTTAGACTCAAACCTATGGCTTTGGTTTTATTACCACTCCACTTTTCTAGTTACAGGACCATATTTTTGTACTATGATATTTACATGGTACTAAGAGGTCCACGACATGGCATGTCCAAAAAACATTTACTATGGTAGTAGTTCTGAACGAACAAATGAATGAATAGTACTTTTTTGTTAGCGGAGTAGGTCATTGGAAAGGAAATAAAGGATGAAAATAGCTGAAATGTAGTAAAATATATGATCAGCTCCAAAAAAAAATAAAAATAAAATAAACAGAAAAGAAGACAACAATTGTCCAATATTTGATTTGGCATGTCTTTGAAAACACTCTTTTTCTTTCCTCACAATGGCTGGTTTATCGACCTTCTATCCTGTTAGCAAATGTAAACATGGCCTTCTGTTTGAATGTTGTTTCTCGCAGCTAAGACAGGTTTGCCCTAAAGATCACTCATAATGGGGTTGTTCCAGCCCTGCAGGATGATCCATTGGTGGAGCAGGTTTGATTAGGGAGCAATCTTTCCTCTTCAGGAAATCATTAACACAGCAGTGAGACAGGAGCGAGCAGAAGCCTCATTTTTCCAATGCCAGGATGATCTATAAAAGGCGGCATTGGGGGGGGGGAAACGCAGGTAACCTGATTTGTGTGAGCCAGAGAGAGAGAGAGAGAGATAAAATAGATTGTCTCTTCATGGTTATGACTAATGCTCCAGTGTTTCCCTTTCCGAGGAAACATTGCTGGATTCTGGGATTGCCTCAAATGAGGGTTCAGTCAAAGTAATAACTAAATAAGGTTGAGATAAATTATTAATTTTTGAAATATGATGTAGCCATGGGAGTATGTAGGGTCCAATTCTCACTATTAACTAACAATTAACTTCAACTTTTCCCTCAAAAAAACTCCTAATTACTGCTCATTAATAATTAGTAAGGTAGTTGTTAAGTTTAGGTATTGGGTAGGATTAAGATATGTAGAATATGGTCATGCAGAATAAGGCATTAATATGTGCTTTATAAGTACTAATAAACAGCCAATATCCCAGTACAAACCCGATTCCAAAAAAGTTGGGACACTGTACAAATTGTGAATAAAAACAGAATGCAATGATATGGAAGTTTCAAATTTCAGTATTTTATTCAGAATACAACATAGATGACATATCAAATGTTTAATCTGAGAAAATGTATAATTTTAAGGGAAAAATAAGTTGATTTTAAATTTCATGGCATCAACACATCTCAAAAAAGTTGGGACAAGGCCATGTTTACCACTGTGTGGCATCCCCTCTTCTTTTTATAACAGTCTGCAAACGTCTGGGGACTGAGGAGACAAGTTGCTCAAGTTTAGGAATAGGAATGTTGTCCCATTCTTGTCTAATACAGGCTTCTAGTTGCTCAACTGTCTTAGGTCTTCTTTGTCGCATCTTCCTCTTTATGATGCGCCAAATGTTTTCTATGGGTGAAAGATCTGGACTGCAGGCTGGCCATTTCAGTACCCGGATCCTTCTACGCAGCCATGATGTTGTAATTGATGCAGTATGTGGTCTGGCATTGTCATGTTGGAAAATGCAAGGTCTTCCCTTAAAGAGACGACGTCTGGATGGAGCATATGTTGTTCTAGAACTTGGATATACCTTTCAGCATTGATGGTGCCTTTCCAGATGTGTAAGCTGCCCATGCCACACGCACTCATGCAACCCCATACCATCAGAGATGCAGGCTTCTGAACTGAGCGCTGATAACAACTTGGGTTGTCCTTGTCCGCTTTAGTCCGGATGACATGGCGTCCCAGTTTTCCAAAAAGAACTTCAAATTTTGATTCGTCTGACCACAGAACAGTTTTCCACTTTGCCACAGTCCATTTTAAATGAGCCTTGGCCCAGAGAAAACGCCTGCGCTTCTGGATCATGTTTAGATATGGCTTCTTTTTTGACCTATAGAGTTTTAGCCGGCAACGGCGAATGGCACGGTGGATTGTGTTCACCGACAATGTTTTCTGGAAGTATTCCTGAGCCCATGTTGTGATTTCCATTACAGTAGCATTCCTGTATGTGATGCAGTGCCGTCTAAGGGCCCGAAGATCACGGGCATCCAGTATGGTTTTCCGGCCTTGACCCTTACACACAGAGATTGTTCCAGATTCTCTGAATCTTTGGATGATATTATGCACTGTAGATGATGATAACTTCAAACTCTTTGCAATTTTTCTCTGAGAAACTCCTTTCTGATATTGCTCCACTATTTTTCGCCGCAGCATTGGGGGAATTGGTGATCCTCTGCCCATCTTGACTTCTGAGAGACACTGCCACTCTGAGAGGCTCTTTTTATACCCAATCATGTTGCCAATTGACCTAATAAGTTGCAAATTGGTCCTCCAGCTGTTCCTTATATGTACATTTAACTTTTCCGGCCTCTTATTGCTACCTGTCCCAACTTTTTTGGAATGTGTAGCTCTCATGAAATCCAAAATGAGCCAATATTTGGCATGACATTTCAAAATGTCTCACTTTCAACATTTGATATGTTATCTATATTCTATTGTGAATAAAATATAAGTTTATGAAATTTGTAAATTATTGCATTCCTTTTTTATTCACAATTTGTACAGCGTCCCAACTTTTTTGGAATCGGGTTTGTAATATGCATGCCAATAAGCAACTCGTTCATAGTGAAAATTGGAACCTAAACTAAAGTGTTACCAAAATCTGATATAGTTTCCAGTGCCATTTTCATCTTGTTGTTTAAATGTCAGTATCAAACAATTTCATTTCTGTTCCTGGTTCAGAGACCTTTCTTTGAAGAAACAGTGATTTGTCATTCTTTATTCAGGCCAGACCTAAAGGTGATGTGTATATATATTTCTTTCTATGTTAAAACTTTCTTCTATCCCAGTTTACTGTGGCAAAACAACTAAAATGCATTAGTAAGTTAGTCTTAGATGGCACACATGGTCCATTCACTGACCATCTGACGGGGGGCGGAAACATACCATACTAACCCATTCATTTTGTTAACAAATAAATCAGCAATGCACTGGAAATTTAGTGACATCCCCACAGTTGTGGTCTTGACCGGTCTTGAAATAAAGTCCTCTTAGTCTGAGATTGAGACAAGGCCGAGTACAAATGCGGTCGAGACAGAGACAATACTAAGACCTCCAAAATACGGTCTCAAGACCGGTCTCGAGTACTACAACACTAGTGGATGGAGACGGTTTTTAGGTTCGTTCAGGTTAGGTGCTCACACGTGTCTAAACTGTGTAATGTAGGATGTCATTAGGATACATTATACCACAATATATCATTTCTAGGGGTGTCAATACATTAACATTTTTAATTTTGGTAACCAATGTATGTTTTTACACATGGATGGATGGGGCCTCCTTGCCTATTGTATCTATTTGTGCGTTCATGTCATATCAGAATTGTCTAAATGGAGTACTTGCACTGAGCTTTGTGATGTTTTTTCTTTCTTCTTCAAATATCGCAGCTCGCAAGTTTCCACTTATGCACACCATATTGCCAAAAGTTTTGGGATGCCTGCCTTTACATGCACATGAACTTTAATGACATCCCATTCTTAATCTGTAGGGTTTAATATGGAGTTGGCCCACCCTTTGCAGCTATAACAGCTTCCACTCTTCTGGGAAGGCTTTCCACAAGGTTTAGGAGTGCGTTTATGGGAATTTTTGACCATTCTTCTAGAAGCGCATTTGTGAAGTCAGGCACTGATGTTGGACGAGAAGGCCTGGCTCGCAGTCTCCGCTCTAATTCATCCCAAAGGTGTTCTATATGTCATGTTGGAACAGGAAGGGGCCATCCCCAACCTGTTCCCACAAAGTTGGGAGCATGAAATTGTCCAAAATGTCTTGGTATGCTGAAGCATTAAGAGTTCCTTTCACTGGAACTAAGGGGCCAACCCCTGAAAAAACAACCCCACACCAGAATCCCCCCTCCACCAAACTTTACACTTAGCACATTGCAGTCAGGCAAGTACTGTTCTCCTGGCAACCGCCAAACCCAGACTCGTCCATCGGATTGCCAGACAGAGAAGTGTGATTCGTCACTCCAGAGAACATGTCTCCACTGCTCTAGAGTCCGGCGGCGTGCTTTACACCACTGCATCAGACGCTTTGCATTGCAAGGCAAGGCAAGTTTATTTATATAGCACATTTCATACACACTGGTAATTCAGAGTGCTTTACACAGAAATAGAATTAAAATATTCATAAGAAAATAAAATTTAAAAAATATAACCTGAAACACCCCTACTGGAGTGGAAGAAAAATGGAGAGTCAGGTTCGCGATTTTACTATTTATATTTGTCAGGTAACTGCGTTTAAACAGTACCCTTGCAGACAAATCTTCCTGGAACCACCAGGGCTATACATATCTATCCGTCAGAGCAGATCTAAGCGGATCGTCCTCGCGCCGGAGGGATTACGGTTTAAAAAATATTTGTCAGGTCACTGTGTGTTTAAACAGTACCCTTGCAGACAAATCTTCCTGGCCTAACTCTAGGGCTAACAAGATTGCTCTCCCTTCTCTCAACTTCTTCCACCCAGACAGCCTTAACAAAATAATAAAATAAAAAAGGGATAATTAAAACAGTTATAATAAGAATTAAAAGAAATAAAAACATGATACAGGTATAAAATAATTAAAAGAGTAAAAAGATGCGGACGTACAACGGCACAGTAAAAACAGTCATAAAAAGAATTAAAAGAATAAAGAGATGATACTTTAAGATAAAATGCAATCAGTCGGACGTACAGTGGCACAGTGCTCATTCAGTAAATGCACAGCTAAACAGATGTGTTTTGAGTCTGGATTTGAATGTAGCTACTGCTGGAGTACATCTGATCTGTTCAGGAAGCTGGTTCCAGCTACGGCTGGCATAATAGCTAAAAGCAGACTCTCCTTGCTGTGAGTGAACCCTTGGTATTTCTAACTGACTTGATCCTGCTGATCTGAGTGATCTGTTAGGTTTATATTCTATCAGCATATCTGAAATGTATTGAGGTCCGAGGCCATTGAGTGATTTATAAACAAGTAACAGTACTTTAAAATCAATTCTAAATGTAACCAGAAGCCAGTGCAAGGACCTGAGGACTGGTGTTATATGTTCATATTTTCTGGTTCTGCTCAGAATCCTGGCAGCAGCGTTCTGTATGAGCTGCAGCTGTCTAATGGTCTTTTTGGGAAGGCCGGTAAGGAGTCCATTACAATAGTCTACCCTGCTGGTGATGAAAGCATGAACAAGTTTCTCTAAGTCTTGCCTGGAAACAAAGCATCTAATTCGTGCAGTATTTTTGAGATGATAGTATGATGATTTAGTTATTGCTTTTACATGACTTTTGAAACTAAGGTCCGACTCTAAAATCACACCAAGATTCCTGACTTGATTTTTAGTTTTTAGACCCCTAGCATCAAGGTATGCATTCACTTTGAAAATTTCATCTTTGTTTCCAAATGCAGTGACTTCAGTTTTGTCTTTGTTTAACTGAAGAAAGTTTTGGCACATCCAACTGTTAATTTCATCAGTGCATTTGCACAGAGAGTCAATGGGGCTGTAGTTGTTAGGCGATAGGGCTAAGTAGATCTGTGTGTCGTCTGCATAGCAGTGGTAAGCAATTAGGTTCTCTCTCATGATTTGGCTCAATGGGAGCATGTACAGGTTGAATAGGAGTGGCGCAAGAATTGAGCCTTGTGGGACTCCGCATGTCATGGATGTCCACTCAGACTTATGGTCACCAATACTCACATAATAACCTCTCCCATCTAAGTATGATCTGAACCATTTAAGGACCATCCCAGAAAGCCCAACCCAGTTTTCCAGCCTGTCAAGAAGAATGTTGTGATCGACAGTGTCAAATGCAGCACTGAGGTCGAGTAGCACCAGCACTGATAATTTGTCTGTATCTGTATTGAGGCGAATATCATTTATTATCTTTGAGCGTTGTTTCTGTGCTGTGATGTGGTCGGAAGCCAGATTGAAAATTGTCCAAATATCCATTTGATCTGAAGAATTTATTCAGCTGATTGAAAACAACTTTTTCAATTATCTTGCCTATAAAGGGGAGATTTGAGACTAGTCTATAGTTGCTTAAAATGGTCTTATCCAGATTGCTCTTTTTCAGGAGGGGCTTAACAACTGCAGTTTTAAGGGACTTTGGAAAAGTCCCAGAAAGAAGTGAGGAATATACCACTTCTAGTAGATCTGCTTCTAGACAGTTAAACACACTTTTGAAAAAAGAAGTGGGAAGTGTGTCGAGAGAGCAAGTTGATGTTTCAAGGTGCTATACAGTTTCTTCCAAAATTGTACCATCAATTACCTCGAAATCAGACATAGTGACTAATTTCTGAAATTAGTGAGTCTTTCTGACCTCAGCACAACATGAGGATATACTGATCACCTGTCTGATATTATTGATCTTCTCAGAAAAAAAGGAGCAAACTCATTGCATTTGCTTTCGGAGAGCAATTCACTGGGAATGTGACTTGGGGGGTTTGTTAATCTCTCTACAGTAGCAAAAAGAGTGCGGGTGTTGTTTAAGTTGCTGTTTATAATATTTGAGAAGAAGGTCTGTCTAGCTGTGGCTACTTCCACATTGAAAGCATGAAGGCTGTCTTTATAGATATTAGTTTTTTGCCACATGTGCTCAGCTTTTCTGCATTTTCTTTTCATACTTTGAACTGCTGTTGTGTTTCTCCAAGGAGCTTTAGGTCTGCCATTCTTTTTCCTGACTTTCACTGGCGCAATGTCATCAATGACATTCTTCACTTTGGAGTTAAAGGAATCAAGGAGAAAATCAACAGTGTATGCAGATGGTGTCAGAGATATGGCCTTCATAAACAGCACACTAGTGTTCTCATTTAAGCATCTCTTTTTGACAGACAGATCTAGCTTCAATGGCAGGAGAGATCAATATATCAAAGAAGATACAGAAATGATCAGACAGTGCTACATCCTTAATAACAATCGATGAAATGTTTAGACCCTTGCTGATAAGTAAATCTAGAGTGTGACCACGATTGTGTGTGGGTCCATGTACATGCTGAGTCAGATCAAAAGTGTTTAGATCTTTTGCTGTACTGGCTTCAGCATTGTCAATGTGAATGTTAAAATCCCCAGCAGTAGCAAAACAGTCAAACTCAGACGAGATTGCTGATAGCAGCTCTGTAAAGTCCTCAACAAAGGCTGGAGAGTATTTCGGAGGCCTGTAAATAATGATAAGTAGAATGCGTGGAGCACCTTTTAACACAGTACCCAGATATTCGAAAGACAGGTAATCACCAAATGACACTTGCTTACATTGATAGACATCTTTAAATAAAGCAGCTACACCTCCACCTCTCCTAACCGCTCTGCAGACACTCATAAAAGTAAAGTTAGGAGGGGCTGTTTCATTGAGGACTGTTGCACTGCGGCTGTCTTCTAGCTACGTTTCATTTAGAAACATAAAATCCAGGTTGTTTGTGGTTAAGTTGTTGACTAGAAATGATTTATTTTTAAGTGAGCAGATGTTTAAAAGTGCTAACTTAACGGTCTTACTTTTTGTCCCCACAGTAATATTAGTTTGACGTGTAATAGGCAGCAGATTACATGGGTTTGCCATATGGCTTGAGAAGGCCTTAGATTTTCTATCACATAATAAAACAGGAAATTGCACTTGGCGATATAAGGCTTGGATGCAGCTGCTCCTCCATGGAAACCCATTCCATGAAGCTCTCTACGCACTGTTCTTAAGCTAATCTGAAGGCCACATGAAGTTTGGAGGTCTGTAGCTATTAACTTGAAGTTGGCGACTTCTGCGCACTGTGTGCCTCAGCATGCGCTGACCACACTCTGTGATTGAGTGCTGTAGTCACTTAACTGACAAAACGCCACTTGAGATGAGTGTCCCGAAGAAGATTTAAATATCTGCACATTTTCAGAGACAGGAGAAGAGATATTCTGATCATTACTGCAGACAGAATTTTCCAGACTCAAACATGAAGTTTAAATGTGGTGGCTGTGAAATTGTCAATTATTTCACTATAAGCAAATGATATGTTCATGCCAAAGTTCTTACTATTCTAAGTTGTAGTGCTGTCAGAGTGTTACTGTTAAGTTTAACATCACTGAATTTCTTTAAGACAGGTACCACATATATTCAACTGTTTTAAAAGACTAGAATAAAAGCGCCACCAACGTACACAAGCAAATCCTGTTTACCAGTAAAATTCATTTATAAATGTAAACTCAACAAGTATGAAATATGATCAGGAAGGAAAAAGCACTTTTAATAAGAAGACAAGTGAAGTAATTAAACATAATTTCGGGAGGAGTAAACCCATCTAATCTTCTAATTAATGCCAGGACATAAAAGCAGCCTCTTGCATCTCCCCGTCGTCAGTTCTTTCAGCATCCCTCCTGCTCCCCTTCTCCTCCTTTACGTATTTCACATATGTAGTAGACCGATCTTGAACTCGAGTAGAATATTCTCTCCATTTGCCATGTACGCTAAGATTATATGGGCACACGAACCTGTGAAGTATTATATTTATTATTAATAATGCATATATTACAAAAACAATTCAGCTAATTCATGTTAATGCAGGTGATTCATTGTTTTAATCTACTGACAGCCCTATGCGTTCTCATGAATAACTATGTGCGCTGAACAATGTTATTGGAAACTCCTGAGCCATAATAAGAACGTGAAAGTAGTTGTGCAAATAGTCCAGGAATTACAAGATTACAAATTGGAGCTCTCGTGTTACTTTTCACTTAAAATTATCCCACTGATCAGTAAATGGGGGGAATGTTCGAAATAAATTTATATAATATGCATTTGCAATGAGATGCCTGTGAGCTGCTAGTATCTTTTGCTTCTCCATATTCCTTGCATATCCTAGACTTCCATCAATCCGTTACATTAAATAATTACAGCTTAATAAAGTCCCTATTGCAAAAGATATGTCTTCCGTGGACGGAGTATTAAAGAAATGGATGGCAGTCTTTTCTCTCAGGTTTAAGGAATGCCTTAGAGGGGGGCATTTTACACTTCTTTTCTTGTTCATGGTTGACTTCCATTGAGAATAATTGGCTAAGTGTATTTTTCATGGGAGTAATGTCTGAAAGGCTTTCTTTGTGGAGATTGGATTTCATCTAAGATTTATGAATCTGAGTACTACCTGATCAAGAAGATCGGCACAGCATATAAAATTAAATATATGGGGGTACTTAATGTGTAAAGACTTCCTGCTTCCTACTTAATGTGTATCTGTCTTCCTGCTGGGCTGTCACACACAGCCCATGTCAGGTATGTGTATGTGTTTATATACAGTAAAATCACAGCTCAAGTACATTAGCTGTCCTCCACTATAATCCATGTCCATTTACTTAGAAGGTAGCAATAACTCCACACCATGTAAACCCTTAATTTAAAATGAAAAATGACTGCCATCCCATGATGCATTTATCTGTTTGCTATTACTGACAGATAAACTATTTGGGAACAAAGCGAAATACACACAGAATTTAGCCTTTCTATAATTGTAACCCATTTGTTGTTAATGCTTGTAAATGCTAATTTGTCCATCATTTGTATGCCCATTAACACAGATTGCTCTGTGTGTGTTTGTGTTTGTGTGTGTTTGTGTGTGTGTTTGTGTGTGTGTGTGTGTGTGTGTGTGTGTGTGTTTGTTTTGGCTGGGCACCCAATGACATTGGCACTACTTTATACTGAACATCTGGACTTTGCTGTGTCGCCCATTCTGTTCTATTTTTCTCAATAATTTCCACATAAAATAGCGTACATATTCTCTCAAACAGTGAAACACTGTGATATGAATGCACATACACAGGAACATATACAAGGGCACGAGTTAAAGTGTAACTTTGCAGATTTTCAACCCGCTTTGTATATTGTATATGTAAATTAACAATGTTTGCTCGTTCTCTGTGTTACCTGGACTGAGAAATTCATGTTTATTTGTCAGCCAAAGGACTTTTGACAGCTCCAGGGCTTTCGTGAAAACTATAGATTTTACTTCGACATTACTGTAACCCCACCCACGGACAGTCAGATCGGAAGAGGGTTATTAACAGAACAGTTATTATAAGAGTAGGTTCATCACGGAAAATTGTATCATACTTTGTCTTTTCTTTAAACAGCATTATGGTAAAAATGGAACACTACGGAACAGCAGTTTCTTTCAGTTTTTTCATCAGTTTGAAATGTTGATACAAACACTGAGGTTTTTCAGAATTTCTGTTGTGGTGTTCTCTCCATATTTATGATTCTTTGCAAACTTAGCCACAGCCTACAATGTGCTGGATCCTTCACTGGAAACCGAAAGTAACCTCCATTCATAAATCCCCTCCCGTGGCCTCATGGGATAGTAAAGTATGCACACCGTATGCACACTTCAGAATCTCACCTGATGAAATAGGTCATCCGGGCACTTTTTGCCTACTTTTTTATGAGTTCTGTGAAATCGGACATACTTCTTTTGTCACATACTGTTTTTTCGCCCACTATATAATAGGGAAGTATGTCTGGTTCCCTATCTTTGTGGGGACTCAGACGTAATGGTTTTTATACTTTACAAACTGTATATTCTCTTCCCTTACACTAACCCTACCCCTAAACCTACCCATCACACAAAAACTTTTTGTGTTTTTACATTAAAAAAAAAGACTCATTCTGTATGATTTATAAGCTTGTTTCCTCATGGGGACCTCAATTTAGGTCTCCACAGTGACACGAGTCCCCATGAGTCAGTGTGCATTCAGGTTGAAGTCCCCACCGGGATAACACACACACACACACACACACACACACACACACACACACACACACACACACACACACACACACACACACACACACACACACACACACACACACAAACACACAAACACACACAAAAGGGTTAAGGGTTAGCAAGTAGAAATATCTCATTAAAGTGACAATTGCAGATTACAAATATTTGCCATATATGAAAACCAATTAAACCAGCTGAAACCAGCAAACCATCTGGTTTGTTGTTAAAGTTCTGCTTGGGACATCCATTTGGCCAGTGGAGGCCATGATTGCATGCCATGCAACTCGTAAACATGCCAGGAAAACCCAGGGCAGTGCGATTATTTCTCTCCAGGCTCTGGCTGGTGGGTCTTGACGTGTACTGATGGGGTTGTCAGCATGATACTGTTCACGGTAATCCAGTTGGGCTTGTTTAAGGGCTCGCTGCTTTAGCTCACAGCAGAAAGGCTAATTTCATCAGGCTGCATTGCTATGCATCTCAGCAAATGGCATTAGGCTCAAATGAGCTGATAGAGCCAGACGCTCTGTTGATTTATCAGCAACTATTACTCATCCTCTGCATCAGTTCCCACTGCTCTTGCCCAGCGAGCACATCTGTGAGAGAGAAAGAGAGAGAGACGGAGAAATAGATGGGAATGAAGAGGGGGGAGTATTCTTGCACTTTTAGACCATATGGGACATGCTGAACCCTAACAAAACCAAAGATTGCCATCTTCTGTTTTCAGGCCAATTTAACTCACTAGACAGATGTTTATATAATTAGCGGTGCTTGTTAGAGGTTAAGTGTGTAAGTTCTGTGTCACTAGAATCACCTGGCAAAGAGGCTTTTTAAACTCTCCAAACACCATTGTTTGAGCTTATATTGCTGTCGGCATGGTAAAATAGAGCAATGTTTTTATAGAGCCAAGGCCGTAACCACCATAGACATGGAGGTTAGCATCGACAACCCAATAGGATTTTTCCATTGGCTTTTGGATTATTGCAGAAAATAAGCTCTGGGATGATTCTTCCATGTTTTGTTCATCACGCTAATCTTCACAAATGAACACTCTGAGAGAGCAGGCACGAGTCAGTCCATTACTAATGATGTCACTCACAGAACAAACTTAAAATACTAATTATAAACAAAAATACATATTTTCCTTTGCCTCACTGGAAAAAAAAGGTGATCTACATAGAGTAAAAAAATATAAGCAATTAATTGTAGACACGTTTATAAACACGTACAGTAATTGCTTAGTTCATCAATTCAATAATAAAACATATCTACAAGTTTGCTGGAACAGTAACCAGAAAACTCACAACACTACATTATGATTTTCACATGATTAAAAAGGATTATGTATTCAAAAAGGGACCTGATCTGTGGACCAATAATGTATTTTTTTTTTTTTTTTTCTTTATAAACACCTACCACTCAGAGCACCATAGCAACCGTCTTTAAAACAACCACATCACAATGCATTGATAATGCTCTGGAAACCACCCGCAGCATCCTATGCAATATGTCTATAATGTACATGTACATTTTTATGAATAGCAAATGTGCAGAAATTGATGAAATTTAGGCAGCTCAAGTGGAGTTCTCTACTTAGGATTCTGTTCAGCTGCTGTTATCTTTTTATGCCCACATCAAACAAACCAGTGACCTTTATGTCTTATATAAGGTGACAAAGCTTCACTTTCACTGTCTCTCTCTGTCTTGCATACACTGTTTCACCCGCATACAGTCATCAAACCAACAAGATTTTGAATGAAATGGACTGAGATATATAGATCTCGAAGTTATCTACACCTATATTGCCATATTTACTAATTATAGGAATTAATATTAAAAGGCATAATTAAATACACATTTTCAAAATTATTAACTTGTTATAAGCAGGAGGGGAAAATATCTATATTTATATATTTGTGACCCATGCTGGCAAAATGAATCAGAATGAGCACATTTTCAAAAATGAGTTCGTTATTTTCACATTCTCCATTTAAAAATGATGTCTAATTTGTTGGAATGAGCTACACCTGTTTGAAGTCGATAGAGTCAATTTTGAGAAAAATCTAGTTAAAGTTTAGGTTTCAAAACAAAATCACCTAGCAACCCTACCTTAAAATCCCTGGTTATAACACCAAATGTGGCACACACCAAGTCAAAACCCATATTTATTGAAAATATTTATATAAAGAATATTTTACATTGATACCTAACTGATTTTTCTGCTTTGTCGACCATGTAGCAATCCATGTAGCAAAATTATGCAACAAAATATCAATAATAACAACAATAAACAACAAATTTCCCATCTTATGTTAACAAGTGTATTAAAAAAAAATTTCATGATTTTTCCTGCATGGATGTGAGGCCAGATTAATAGTGATCATTAGCCGTGTTTCCACTGTCGGACCAAAAGCGGGCATGCTAGTGAGTGCCAGGGCCAGTCGCGTTTCCACTGTTACTTCCGGGGCTTGATCAGGCCTCGTCGGGGCTTCCTCAGGGCCAGGTTTTTTTGGCAGTTTCCTGAACCTGGGAGAGTACAAGGCCGGCTGCGCACAAAGGCTATTTATAAAAAATGCTATTACTATTTCCAACTTTGCTAGGGCAATCTGTCGCTTCTGAATCAGAGCCTGTAAGTATGTTTTATTATTTGCAAATACATACGAGTATCCAATCGATCGGCTTGGTCATCTACACTTTTACAATCCGACTCGGGCTCGAACTGATATGGTCATACTGACGACATTATTAACTGTCTTTGTAATTGCTTTGGATGCTGAAGCTCGTGATTTATGGTAAGAGGCGTAACATTTCCCACACCCGCTTGAGGTGTTTGGTCAATCACAACGCAATGGGCCAGCTGATACATTGAAGCCAATACGGAAGTGACTTAAACTGCAATTCATCGACTGGCCACTAGGGACAGGCTCCAAAAGGGAGCAGAATCTCACTGAGCTCCATGTTAAAATGCCCAACTTTACAGCAGAAAAAAACATGTTTACAGCCTGGTACAAATTGTGGTTTTGGTCTATACAGATAATTTTGCCCTTCATGACAACTGTGAGGGGGGTGAGTTTATTTTTATAACTCATTCGTTTAAATTATATTCAGCTGCTGTCACTACTAGCCGTTTGTCTGCTGTCTGTTAGTCATCATGTCACCTCAGCTCCAGCCATGTCCTGCCTCTTTGCCCATTTTCAGATATACGGGAGTGACGTGCGGTGACGCGCTGCCAAGATGGCAACGGCCAACTTTAGGCTTCAAAAATGCTCTTCAGAAACCTACGGACACTACGTCCATTTTTTTTTTTTTAATATACAGTCTATGGTTCAGACTCATGCTATCGAGAATTCGCTATGAATATTCAGTTTGAATTACAACGATACCAAACTTGAGCTGAGGGAAAGCACCAGTTGTCAAGAAGTGAGTGGAGAAAAATGGCATAAAGATAATTTTAGATGTTTAATTGCTATTTGGAGCATTGAGATTGCTAGATGAGGGCTTAACTCATTTTTGTGAAAACCTCAAATTCGACCAAAATTTATATTTTTCACTTGTTATGCCTGTATCTCGAAATTAGCCTGTGCGCATTCCGACAGTATATGCCTCCGCATCATTTTGCCAGCGCAGGTCACATTTATTATATTTTTCCTAATCTTTTCTGAGCAGGAGTACTGGATGTTTTTGCAGGTGGGCCTCAACACCACCTTCCTTCCAATTCTTGTTCATATGTGTTATGCATACTTCCCAATACCTTCGGAACAAAACTGTGCCCAAAAACTATCTGACTTCATTCAAACATACCAAATGATTTATTATTTATAAATAATTATTTAAAACGAAATGATTCTATTGCATGTCCTCATTTTAATATCCTGTTAAACGTGTCAGGTTCAAGAGAAACTTCCAACTGACACCACAACTGAACCTTATAGTTTACCATAACTGCGCAGAGAGATAGAGGATGCAAAGCTGCTTCTGAGAACATCAGCTTCTTTTTCTGTGCCAAGAACAGTGGTAACAACACAGAAATGTCAATCTGGATCATAGAAGAGGAAGAACTGAGTGCAAATTTCCCCTACACATTTGGTTTAGGCTCCTCTGTCTTCAGGGACAACACACTGAAGGAAGGATTTTATCCCCCTTGGGTCTGAGAGACATATCTGTATGTATGTTTGTTTATATATGGATTATTGTTTTTTATTTATTTATTTATTTTTTTCATCTCAGACTTTCTCATACCAGTGGAAGATATGAAAACATCTCCTGCTGACCTAACGTCGCATTCTTTGTGCATTTCCGTGAGAGAAATGTATTACTATACTTTCCCCACAAAACAACATTAATGAACCTGTGATGTAAAATATATTACATATATTGTGCCTTTAATGCTCTGTAATATTCTCTTCAGCTCTTGTATTTTAATCTGAGGTAAACATTAAATTGACATACCAAGCAGAGTTGGCAGATTACCAGTAGTATTACTACCATAGAAGTAAATTGATGATTGTGGTATCCAGTGTTGGGGAAAGTTAATTTAATATCGTGGTACTTCCTTAAAAAAAAAGAAATAATTGCGTTGGGATGCAGGAGAAGAAAATTTGGCACTCTTACTTCAGAAAAAGAAAACACACAGATGTGATGTTTATCTAAAGTCATTTCTGCGTATTACTATATGGTTGGTTCATCAAAGGTCAGCAGCAAAGACATTGGTTAATAAAGTGAGATTAAATACATAAAGTACACTATATTGCCAACATATCGGGACACCCCTCCAAATCATTGAATTCAGGTGTTCCAATCACTTCCATGGCCACAGATGTATAAAATCAAGCACCTAGGCATGCAGACGCTTCTACAAACATTTGTGAAAGAATGGGTCGCTCTCTGGAGCTCAGTGAATTCAAGCGTGGTACCGTGATAGGTTGCCACCTGTGCAATAATTCCATTCGTGAAATTTCCTCACTACTAAATATTCCAGTTAACTGTTAGTATAACTGTTAGTGGTATTATAACAAAGTGGAAGCAATTGGGAACAACAGCAACTCAGCTACGAAGTGGTGGGCCACGTAAAATCACAGAGCGGGGTCAGCACATGCTGAGGCGCACAGTGCGCAGAAGTAGCCAACTTTCTGCAGAGTCAATAGCTACAGACCTCCAAACTTCGTGTGGCCTTCAGATTAGCTCAAGAACAGTGTGTAGAGAGCTTCATGGAATGGGTTTCCATGGCCAAGCAGCTGCATCCAAGCCTTACATCACCAAGTGCAATGCAAAGTGTCGGATGCAGTGGTGTAAAGCACGCCACCACTGGACTCTAGAGCAGTGGAGACGTGTTCTCTGGAGTGACGAATCACACTTCTCTGTCTGGCAATCCGATCAAATCAAATCACCTTTATTTATATAGCACTTTTTACAATGCCAATTGTTTCAAAGCAGCTTCACAGTTGTAACAGGAAAATAATGCAACAGAATTTGATTAGGCTGTACAGCCGCTCTGGTGAAAACGGTGATGTCATCCAGCTCATTTCAATTATCATATAGTGTCAATGCGGGCAGCTCAGTAATATAGTTGAAATTTAAGTGTCCCCAACTGAGCAAGCCAAAAGCCAAAGGCGACGGTGGCAAGGAACCAAAACTCCTTCAGGGCCAGAATGGAGAAAAAAACCTTGGGAGAAACCAGGCTCAGTCAGGGTGCCAGTTCTCCTCTGGCCGACGAACAAATAGTGTATGATTATGATTCTGGCAACATTACAGGTCAGAAGTCATATTAGATCAATAGATATTCGTAGGATTATTCGAAAGATTGGAGTCGTCACGCCGGGGACGGGTTTAATGAGGATGTTGTGTCGATGCAGCATTTACAGGGGGGAGTTTGGGTTTGACAGTTGACAGGAGAACGGTACTTGCCTGACTGCATTGTGCCAAGTGTAAAGTTTGGTGGAGGGGGGATTATGGTGTGGGGTTGTTTTTCAAGGGTTGGGCTTGGCCCCTTAGTTCCAGTGAAAGGAACTCTTAATGTTTCAGCATACCAAGATATTTTGGTCAATTTCATGCTCCCAACTTTGTGGGAACAGTTTGGGGATGGCCTCTTCCTGTTCCAACATGACTGCACACCAGTGCACAAAGCAAGGTCCATAAAGACATGGATGAGTGAGTTTGGTGTGGAGGAACTTGACTGGCCTGCACAGAGTCCTGACCTCAACCCGATAGAACACCTTTGGGATGAATTAGAGCGGAGTCTGCGAGTCTTCCCAGAAGAGTTGAAGCTGTTATAGCTGCAAAGGGTGGGCCAACTCCATATTAAAACCTACGGATTAAGAATGGGATGTCATTAAAGTTCATGTGCATGTAAATGCAGGCGTCCCAAAACTTTTGGCAATATAGTGTGTATTTGTATTATTTAACATATTTAATTGTAGGTTTGCATGATATTCTGAGTTTGCATTTCACTGTTTTTCATTCATTCTGAGGAATATCGAATCTGTTTTTGTGCAAGTGACATGAGTAAATGCATGCTCACATTTAGTCTAGAACTACAATGACCATCATGTTTACACACAACACCTCTGCATTTACGATTTCTCTCAACATGGAGACAAGAGAGCTGTCAGTCAATAAATGGGAAAACAAAGTAACTTACTAATTTGCATTACTGATTTGAACAAGTAACTGAGATATTTTGTTGTAAATTTAGAATGCATTACTTTACTCGTTACTTGAAAAAAGTAATCTGATTACGTAACTGTAACGAGCTGTTTCACTGTGGCTGTAATGAAGTGCTCGAGCACAACCACATTATCTCCAACATAACTTTAAACAATACTGGACAATGAACTAAGGAAACTCAGGGCTTAAATACCAGAGCAATGTAATTAGCGTGAAACAGAACCGGTGTGGTAGAACTAATTAACAGCCAAGGAGACTAACTGGGGAACTAAGGAAAATGGCAACAAAGCAAATAGAGTTAAAACGAAACTGGTGGTATCTGGGTCATTTGTCTCAAATGTTTGGAATATGAATAAAAAACAATGAAGGTTTTAGACCTAGTTTGGTCTCTCAGAGATAGACCTGTCACGATAATTATGTTAGTGAATGATAGATGGACATAATCTCAAATATTTTTGCTGACGTTGATATGGCTCAATGTTTACATGCCTGTTTTTTTACTTAAGGTATATTCAAAAACAGTGTAATAATAATAATGTTTTGTTGGAACACAAGGAACTTGCATTATTATGCTATTATTTTATAATGATATTGATGTCTTGACAATAATATTGTTTATTGCAATTATTTCTAGGGACAATATATCGTCCAACAAAACTAGTTATTGTGACAGGCCTACTCAGAGAATATTTCATCTGAACATACAGTAAAACCCCAAACTCAATCAATGTCATAGCATGAATCCTTTCATTTTGTTCAATACCATGGGAAAACAAGATTATTTGTTTTCTTTTTTCAATTCACCCATTAGTCAGAATCCATCCATAAGGCAGCGATGCAAATACTTTAAAATCATAGAGTGTAAGAGATTATTGTGTCCCATGCTTTGGGACATCTGTTAGATTTCCAGGTACTTGGAGCCTTAACTGCAATATGATTGCCTCCAAGTGTAGAAGAACTGTTGGAACCAGAAAGGTCTAACTGGCTTTATTTGGTAATCAGACAGCTGGCACAAACTTGGGGGAAGGCACAAAAAGCCTGTGTTTCACAGATAATGCTCCCCCAAAACTCTCATTTGATTGCCGTAAAGACAACACTATCGAACTGCACACATCCATGAATTGTCCCTGGGTGATTGCTGCCATAATTATCATTTCTTATCTAGATATGCAGCCTGCATACTGAACTGAAGCCAAAACATAGCATTTATTTCCCCATTCCTGGCTTTGCCGATGAGGATTACTTATAGTGTGAACCGTCCTTACCTCAGGTGCAATGAAGCAAGAGTTCTGAGCTAAAGTTCTTGCAAGTATAAGTTGGTGCATGTTAATTATGATAACCAAAAGAACGCTCTCCTCAGCACCTGTTCTTATTTGTCCTGTCTGAAGGTTCTGGAGAGATAATTTAGTATCTTTACTTTCAGTCCCTGCAATTTGGAAAGCAAGAGCACCGCTCGCTGTTGCACGCTTGATGCTAAAGCCGACAAATCTGGCTATACCGAGAGCTGCACGCTTTGCTCGATTTTTGCATTTCAAAAGGTGGCGCCTGGGCAAATTTCCCTCTTCAGGAGATCCGCTTACGCTGGTTAATTGAGTCAAGGGCTTTGATGGTGTGAGGGAGAATGGAGGAATTCAGCTCCGACAGTAATTACTCTACCAAAATCTCCTTCTGTTCACGCACAAGCTTCCAACGCTGCTGGGGAGGAGTTGAAGGGATTCAGGTCGAAAGTCTTGCTTCTGTTTGTATTTCCATTGAGAACAATATACGCCAAGGTTTAATTTATCCTGATAATACAATCTCTCTGCTGAAGAATGTCTGTGAAAAGACATGAAATAAGTTTTTAGCCATCTGGATCTACCAGAGCATCATCTGGCTCAATAGAGGGGAACGGGTGAAGTGTTTCAGACTCTTAAGAAGGATGATGCTTCACTGGGGTTTGACGAGGTCATCTAAGATAATGAAGAATGACTGCAGGACATAAGGGGTGAACTAAATCACATGGTACTAGAAGGCTTGGAGGATGGATTGTAATATCTGGCCTAGTTTTAAGTTGGTGTTTTCAAAGCAATCAATAAAACACTGAGAATGAGAATCCTCCTAACTCCTCTGGAAAACATGTCCATCTCTCACACAAATTGGACAAAATCAGCCATTGACTTGTGGGAAATTGATGTCCTGTGTGGCCTCTTTGTGTTTAAGGTGATTTTTAAAGGAGCAGTTCACCCAACAGTGACAATTCTGTCATTATTAACACCCTCATGTTATTTCTTTCTTATTATAGATAGATAGATAGATAGATAGATAGATAGATAGATAGATAGATAGATAGATAGATAGATAGATAGATAGATAGACAGATATTTTGGTTAAATTGCAATGAAATTAGCTTTAACAAAACAAAAGGTTGTCCATTTGATTTCAAAAAAGTCAAATATCATTTCCACCACAATTGCTATCAGACAAAACACAGTCATTTGAGATACAGTGCAAATGAGATGGACAGGTTCATGATTTTTAGCATCAGTGTGCCTCAATATGTTTAAGTATGGTAGCTTCTAGGTTATCAAAGGCTTTTTATCCAATATAACTAGGATTAATGTGTTGTTCAACATCACAAAGGTCACAAGGTTATCTCAGTATGTCTCATATTCCTGGTCATCACTGAAAGCCCATAGGACCAACTCACAGGTTCTCTGTGTCTGCAACTGTGGATGCTTGTGTGTGTATGAGTATCACACCACGGTACTTTTATCTGTGGTTTATGATTGCGTTGCCTCAGACTTTGAAATAATATATCGAGTGCCAGCAGCACAGAGAGCAGCTCTTGACGTGAGAAGAAATAAATCTGGGAGAAATCAGTGAGGGCATTTCTTTAAGCTGCTTCAAAGACACAGTCATAGCAAAGGCCACGACAGACATATTCAAGAGCCGAGACCAAGAGAGAGTATCAAGGAATAGCAATATGAGATATTAATGGCAGATATATTGAATGAGAGGCAGAAAGGAGGAGACAAGGAATGGATTGATGCTGACAAAAATACAGTGTGAAGGAGCATGTATTGGGTAGGGACACAAAGAAAAATGATACTATACGCAAAAACCTGAAAGAACTGATCTGTGTTTGAAACGCTTTGAGCCACAAGGCCCTCAAGTTAAGAAGTTCAAAAGTCTACATACTATGATGATGCAATCATGTTGTCCTCAGACAGGGGGACACACAGATGCAACATAAAAACATGAATATACCAGAACTCTCATAAAGGCAATGATGGGGATGCGGGCAGGGATACTTGCATGGATCACGTCAGAATTTGCCTTTGAATAAAACGAGCTCTCCGTGGGCGTGGCCGCATTAGCGGATAATGTGGTGGCTTGCGAACAACTGACATCTCTTTCTTTTCAAACAGATTACATAAACAGAGAATATTTGTTTTCGATTTGATTTACATTTTTTTTAAAACCTGACATTTCAGCGTTTCTTTAGACATGTCTCATGCATGTGTGGCAAGTATTCGCTGAGTTACAGCTCATTTTCAGACGCATTTCAGAACAGACTTTACTGACAGAGAGACAGCGGAACGTGCATCATGTTCGTTTTATTTATTTTATGAAAAGCGCAACATTTTGTTTTTATTGTGAGTATACACAAATAAAAGTACATACTTAACAGTTTTAAATGATGTATTACACTTGTCTGTATGACAAAAATCAATGGAGTTATTTGAGTCTCTTTGGCACTGATAAGAATAAAATCGAGGCGGTCGGCCAGCCGACCCCCGGGGGTTAACTGTGTTACAAAAACTTGGAAAGTTTTGGGAATGTACTTAAGCAGCCATTTACAGAATTTTCCGTCATTTATGACACAGCACTTCCCCACCATTGATGAAATTTTACGGCAATCCAAGTTTCACTGTCATATGGTAGGGGGCGCTATTATGCATTTTTTGAAAGAGTACAGACTCTCTGGATCAAAACAATTGATAGAAGGATTGTTTAGGCTAACATGATCATCAAACATTCACCAGCATGTCAAAACTGCCTAACATTACCAAAATAAAATGTCAAACCCACAAAGAGGTACAGGACTGTACAACAGAATACTCTGGGAAATGATCAGAAATGCTGGTGCTGGCTGGCAGGGAAAGAGTTAATGTCCAACTTAATTGAGAACATGGAGTAAAGTCAACTAAAAAGTGTTGGTTAGAACATTTGTTAGGTTTTACAATGCAGCAACTGACTGTCTGTTGTGCCATTTATTCCAAACATGTTCAAGATCTCTGGATGAGAAGATGATTTCTCCATCCTTCAGTCTCCAAAGAGGATGAGATTGCAGACTCTGTTTAGTGGGTATAATTGCGATCGATATGGAGAGCGCCATTATTGCCCCAGATGTACTAGAGAATGATGGGAAATCAACTTTACATAGAGCTCACAGCATTTTATTTCGAAAATAAGACCAGACATTTTCTCCCAGCTCCTTTGTGCTGTTTTGTTTCTTGGAGGTTCAGTTGTACAGTTTGGACTGTACAGCAGCATGCTGCCAAAACGTGTGTCATGATCCCGACTGATTTCTCACCCTGCAAGTCAGATATACTCTTGACTGAATACAATGTCCTGCACTTACCTATAGCGTTTCAATGGTCAAGGGTTGTATGTTTAAGAAATAAGGTATGAAAGGCTGTGCTCTATTGTGAATATAGTTTTGGCTAAAGGGATGCTAGGCACATAGACGAGTGCCTGCAACCCCTTCAGCTACGAAGTTTTTCCAATATATTTAAAATAACTTTGAGTCTTTTCAAAAAGATTACCACATAATCAAAATAGACATACATTTTTTTTTTATTTAAATGTTTAATTAAAGGTGCAGTAAGCAATATCTGAGAAACACTGTTGAAAGTGGATCGGACTGAGCGCCACAACACACTTGCAGCCAATTAGCAGTAGCGGGCGTGTCCACTCATGATGGGGGAGGAGAGAGAGTGAGATTTGACGAACGACTGTAGAAAGAGAGATGGCTGAGAGACATTACAAAAGAGAAAGGGTCAGAGGAATATCACTGGGAAAAGAAGGGTTATGATCAGGCAAGAGCTTCAGGAGCCACGTTAATATATTAGAAAACCTTTCCAGTGTCAGAGAGACCGAAGCGGGAAGGCCTGAAATCAGACGCTGAGGTTGAGTTGTTTCTGCTCCATCCTTGAGTAACATTGGTTTTGCTGTTTCACAGAAGCAAGATATGCTGTTGTTGTAATGTTAGCTATAATAACAGCACAGTTTTGAGTGTCATTGTTTGTCTGGAGCTGGTGCTGCTGGCGACTAACAATACTCTTGTGTACTATGTTCATTTCTTGTTCTTCCTTGTCATTCATTCGTCATCTTTGCTTTATTTTTCGAGAAGCATTATTTTGCTTCACTTCAGCAATGATAAAGAGACATCCACTCTTGCATTGCATGTTTGTGCATTTTGGGGGTGGAGCAATGAAGGCAGGGGTGTGTTTGTTTGGGTTGATTTCAGATATCAACAGTGTTTCTCAGAAATCGCTTACTGCACCTTTGAGGGAACCAACATAGCAATTTGGTGCATTAATACAGAACTTACAGAACAAATATGCAGAATACACAAGCAGTTGAACAGATGACCCATTCAGTTGTTCTTGTGCCCTGTCAATAAAACATGGTAATCAACCGTACAATACTGAACAATTCTCCCAACTTCCTATTTTGTAAATGATTTAGGGTGAATTCAGGTTGATTGGTCATCTAAATGGCAAAAAGTGTCCCAATCACCCAGAATTCACACCTACAGTTACAAGAAAAAGTATGTGAACCGCTTGCAGAATCTGTGAAAATGTGAATAATTTTAACAAAAAAGAGATCATACAAAATGCATTATTTTTTATTTAGTGCTGTACTGAATAAGATATTTTACATAAATTTATGAATTTATTAAAATGACCCGAACCATTGAAATTTATGAACCATTGATTCTCAATACTGTGTGTCGTTCCCTGGATGATCCATGGCTGTTTTTTTTGTTTTGTTTTGTTTTGTGATGGTTGTTCATGAGTCCCTTGTTTGTCCTAAACAGTTAAACTGCCCAATGTTCTTCAGAAAAATCCTCCAGGTCCTGCAAATTCTTCAGTTTTCCAGCATCTTTTGCATATTTAAACCCTCTCCAGCAGTGACTGTATGATTTTGAGATCCATCTTTACACACTGAGGACGACTGAGGGACTCAAACACAGCTATTAAAAAAGGTTCAAACATTCACTGATGCTCCAGAAGGAAACACGACGCATTAAAAACCGGGGGGTGAAAACTTTGGAACAGGATGAAGATGTCCAAATTTTTCTTATTTTGTTTAAATATCAATTTTTTTTCATTTAGTACTGCCCTTCAGAAGCAACAGAAGATGTTTCTCGGAAGACAAATTAAGTACAATTTACCTTGATCTTCAAATTCAATAAGTTTTCACCCCCGGCTCTTAATGCGTTGTGTTTCCTTCTGGAGCATCAGTGAATGTTTGAACCTTTTTTAATAGCTGTGTTTGAGTCCCTCAATCGTCCTCAGTGTGAAAAGATGGATCTCAAAATCATACAGTCACTGCTGGAGAGGGTTTAAATATGCAAACGATGCGTATTGAGAATCAATGGTTCATAAACTTTTGAACGAGGTCATATCAAATCAAATCAAATCACCTTTATTTATATAGCGCTTTTTACAATGGCAATTGTTTCAAAGCAGCTTCACAGTGGTAACAGGAAAATAATGCAACGGAATTTGATTCGGCTGTACAGTCTTTGTGAAGTCTGGTGAAAACGGTGATGTCATCCAGCTCATTTCAATTATCATATAGTGTCAATGCGGGCAGATCAGTAATATAGTTGAAATTTAAGTGTCCCCAACTGAGCAAGCCAAAGCCAAAGGCGACGGTGGCAAGGAACCAAAACTCCTTCAGGGCCAGAATGGAGAAAAAAACCTTGGGAGAAACCAGGCTCAGTCGGGGTGCCAGTTCTCCTCTGGCCGACGAACAAATAGTGTATGATTATGATTCTGGCAACATTACAGGTCAAAGTCATATCAGATCAAAAGATATTCGTAAGATTAGGATCAGAGTCGTCACGCCGGAGACAGGTTTAATGAGGATGTCGTGTCGATGCGGCATTTACAGGGGGGGAGTTTAATTGACACGGTCTCTGCAGACATTTCAGGGATGCGTTGGTCATGTCTAGGCGCAGGTCCACCATCTGATCTGGATATGGCCCGGATCCGGCTGACTGCAGTAAACCTCGGGATAAACAGAGAGACTAACATTAGCGTAGATGCCATTCTTCTTATGATGTAACGACTACATCAGGTGTTATGGGAAGTGTTCCCGGTTCTGGCTGACCTAGTTAATGCAGCCTAAAACAATCATTTAACTGATTTGAATAATAGAAATTAAAAATGTTTTATGTGTATGCCATAGTAAAGAGATTTTTAGTCTAGATTTAAACTGACAGAGTGTGTCTGCTTCCCGAACAATGCTAGGAAGACTGTTCCAGAGTGTAGGTGCTAAATAGGAAAAGGATCGACCGCCTGCAGTTGATTTTGATATTCTAGGTATTATCAACTGGCCAGAATTTTGAGACCGCAATAGACGTGATGGAGTATAATGCGTTAAGAGCTTGCTCAAGTACTGGGGAGCTAAACCATTTAGTGCTTTGTAAGTAATCAGCAAGATTTTAAAATGTATACGATGTTTAATAGGGAGCCAATGCAGTGTTGCCAGAACCGGGCTAATATGGTCATACTTCCTGGTTCTAGTAAGAACTCTAGCTGCTGCGTTTTGGACAAGCTGCAGTTTATTTATTAAGCGAGCAGGACAACCACCCAGTAGAGCATTACAATAATCTAGCCTTGAGGTCATGAACGCATGAACTAACTGTTCAGCATTTTGCATTGAAAGCATGTGCCGTAATTTAGATATATTTTTAAGATGGTAGAATGCAGTTTTACAGATGCTAGAAACGTGGCTTTCAAATGAGAGATTGGTATCAAAGAGCACACCCAGGTTCCTAACTGACGACGAGGACTTGACAGAGCAGCCATTGAGTGTTAGACAGTATTCTAGGTTACTACTTGTGGAGTTTTTTTGTCCAATGATTAAAAATTCAGTTTTTTCTGAATTAAGTTGCAGGAAATTACTAGTCATCCAATTTTTTATATCAGCTATGCATTCTGTTAGTCTTGTGAATTGATAAGTTTCGTCAGGGCGTGAAGAAATATAGAGCTGAGTATCGTCAGCATAACAATGAAAATTAACGGCATGCTTCCTAATAATATCTCCCAGTGGTAGCATGTACAGGGTGAAAAGCAACGGTCCTAGCACTGAGCCCTGCGGTACTCCATACTGAACTTGTGTTCGGTGTGACATCTCTTCATTTACTGCTACAAACTGATAACGGTCAGATAAGTATGATTTAAACCATGCCAATGAAATTCCACTAATGCCAACATAATTTTTGAGTCTATTCAAAAGAATGTTGTGGTCGATAGTATCGAATGCAGCGCTAAGATCGAGTAACATTAACAGAGAGATACAACCACGATCGGATGATAAGAGTAAATCATTTGTAACTCTAATGAGAGCAGTCTCAGTACTATGATACGGTCTAAATCCTGACTGGAAATCCTCACAGATACCATTTCTTTCTAAAAAGGAGCATAATTGTAAGGACACTGCCTTTTCTAGTATTTTTGACAGAAAGGGTAGATTTGAGATTGGCCTGTAATTGACTAATTTTGTAGGATCAAGTTGTGGTTTTTTAATAAGTGGTTTAATAATAGCCAACTTAAAAGTTTTCGGTACATATCCTAATGTCAAGGATGAATTAATGATATTAAGAAGAGGATCTATGACCTCTGGAAGCATCTCTTTTAGTAGTTTAGGCGGTATGGGGTCGAGCATACATGTTGTTGATTTTGATGATTTAACGAGTTTAGCCAATTCTTCTTCTCCTATAGCAGTGAATGAATGTAATTTTTCCTCAGTGACACTACAATGCACTGTCTGATGTGATACTGTAGTAGACGGCTGCATGGTTATAATTTTTTTCCTAATATTATCAATCTTACAAGTAAAGAAGTTCATAAAGTCATTACTGCTGTGCTGTTTACAAACATCAGAAGGCTTTATCTTTGGTTAATTTAGCCACTGTATCAAATAAATACCTAGGGTTGTGTTTGTTTTCTTCTAAGAGAGTCGAGAAATAAGCAGATCTAGCAGTTTTTAGGGCCTTTCTGTACGCAATCATGCTCTCTTTCCACGAAATCCGAAAAACTTCTAGTTTTGTTTTCTTCCAGCTGCGCTCCATTTTTCTGGCTGCTGTTTTAAGGGCCCGGGTGTGCTCGTTGTACCACGGCGTTGGACTATTTTCTTTAATCTTCTTTAAGCGCCGGGGAGCAACTGTTTCTAAAGTGCTGGAAAAGAGAGAGTCAATAGTTTCTGTTGCAACATCGAGTTCCTCTAGGCTATCTGGGATGCTGAGGAGATGAAACTGATGAGGAAGATTATTTACAAAGAAATCTTTAGTCGCAGCAGTGATAGTCCTGCCATATTTGAAGCGAGGGGACGGCTTTGCAGCCTTTGCTAAATTAAGTGTACATGATACTAGGTAATGATCTGTGATGTCATCGCTCTGCTGCAGAATTTCAATGGTATCAACATTTATTCCATGTGACAGTATTAGGTCTAACGTATGATTACGGCGATGAGTGGGTCCTGACACGTGTTGCCTTACTCCAATAGAGTTTAGAATGTCTCTAAATGCCAATCCCAATGCGTCTTTTTCATTGTCTACATGGATATTAAAATCACCAACAGTTAGGACTTTATCTGCAGCCAGTACTAACTCTGATAGAAAATCAGCAAATTCTCTGGTAAAGTCTGTATGGTGCCTTGGTGGCCTGTATACAGTAGCCAGCACAAATGTCAAACGGGATTTATCAATTTCACTACATAACGTTACATAAAGCACCAAAACTTCAAAGGAATTATATTTGAAACTAGACTTCTGAGTAATACCGAAGATATTATTATAAATTACAGCAACACCTCCCCCTTTACCTTTCAGACGCAGCTCGTGTTTATAACAATAATCTTGGGGGGTGGACTCATTTAAAGTAATGTAATCGTCATTTTTTAGCCAGGTTTCTGTCAAACACAGCACATCTAGGTTATGATCTGTAATCATATCATTAACAATAAGCGCTTTTGAGGAAAGGGATCGAATATTCAGCAGCCCGAGCTTTATCATTTGATCATCTGTATTATATCTGTTGTTTATTTGTTGGACATCAGTTACATTTTTACCGTTGAATGGTTTTGATGGTTTTTTGTATTTACTAATTCGTGGAACAGACACAGTCTCTATGTGATAATAGCTAGGTGAAAGAGTCTCTATGTGCTGGGATTTATCTGACTTCTGTGACGTGAGACAGCTAGCAGGCGGTCGGGTAAGCCAGTCCGTCTGCTTCCTGACCTGGGCCCCAGTTAGTCAAGGTTTAGCTCTAAGACTATGTGCCAAATTACTAGAGAGAAGAGCGGCACCATCCCAGGAAGGATGAATACCATCTTTTTTCAACAAGTCAGGTCTGCCCCAAAAGCTTTTCCAATTGTCTATGAACCCTATGCTATTTTGCGGACACCACTTAGACAACCAGCTATTGAGTGATGATAGTCTGCTAAGTATCTCATCACTCCTTTTAACGGGGAGGGGACCAGAGCAAAAAACGTCATCTGCCATCGTACTTGCGAGTTTACACACCTCTTTAATGTTAATTTTGGTGATCTCCGACTGGCGAAGTCGAACATCATTTTTGCCGACGTGAGTAATAATCTTAGAGAATTTACGATTAGCATTAGCCAGCACTTTTAAATTTGCTTTGATGTCAGGCGCTCTGGCTCCCGGTAAACATGTGACTATGGTGGCTGGTGTCTCTATTTTCACGTTCCGTGTAATAGAATCGCCAATAACTAGGGCACTTTCAACAGGATTCTCAGTGGGTGCATCACTGAGTGGGGAGAACCTGTTTGATGTTCTAATCGGAACGGAAGAGTGGTTTTTTGATCCGCGACTATGCCGTCTCACCGTCACCCAGTTGCCCTGCTGCACGGGCTCTACAGCCGGAACCGAACAATGTACAGAGTTCACTAAGCTATTCGCATCCAAAGCAGTGTCTAAAGCTGTTACATTCTCACTACTCTCAAATAAAGTCTGGATGCGTGTCTCTAATTCTGAAATCTTCTCCGTCAGCCTGACTATCTCCTTACATTTATCACATGTGAAGCCCTGTTCGCCAACGGAGAAAGATATACTAAACATGAAACATGCAGTGCAAGTGACAATGACAGGAGAAGAAGACATGGCTTACCGTATTTGTTGATTAATCCAATTTACCACAGTTGTTTGATGGAGTCTATTAACTAATCCAACTCACCACAGTTGTTTAATGAACTCAGAAAACAAGAGACCCGAGTGCAGAGATGGCAAGCTAACAGGCTAGCGAAATGCTAATGCGTGATAGTGATTTAGATTGAAAGCTAGCGGTGTCAGATTTAATGTGGTAGGCAATATTAGACAATATATGGTGATGGGTAAATTATATTTAGCAGTTTAAACAACAGGGAATGATATCAAATAAAGATTCAAAAGCAAGAAGAGCACACGCGAGCACAGCAGTCAGAAGGACAAACAGGAGGCAGACAGGAGCAATCGATCCTAGTTTTTAATAATAATAGTTTTTATTAATAAATTCAGCTATTTTTTTGTCTTGTGGACTATATGTAAATATTTTTTATGTAAAATAATTCAGGACAGTACTAAATAAAAAATAACATGTATTTTGTATGATCTCTTTCATTTAGTTAAAATTATTCACATTTTCACAGATTCTGCAAGCGGTTCACATACTTTTTCTTGCAACTTTTTAAGTTGCTTTATATGATCAGCTTTTTAAAAAATAACATTTATAATTAAAAGGCGAAAAAAAAAAGGATACTGTATATATACCCTAGCGTTCGAAAGTTTGGGATCAGTACATTTTTTTTTTTTTAAAAGAAATTAATGCTTTAAGTTACATCATGTGACACTGAAGACACTCGAATAATGCCTACTGGAAATTTAGATTTGCCATCACAGGAATAAATTAAATTTTAATACATATTAAAATAGAAAACAGTTTTTTTAAATTCTAATAATATTTCACAATATTACTGTTTTTACTATATTATGTTTATATTATTTTTATCAAATAAATGCAGCCTTGGTGAGCATAAGAGACATAAAAAACATTAATATCTTACCAATCCCAAACTTTTGAATGGTAGTGTATGTCTGTTTATATTGGGCAATATGTTTCCTTTAAACCCTTCTTGTCTTAAATTCTCTCTCATCCTCATGTCCTCTCTCTTCTTTGTGTTCAGCAGGATGACACTGCCCCGTTTGCATCGCTCTTCCCCATGGTTAAGCACCTTGCGCTGTAGTTGATGGCAATTTAAAAAAAATGAACATCCTTTTCCTTTTGTTGAGAAATGACCGGGCTGAGACATTTGTCCCTAGAGTGTTGCTGGGTTAAGAAAGCCCACTGATCAAAACCCTGCCGGTATTTCCATGTAATTTACAAGGGAAGCGCTCTATATAAGATATCATTTGTCTGTCTCCGGCTAACTTATTGCATGATTTGTGTGCCAGACTAAAAGGGCACATGATGCATGTGTTGTTAGCGTTTGTTTATATTTTATGAGTGTGAGAAATAGGGAAGACTCCTGAAAGGGAATTGGGTCTGGCATCCTAGAATCATTCCTCAGAGCTCCTGTTTACTTCCACTTGACAGTTTTGATGCGTGAATAGTAGCGCGTTCCTCGGGTGTGATGTGGTTTATCAGCTGCATTTGTCTCGCTCCTCTTCTCCTTGAATTGACTTCACTGAAGATTTTGGTTTTAGATTAAGTTTAACAGAGAGAAGTTATAGATCATATGATCTATCAAATATAGTTCACATATGAATAAAAGTCACAAGTGCCAGCTTGTTCTTCCACTCTTGAGTTTATGGCAGCCCATGGAACGTATGGTAAAAAGTTGTGAAATTTGGTACATAGAGGATAGTCTGGACATTACCCATGGCAATTTTGGAGTCTCTAACCCAATCCCTCTAGTGCCACCAACTGAATCGTAACTGAACCATTTTTCCTCTGATTCCTTTACTCGAAATGATTTTAAATTGTAAAACCTCTTCACAATATTTTTTATTTTTTAATGTTTTTTTTTTTTTTTTTATAAAATAAATGCAGTTGTGGTAAGCATAAGACACTTACAAATCGTACAAAGTATGCGTGTATATTCATGCATTTGTACCCATAAGCAGTATTTTATTAATGCTCTGTTATCCATGTCTATGGATCCAGGATCTATAACTTTGAGATAATGGGGTCTGGAGTTGGATAATACTGCTACTTATGCTCTTAGGATCATCATAACTTGTTCATTATGGAGCTGTTTCCCAAACCAGCAGAGAGTGTTCATTATAAAAGAGCAGTAAAAGAGCTGTCCAGTGCTGATTTAAGGAAATCTTTCATCATACAGTCCAGAGAAGCCCTATAAATAGTGCAGGAACAGGAACTGAAAGCCATTATACACACATTAATTATTTTATGACATTGGCATTGCAACACCTGCCAAATATATTCATGTAAATATAAAGAAAGACATTTATAAATGTGCATTTCACCTTTATTTATACAGCGCTTTATACAATACAGATTGTTTCAAAGCAGCTTTACAGTGATAACAGAAAAATGATGCAGTTCGGTGTTGATTCAGTTCTGTTGGAAAGATCATCAATTATTAAATTAGTTCAATTCCTCAATAAAACAGTTCTGCAAAAAAAGTCATCATCCAGCTTAGTTCAGTTCTCATATAATAGCGTCAGTACAGTCAGATCAATAATATTGTTGAATATGAATTAATATAAAAAAACTCCTTCAGCTTATACTTGTTTTTTTATGTTGAAATGGAAACTTGCTTATTTTAGTATACTAAATAAATTTTCACTGTTAAACACACAAGAAATGCTGAGGTGCACAGTGCACAGAAGTCGCCAACTTTCTGCAGAGTCAATAGCTACAGACCTCCAAACTTCGTGTGGCCTTCAGATTAGCTCAAGAACAGTGCGTAGAGAGCTTCATGGAATGGGTTTCCATGGCCGAGCAGCTGCATCCAAGCCTTACGTCACCAAGTGCAATGCAAAGCGTCTGATGCAGTGGTGTAAAGCACGCCGCCACTGGACTCTAGAGCAGTGGAGACGTGTTCTCTGGAGTGACAAATCATGCTTCTCTGTCTGGCAATCCGGTGGACGAGTCTGGGTTTGGCGGTTGCCAGGAGAACGGTACTTGCCTGACTGCACTGTGCCAAGTGTAAAGTTTGATGGAGGGGGGATTATGGTGTGGGGTTGTTTTTCAGGGGTTGGGCTTGGCCCCTTAGTTCCAGTGAAAGGAACTCTTAATGCTTCAGCATACCAAGACATTTTGGACAATTTCATGGTCCCAACTTTGTGGGAACAGTTTGGGGACGACCCCTTCCTGTTCCAACATGACTGCGCACCAGTGCACAAAGCAAGGCCCATAAAGACATGGATGAGCGAGTTTGGTGTGGAGGAACTTGACTGACCTGCACAGAGTCCTGACCTCAACCCGATAGAACACCTTTGGGATGAATTAGAGCGGAGACTGCGAGCCAGGCCTTCTCGTCCAACATCAGTGCCTGACCTCACAAATTTCTAGAAGAATGGTCAAAAATTCCCATAAACACACTCCTAAACCTTGTGGAAAGCCTTCCCAGAAGAGTTGAAGCTGTTATAGCTGTAAAGGGTGGACCAACTCCATATTAAACCCTACGGATTAAGAATGGGATGTCATTAAAGTTCACGTGCATGTAAAGGCAGGCATCCCAAAACTTTTGGCAATATAGTGTATGTGTGTGTGTATATATATATATATAAACCCGATTCCAAAAAAGTTGGGACACTGTACAGATTGTGAATAAAAACAGAATGCAACAGATGACATATCAAATGTTTAAACTGAGAAAATGTATCATTTTAAGGGAAAAATAAGTTGATTTAAAATTTCATGGCATCAACACATCTCAAAAAAGTTGGGACAAGGCCATGTTTACCACTGTGTGGCATCCCCTCTTCTTTTTATAACAGTCTGCAAACGTCTGGGGACTGAGGAGACAAGTTGCTCAAGTTTAGGAATAGGAATGTTGTCCCATTCTTGTCTAATACAGGCTTCTAGTTGCTCAACTGTCTTAGGTCTTCTTTGTCGCATCTTCCTCTTTATGATGCGCCAAATGTTTTCTATGGGTGAAAGATCTGGACTGCAGGCTGGCCATTTCAGTACCCGGATCCTTCTTCTACGCAGCCATGATGTTGTAATTGATGCAGTATGTGGTCTGGCATTGTCATGTTGGAAAATGCAAGGTCTTCCCTGAAAGAGACAACGTCTGGATGGGAGCATATGTTGTTCTAGAACTTGGATATACCTTTCAGCATTGATGGTGCCTTTCCAGATGTGTAAGCTGCCCATGCCACACGCACTCATGCAACCCCATACCATCAGAGATGCTGGCTTCTGAACTGAGCGCTGATAACAACTTGGGTTGTCCTTGTCCTCTTTAGTCCGGATGACATGGCGTCCCAGTTTTCCAAAAAGAACTTCAAATTTTGATTCGTCTGACCACAGAACAGTTTTCCACTTTGCCACAGTCCATTTTAAATGAGCCTTGGCCCAGAGAAAACGCCTGCGCTTCTGGATCATGTTTAGATATGGCTTCTTTTTTGACCCATAGAGTTTTAGCCGGCAACGGCGAATGGCACGGTGGATTGTGTTCACCGACAATGTTTTCTGGAAGTATTCCTGAGCCCATGTTGTGATTTCCATTACAGTAGCATTCCTGTATGTGATGCAGTGCCGTCTAAGGGCCCGAAGATCACGGGCATCCAGTATGGTTTTCCGGCCTTGACCCTTACGCACAGAGATTGTTCCAGATTCTCTGAATCTTTGGATGATATTATGCACTGTAGATGATGATAACTTCAAACTCTTTGCAATTTTTCTCTGAGAAACTCCTTTCTGATATTGCTCCACTATTTTTCACCGCAGCATTGGGGGAATTGGTGATCCTCTGCCCATCTTGACTTCTGAGAGACACTGCCACTCTGAGAGGCTCTTTTTATACCCAATCATGTTGCCAATTGACCTAATAAGTTGCAAATTGGTCCTCCAGCTGTTCCTTATATGTACATTTAACTTTTCTGGCCTCTTATTGCTACCTGTCCCAACTTTTTTGGAATGTGTAGCTCTCATGAAATCCAAAATGAGCCAATATTTGGCATGATATTTCAAAATGTCTCACTTTCAACATTTGATATGTTCTATTGTGAATAAAATGTAAGTTTATGAGATTTGTAAATTATTGCATTCCTTTTTTATTCACAATTTGTACAGTGTCCCAACGTTTTTGGAATCGGGTTTGTGTATATATATATATATATATATATATATTTTTTTTTTTTTTAATTATTATTATTTTTTTTTTTAAATTAACAGTATTTATTAAATTAATTAATAAATTGATAATTCATTTAAAGTACAATAAGACTGGCACATTGTATCCTTGACAGATTTCATGATTTACCCTTTTTTGTCATTGAACAATACCTAATGTTTAATGTGGCATGTGGCATGTCAGTAACAGGGCTTTTTAGAATATTCAGAGAAGGACAGAGAAGAAATATAACATCGCAGAAAGAGAGGTTGAGAGTTCAGAGTTTCGCCTGCCACCAACCTCATTGGCAGCTGCTATGTGGCTGTGGAGCATCTGCATGTGTAGCTGACCTCTGATCTGCACCATTAGTGATGTATTTCTAAGGGTGGGCGACTGGCTCCACTTAAGAGTGGTTCATCCGTCTCCTCATAGCCTCTCGCTACACTGGTGAATAATTAAACTTCTGGCTCAGTCAGCTGCCTAATTAAATCCGCCGTTGTCTACGGGATGAGGCGAGGCGTCTGCCGCAGCCTCGGAGGAGGGAGCTGGAACTACGAAGGAGGGATGGGGAATGATAAACAACACCCTAATTAATCTGTTCACTTATTTGAATATTGCACATCTGGCCGGTATGGACGGTAAGCTGTAACTAAACCTTGTCTTAAAATCAGCGTAGCCTGCGTTTAAGTGAGTTTGTATGTTCGCAGCTGTGCCGACAGGAAACTGGCAGGTGTAATCAAGTGGGAAACTTGTTGAGCATGACTGAATGTGGCGATAATAGTTTCCAATCAGTGGTGGACCATACTTCAAGATTTCGTTAGAACCCTGCTGAGTTGAACATGCCTGATATGCACTTCACCACCCACACACACAAAATGCTATTAAGCTCTTATAATTTGACATTCAAACAACATAAACACTCAATTTAGCAACATACCTGCATGCTGAGTTCTTAACTCTTTTCCCACCAGCGTTTTTGAAAAAAGTTGTCAGCCACCACCAGCATTTTTGATCATTTTCACAAAAATGTTCATGGCCTCCAGAATGTTTTGTATGAATATCTTACCATGCAATATATCAAAAGAAAGAATGAGCCTCAGCTTTTAAATGAAAAACCTTTTTTATTCTAGCTTCATGCAATCTTTTTTTTTTTTTTTTTTATGTATATATATATCAACACTTGAATGTGGGTAAGTTTCATAAAAAAAACAACTTTTTGAGCAAAAAGCTGAGAATTCACGTTTTTGTCAAAGACTTCATTCAGATCAGATTCAGAATGATGATCAAAACACAGATGGAGTAGATAGAGTCCATCAACACCCCCAAAGCCTCACAGTCCTATAGCTCGTCCTGGGTCGACATTTCATTCAGTAACATTAGGCAGTTTTGATTTATATGCTGTTTAATGTTCACAATTGTGTTATTTTACATATGCATATGATTACATATGATATTGCTTGTTTTTGCTTCTTCTTCGCATGTGTTTTGATCAGGAGATTATGTACTCTTTCAGAAGATGTGTAATAGCGCCCCCTACCGTATAACAGTGGAAACACAGAATTTTTCCTGCTAAATTCTGTCAATGGCGGGGAAAGAGTTAAATATTATTAATAAGTAAATAAGTTAGTAAATGTTTGTAAGTTCACATAATATAGGCCACGTTCACACAGCAGCAGAATTACGGTTGTCAGTCCTGTATTTGAGTCCTTAATACGGTTACGTTCACACACAGTACAGTTCTTTACGGTAGCGACAACCATATTCTATAACCGAACCCACACATGTAAATTTTCAGGACTCAGAGCTTAATTCTCAGAAAACCCGTGCTGTGTGAACGGAACCAGACCGGACATCTAGTTGTCTGTCACGTCATACAGTGCGAGAGAGCCGCTCTGTGCTGTGCAAATGCATGTGTGTTTTCGCTTTCGGTAACTTACAGCGACGGAGATATGAGCTGTGTCATCTGAAGTTTCTAGATCCAGTCACTGTTCTCCACCGGAGCTGCTCCTGTCAGTTTTGTGTTCTACGCATGACTCAAATGCAGAAACCCAGATATAAAAACTGCTGTCAGTTAATGAAGATTTAATGGATGAACTCACAGCTCGATTGGACTCTAGTAATTTCAGTAGATATTTACATAGATGCCTCATTTGTGTCTGTTTCTATGGGCTGCTATAGCCGTCCGCCATATTAGAACAGTCAAATATGGTTCGTGAACACTCGAGTGCAAGTTGACTGTGCATCTGCAACCTTTAGTTATTTACATGTATGAATATCTATATCTGCATTAGACAATAGCAGATGATTTTCACAGCATTTTGGCTGTGTGTCCACCAAATCGTTTTTCCCACGGCTGGCATATTTTTCCGATTGATTTTAATGGGAGCATCGTGTTTTTAAATGCCAGGAGCGTAATGAGGCGCTGAGCGTCTATTTCACGCTGAAGCGCTGAGCTTATTTTTACCGGTCGCTGAGAGTTGAAAAATGTTCAAATTTGGGTAAAACGCAGCTCTCATAACTGTCACTTTGTTCCCAGCCATCCAATCACAGTGGAGGAGGGGCAGGACAAATGCAAAACCGACCAACCACCACATTCTGATTGTACAACGTCAACAGATGACAACAAGCATAATAACGGAAGAAAACAATTTAAAACAAGAGCCAGAACAAATACTTTACATTGTATCAACATTTTTATACAGAAACAATACAGAAACAAACTATCTGTGACGTGAGATACTAGTAACACTTCTGTGGATATTCCGTATCAGAGACACCAAAGCATCTCAACTGAAAAAAAAAAAAAAAACCTTGTGCTGCCGAAGCGCTCTCAAACTCCCACAGCTAGGTGCGCCTAGCATTTTCAGCTGGCTAAAAAGACTTTCGTGGACACGCAGCCTTTAATTTATAATTAATGTGATTAATGCTCCATATGGATATCGCATATTGAGTTATACATAAAACACAAACCAACACATTCTCACGTCCGAAAGGTTATACCATTTCGTCTGGAATTTATAGCTCAGTGGTTTTTACAGCCGTAGGCTGCACAATGCACAATGAAAATTAATTGATTTGTTAGTGTGAGTGATAAACAGCATCATGTTAACCGTTCCAAGATGGCGGACGCGTCGACGTGTCTGAAGCGGTCGAGTGGAATCTACGCATACATATCCATAGTTTTATGGACGTCACCATCTGTGATATTCTTTGGTCTCTGTCACTATGGTTTCTGCCCTTACGAAAATGAACCATGTTTTTTTCTACAAATAAAAACAAAATCCATGGTTGAGCTACACTAACTATAGTTTAACCATGGTATTTGTTGTAAAACTGTGGTTATACAAATGGTAATCAATCTGCCAAGAAAACATGGTTGCTACACTTTTACTATAATAAAACCATGGTTAATTTTTGTAAGGGAATACAGGCTTGACTATTGTTGTATGTTAATACAGACCAGTAGGCCTTTACAAGACGTGAACAGGACATTTCAAGACTCACACCTGTAAGTAAATGCAGTTGTCAATCACAGAAACTGACAGGGTGAACGTATGTAGCCATAGATTTTTTTTTATCATGTCATTAACCTACCATACTTGGACTCTTGCATTTGGCCTCTCTCAATATGTTCCTTAGGCCTATAGCAAATTTCAACCTCAAGATTTCTAAAAGCATAATCTCATCAGGGAACATCCTCCCACACGTCACTATGCCATGCAAAGTCTATTTATGATCCATGCTTTAACATTAAGACCTTACAATAAATCACTTATATTGTCATTTTCGCCCACAGCCTGTAAACAACATTAGCTAGTGTCAAATTAGACTCAAAACTGGTGTATTTGTTAGTTAATACTGTTTTGTAAGCTCCAGCACTACGTCTTAGAAGTATTCCTTCACTCCTCAACTTCCTGGATGGAGCATTTGTGAAGTAATCTCTATTAGGCACAGCAGAAAAGAGAAGTTGGGTATTTTTTGACACAAATAGAGTTATTACATGCTTTTAATGTAACCTAATCAGGTAATAACACCACTCAGGAGAGGTACAGCTCTCCAGTCATATTTCTTTTGTAGCTCTGTGGTTCTGTAGCTGGATAAATGGCCCCAACAGGACTTTCAGCTGGCTACAGATCTGTCACTGCTGGAAAACTGGCGGAGGCCAAAGGTGTTTGTGCTGGAGGGGTTCTAATTAATTCCTTTTCGTCTCTTCTACAAAGTCAGCCAGTGATTTGTTTATATAATTTTACTGCCATCAGGTCTCTTTCTGTCTGTTTATCAAGGCAGTTTCAGGTCACCACTACCTGTCACCAGCACTTTCATGTTCTTTATTATGTCTGCTGTGACCATTTACACTCATCTTTGACAACCTGCCAAAAACACACATAAGCATGCACTCATTTATTCAACTCAGTGATATTTTTTTGTGTACGCGCTACAATTATAAGAAGTCAATTTCATTCTGCAAATGGAGCCTGGATCATTTTCTCTTGCATGACTCAGTTAATTTTGCCTTTGTTTCTCATTGAACTCCTATAAATCACGCTGACCAGCAACCGAAAAGACAAGAGACGCCTGGGCAAAGGAGCGGAACATTAAACACAATATTTTATTAAAGCAAATTTTTCATCCACAGTCACTCGGTTAAAGAAAGGTCTTTATTCTCAATTTCTCACTGCCGATCAATGTGAAGCAGAACTTTGGCCCCTCTCTAAAATCCCCATCATCGTATAATGTCACAGAAATCTAACCAAGGAGGCATATTACCTATTGATTTTATTTCTCATCTAAGAAGGAAGGAGCGTGGAGGGGGGGTCACTGTGAAAATTAGTTTTTTTTTTTTTTTTTTTTTTCCTACGTCTAAAATTTGAACAAGAAACCATATAAACTAAAGGTAATGGATGAACTTCATGGTGGTATTTTATTAGCCAATCATTAGTGTATCACAGAGTGAGGCTAAATCTTTCACTTTCCCAAAAACCTAAAGCACTGCAGTCACTTTAATCTGCCGCCCATTTTCTTAAATTTGCTTTTAAAAACTCTCCAATACGTGTTCACTACGAATACTGCGATCACATGTCTAAAAAGACAGTCCCATCCCTGTTTCCTACACAGCTGCTTTACACAGACAAATGGAGGATGTGTGCCATGAATTTTTTTTTTTTTTTTTTAAGGAGACTTCAATGAAATCATCTAACTTCTTTTTGTCCTTCAACAGTGTGTATTCTTGACCTTTTCCTTTTGGCTCTTTTACAATTCTGACATTCTTTGTGACCTTTGAATGATTTGATATATACAAAGGTATTACATTTTTGTCAGAATTAATTATATGAAATAACTTTTAACAAGGCAATTCAACTATTAACTCTTTCCCCGCCATTGACAGACTTTTCTGTCATTTTTGACACAACGCTTCCCCGCCATTGACGGCAATCCGTGTTTTCACTGTTATACTGGCAACTTCAAAAAAAAATCCTGGTGGGGAAAGAGTTAAAAATAAAGATTCCAAGAGGGGGTTTGTGTAGCAATGGCATAGAATAACCATTGTTTTGTGTGTGTGAAGAATGTTTTAATAATCTAAAGAACATTTTGTGCAATGTAAAAGTTCCATGGATGTTACAGATCCTTCATGGAACCATACTGTAGATGTCAATAAAGAACCTAATTTTTGTAAGAATGCATGGTAATAAAGATATGAAAATGGAAATCACAAAGAGCTTTTTCTTAGAAATTGTGAATTCTATTGTGAATAAAATATAAGTTTATGAGATTTGTAAATTATTGCATTCCTTTTTTATTCACAATTTGTACAGTGTCCCAACTTTTTTGGAATCGGGTTTGTATTTGATACACTGCCGATTTTGCAGGTTTTCCTACTTACAAAGCATGTAGAGATCTGTAATTTTTATCATAGGTACACTTAAACTGTGAGAGACGGAATCTAAAACAAAAATCCAGAAAATCACATTGTATGATTTTTAAATAAATAATTTTATTGCATGACATAAGTATTTGATCACCTACCAACCAATAAGAATTCCGGCTCTCACAGACCCGTTTTTCTTAAAGAAGCCCTCCTGTTCTCCACTCATTACCTGTATTAACTGCACCTGTTTGAACTCGTTACCTGTATAAAAGACACCAGTCCACACACTCAATCAAACAGACTCCAACCTCTCCACAATGGCCAAGACCAGAGAGCTGTGTGAGGACATCAGGGATAAAATTGTAGACCTGCACAAGGGTGGGATGGGCTACAGGACAATAGGCAAGCAGCTTGGTGAGAAGGCAACAACTGTTGGTGCGAATATTAGAAAATGGAAGAAGGTCAAGATGACGGTCAATCTCCCTCGGTCTGGGGCACCATGCAAGATCTCACCTCGTGGGGCATCAATGATCATGAGGAAGGTGAGGGATCAGCCCAGAACTACATGGCAGGACCTGGTCAATGACCTGAAGAGAGCTGGGACCGCAGTCTCAAAAAAAAAACATTAGTAACACACTACACCGTCATGGATTAAAATCCTGCAGCGCACGCAAGGTCCCCCTGCTCAAGCCAGCGCATGTCCAGGCCCGTCTGAAGTTTGCCAATGACCATCTGGATCATCCAGAGGAGGAATGGGAGAAGGTCATGTGGTCTGATGAGACAAAAATAGAGCTTTTTGGTCTAAACTCCACTCGCCGTGTTTGGAGGAAGAAGAAGGATGAGTACAACCCCAAGAACACCATCCCAACCGTGAAGCATGGAGGTGGAAACATCATTCTTTGGGGATGCTTTTCTGCAAAGGGGACAGGACGACTGCACCGTATTGAGGGGAGGATGGATGGGGCCATGTATCGCAAGATCTTGGCCAACAACCTCCTTTCCTCAGTAAGAGCATTGAAGATGGGTCGTGGCTGGGTCTTCCAGCATGACAACGACCTAAAACACACAGCCAGGGCAACTAAGGAGTGGCTCCGTAAGAAGAATCTCAAGGTCCTGGAGTGGCCTAGCCAGTCTCCAGACCTGAACTCAATAGAAAATCTTTGGAGGGAGCTGAAAGTCCGTATTGCCCAGCGACAGCCCCGAAACCTGAAGGATCTGGAGAAGGTCTGTATGGAGGAGTGGGCCAAAATCCCTGCTGCAGTGTGTGCAAACCTGGTCAAGAACTACAGGAAACGTAATGTCTCTGTAATTGCAAACAAAGGTTTCTGTACCAAGTATTAAGTTCTGCTTTTCTGATGTATCAAATACTTATGTCATGCAATAAAATGCAAATTAATTACTTAAAAATCATACAATGTGATTTTCTGGATTTTTTTTTTAGATTCCGTCTCTCACAGTTGAAGTGTACCTATGATAAAAATTACAGACCTCTACATGCTTTGTTAGTGGGCAAACCTGCAAAATCGGCAGTGTATCAAATACTTGTTCTCCCCACTGTATATGCTCGCTGCGATCATGTTGGAATATTGAGACCTAAGCGCTATATACATCGCTCGTCAGGACGCAGCTTCTCTTGCTTGTCATCTAATACTGTTGCTCATCCTACATATCTGTGCAAATCTCAAAGGCTGTCGTGTAGGCCTATGGGGGTTAATTTGAAAAACCTATCAGCTTTTAAGCAAGTGGGGGTTCCCTCGGTTTCATCAGCTGCTCTCCGCGTGTTGAAATCGGCACTTTTCAATGCGCGCTCTGTCAATAACAAAGCTGTGATGTTGTCTGACATCATTACAGAAGAAAAATTGGACCTTGTGTGTTTAACGGAAACCTGGCACAAAGAGTCTGATGGTCTTCTCTTTAATGAACTTACTCCTGCTGGATATGGATTGTTTGATCTCCCTCGATCTTCTGGTAGAGGTGGGGGTATCATTGTTCTGTATAATCACAAACTCATCATGAGCCCTGTGGATGTCCTTCAGTTTAACTCGTTCGATTGCCTTGTACTGAGTGTATCTGCCTCCCTCTCCACTGCCATAGCCACAGTCTACAGGCCTCCTAAGATAAATAAAGACTTTTTGTCTGAATTTGCAGATATGTTGTCCTTATTGTGCCTCAAATTTGAGAGAACTCTTATTTTGGGTGACTTTAACATCCACATGGACATAAAAGATTCTACAAAAACAAAAGACTTTTCATCTTTATTGGAGTGCTTCGATTTGAACCAGCTGGTGGACTGTCCTACTCATAATAAAGGCCACACTCTTGATTTAGTGATCCTAAATGGTTCATTTGTGTCCCAGTTGTCCACCTCTGACTTAGGGCTATCTGATCATCTTGCGGTCTATTTTAATATGGAGCTGCCTGACATGAACACTACTTCTTCGCACATTAAAAATTATCGCAAATGGAGATCTATTGACCCCTCTGATTTTGCTGAATTCATTGATTCTTCTTTAAGTTGTTTTTCTCCATTTGATGCATTGGAAGACAAATTCTTCATGGTTAACTCTGTTCTCTCATCTGGCCTGGATTTATTTGCCCCTTTGAAAACACGATCCGTTTCCTTTGGACGTTCCTCTCCCTGGTATAATGATAATCTGCGTGCAATGAAGACATCATGTCGTACAATGGAGCGTAGGTGGCGTATGTCTGGTCTGACTGTCCACCAACAGGCCTGGAAAGACCACTTACTTGAATATAAGACTAAAATTGCAGCAGCAAGGTCTGCTTATTTTGCACAGATTGTTGATAACAATCAGAATAACCCGAGACAATTGTTTCATTCAATCAACAAACTACTTAAATGTAACAATTCTTTGACTGGTTCTGCTTCAACTCACCTTTGTAATAAGTTTCTTGATTTCTTTTGCTCTAAGATTTGACCACACTCGTAAATGTATTATTTCTCCTCTTCCTTTGTCTGTTTCTCCTTTATCTGCCTCAGAATTCTCTGGTATGCATCTCTTAAACTTCTCCACAATGGATTTGAGTTCTTTTTGCAATGAGGTTTCAAAAATGAAAGCTGCCACTTCCATTGTTGATCCTGTACCAACCAGGCTGTTTCAATCGTGTTTTACTACTTTGTCCGGCTGTATTAAGCATAATCAATGATTCTTTGTGTACTAGTGTAGTGCCGGCAGCATTTAAAATTGCTGCTGTGACCCCTGTACCAAAAAAAATAATGTCAATTTTGATAATCTCAATAATTTCCGTCCCATATCCAATCTTCCGTTTCTCGCCAAAATTTTAGAGCGAATTGTTGCTAGTCAATTAAATTCTCATCTTACTATAAACAATCTTTTTGAGCCCCTTCAATCGGGATTCTGTAAACTCCACAGCACTGAAACAGCTTTAGTTAAGGTCACTAATGATTTGTTAATAGCTTCTGATTCTGGCTGTCTTTCTATCTTGATTCTTCTTGATCTCAGTGCCGCATTCGACACTGTTGATCATTCAATTTTACTTACACGGTTAGAGTCTGTCTTTGGTGTTTCTGGGACTGCACTAAGCTGGTTTGAGTCTTATCTCTCAGATCGAAAGCAATTCATTGCTATGGGTGCTTGCAGGTCTGATATTGGTGTTGTGAAATCTGGTGTTCCTCAAGGATCAATTTTGGGCCCTTTACTTTTTAGCATTTACATTTATCCAACTTTTAAGATCACTTGGTCTCAACTGACACTCAGGTTTATGTACATTCAAAACCTGATGTTAATGTGGCTGTGTCTTTTCTCTCTCAATGTATTTCTGAGATAAAAAAATGGATGTCTGGAAATGTCTTGTGTCTGAACAGTGACAAGACAGAGGTAATGCTCATTGGTTCACCATACCAGATACGTAAGGCTGGGTCTTTAACTTTATTAATTTTTTATTATTTTATTATTTATTTTATTTTTTTTCTTCTTTGGTTTTCCACAATCATCTAATGACAGATGTATTAATACAGCTAATTGAATTTGAGACCTTGTCTTTGATGTAGTAAAGACTGAAATGCGTCAAGCGGCAATATCCCTCAACAATAGCCATCTTTTGATTTTTAGAAATTAATATGTCTTTGATGGCATCCTAGAGATCTGAACAACAAAAGCAACAAAAGCAAAAATATTTTTCCCCTCATAAGGAAACACTTCGCACAAATCACTTTTGGTGCTGTTTTTATCTCTTCTTATATTAATATTATTGTATTGTATGCGTGATATAATTTAATAATATGTAATCTAGTGAAATAAATATTTTATAAATGAAAGACACTTTTTATTTGTCTCTATGTATTTTTAAAGACCCCCTGTGGTGAAAATTAAAAAGTTTTTAATGTTGTTTATATGTCTATGTGGTGTTTTTAATATACTTTAAGACACACCATGTGCAAATTCATAAATCAACACCATTGCTGAGTATTTTCGCCTTAAAGCTGCAGTGAACCGAAGACAGTCTCAAAAACGCCGATTGAAATTGCTGGTGTTTCTTATGCTGTGAAGCAGGGGAGTCTCAAGAGAAGCCAGGTTATCCCAGTATATTTTTCTGTTGATATGAAAAATCGGGTACATTTAGCAATATAGCGGGTGAATTATGTATATGATGTATATTATGAAGTTATGGTGAACTATATGCCTTTCTCCACTGATGTTCTATGATGTTCAAAGCATTTCTAAGGATGCTGATTGTTAGAAGGCAGACTGAGATGGCGAACGGGAACATGATTTGTGTAAAAATATATTATTAGCTGTTTGATAACACAGTCAAGCAAAAGGCTAATCATATTAATTACCGTTATGTGTCCGACGTTGTAAAGAGTGATTCTTTTGTACAGCGTTTACTACAGTAACTTGAGTAAATGTTGACCGAGTGGATCTCTGAGCTGGTGTGAGTGAGTGGAGGCGGGGATAATTTGTATATTCATGAATCCACGTATACTAAATGAAGCAAGGGTGTAGAGTTACAGTCAAGCTATTTTAAGTCATGAAGAAAAACAATTCACAGGAAAAAACATTGAAATATTTAATTTTGGTGATCAAAGATGAGTTTTAAGGGATAAAACTATTGACTATAGGAGGACTTTAATATTTTATATGGAACTTAAAGTGTAAGTTTGCCATTTTCAACCCGCTTTGTATTGTTACAATGTTTGTAAATGAACAATGTTAACTCTTTCTCTGTGGTACCTGGACTGAGAAATGAACTTTTATTTGTCAGCAAAAGGACTTTTGACAGCTCCAGGTCATTCATGAAAACTACAGATTGTACTTTCTCATTATTGTATCCCCGCCCATAGACAGTCGGATCGGAAGAGGGTTATTAACAGAACAGTTATTGTAAGAGTAGATTTATCACTAAAAATTGTATCGTACTTTTACTCTTTAAACAGCATTATGGTAAAAATGGAACTCTGTGGCAACAGCTTTGTTGCCTCGGGGGGTTGAGCGGAACTGATGGAACAGCAGTTTCTTTCAGTTTTCCCCTCCATTTGGCATAAAACACTCTGTTCATGGTCATCCAGTTTGAAATGTTGACTACAAACACGGAGGGGTTATCAGATTTTCCGTTGTGGCGTTCGCTCCATATTTACGATACTTTTGCAGCCTTTAGCCGTTGCCTACAACACACTGGATCTTTTACTGGAAACACAAAGTTACTCACGCCTGCTAAACGTTTGAATTCTTGCACCCGGTAACAATACAAACTCTGTTGTATCTAGTCAGGTAGCACTGATTAAAAAAAAATCACCTTTTTACCTCATAGGGAGCCAAGTTTTATTGATGTAATGAATTACCCCACTAATATACACAAACCAGAAGAAAAAGAGATAAAACAGCTACTTTACAATATGTATAGGGTGACCAGACATCCCGTTTATCCTGGTACAGTCCCGTATTTCAGCTCTTTTTTATAGTGTCCCGACTCACGTTTTGTCCCGTATTTCATCGTCACCCGTAATCATCACTTTTGGAGCTGGCCAGTGTAACATCTATGCTGTACTTTGTTCTTCTCAGTGTGGCCTTTTTTTCGTGGTATCGCTGAGCTGAGTGCAGATCAAAGTTCCTGGTGTCAGTTGAGGACATGTGAAAACAAAGAAAAGAAAGAATGAATCAAACAAACAGGTGCTCGTGTTGCAGAGGAAGCACTGTGTTGTCTTATTAGCCTAATGAGCAATGGCAGATGCGTTGCCTTTCACCAGTCATGTTCATTTACTACTTGGATGATGAGATCTTTAGAAACCCACATCATTTGATCTTGCATTGATTTATTTGCTACATCATGTTTATTTTTGCTGACTACAGTCTTGAGTCCTGCCAATTGCTGACCACTACATTTGCATAGCCTGCTTTGTTTGTGTAAAAGTGATGTCTTTTTTTCTGGCAGTTTAGTTCAAAGGCTTGGTTGGTTAGCATGGGTAGTGATCCCCTGCTGGTAGATGCTGTAACTACACATATGGGGAAATAAACAATCTTTCTCCATTTACAGCCTTCCAAAAGATACATACATTGCCAGCTACATAAGTCGCAAGTATTGTTTTACATTTTTCAAGGAGACAGATTTGTTTGGAATGCTCCAAAGAACGTGATGAATGCCTTTGAAAATGAAGATGAATGATTCAGATGAATACATACACCATTAGAAAACTATTGCAATTTTCATGATTGTTCCAGTTCTAAAACTACCTGACATTTCCAGGTTCTTATACATGAATGAATGAATGAATTAATTAATTATTTAATTAAAAATGCATAATTTTGACACAGTTTAAAGGCACAATATATAAGATTTTTGTCAAGTCACCTTCATTTATATAGCACTTTTTACAGTGCCGATTGTTTCAAAGCAGCTTCACAGTGTTAATAGGAAAATAATGCAACAGAATTTGATTAGGCTGTACAGCCGCTCTGGAGAAAACGGTGATGTCATCCAGCTAATTTCAATTATCATATAGTGTCAATGCGGGCAGATCAGTAATATAGGTGAAATTTAAGTGTCCCCAACTGAGCAAGCCAAAAGCCAAAGGCGACGGTGGCAAGGAACCAAAACTCCTTCAGGGCCAGAACAGAGAAAAAAACCTTGGGAGAAACCAGGCTCAGTCGGGGTGCCAGTTCTCCTCTGGCCGACGAACAAATAGTGTATGATTATGATTCTGGCAACATTACAGGTCAAAGTCATATCAGATCAAAAGATATTCGTAAGATTATTCGAAAGATCGGAGTCGTCACGCCGGAGACAGGTTTAATGAGGATGTCGTGTCGATGCGGCATTTGCAGGGGGGGAGTTTAATTGACACGGTCTCTGCAGACATTTCAGGGATGCGTTGGTCATGTCTAGGCGCAGGTCCACCATCTGATCTGGATATGGCCCGGATCTGGCTGACTGCAGTAAACCTCGGGATAAACAGAGAGACTAACATTAGCGTAGATGCCATTCTTCTTATGATGTAACGACTACATCAGGTGTTATGGGAAGTGTTCCTGGTTCCGGCTGACCTAGTTAATGCAGCCTAAAACAATCATTTAACTGATTTGAATAATATAAATTGATAATGTTCTATGTGTATGCCATAGTAAAGAGATGTGTTTTTAGTCTAGATTTAAACTGACAGTGTGTGTCTGCTTCCCGAACAATGCTAGAAAGACTGTTCCAGAGTTTAGGTGCTAAATAGGAAAACCGACCGCCTGCAGTTGATTTTGATATTCTAGGTATTATCAACTGGCCGGAATTTTGAGACCGCAATAGACGTGATGGAGTATAATGCGTTAAGAGCTCGCTCAAGTACTGGGGAGCTAAACCATTTAGTGCTTTGTAAGTAATTAGCAAGATTTTAAAATTTATACGATGTTTAATAGGGAGCCAGTGCAGTGTTGACAAAACCGGGCTAATATGGTCATACTTCCTGGTTCTAGTAAGAACTTGAGCTGCTGCGTTTTGGACAAGCTGCAGTTTATTTATTAAGCGAGCAGGGCAACCACCCAGTAGAGCATTACAATAATCTAGCCTTGAGGTCATGAACGCATGAACTAACTGTTCAGCATTTTGCATTGAAAGCATGTGCCGTAATTTAGATAAGATGGTAGAATGCAGTTTTACAGATGCTAGAAACGTGGCTTTCAAATGAAAGATTGGTATCAAAGAGCACACCCAGGTTCCTAACTGACGACGAGGACTTGACAGAGCAGTCATCAAGTGTTAGACAGTATTCTAGATTACTACTTGTGGGGGTTTTTTGTCCAATAATTAAAAATTCTTTTTTTTCTGAATTAAGTTGCAGGAAATTAATAGTCATCCAATTTTTTTATATCAGTTATGCATTCTTTTAATCTTGTGAATTGGTAAGTTTTGTCAGGGCGTTAAGAAATATAGAGCTGAGTATCGTCAGCATAACAATGAAAACTAATGCCATGCTTCCTAATGATATCTCCCAGTGGTAGCATGTACAGGGTGAAAAGCAACGGACCTAGCACTGAGCCCTGCGGTACTCCATACTGAACTTGTGTTCGGTGTGACATCTCTTCATTTACTGCTACAAACTGATAACGGTCAGATAAGTATGATTTAAACCATGCCACTGCAATTCCACTAATGCCAACATAATTTTCGAGTCTATTCAAAAGAATGTTGTGGTCGATAGTATCATCATCAATGACATCATACCCACGTTACCCTTGATTTACCCTTGATTACCCTTGATTTATTTTGTAGAAACCATGGAAACACCAAAGACACTTTAATATATTATGTGTTTTATTAGACAGGTGAGCAACTGTTTGAATACATTAATCGACAGAAAACTAATCATTGTTATATAGCTCAACACAGTTAGTCTTATTGTTTAAATTTCGTTTTCTTGATTTACCAAGAGTACCATGTTTTACCATGCTAATATCGCTCTAGCTTGTGCAACAAGTGTCTCATAGCAGCCGTCGAGCGAACGCACAGAGTAGCATCATAACATAACTTTCAACACACTCAAATAAATGTATCTAATATGATAAAACAGCGCTGTGTTACCCCACATACGCATGAGCGGAAGAAGTGGAAGCGGTCGTCGGCGGGATAATAAAAGCTCCGTGAAATCAAGGCATCATCAAGCTACGCCTTTGTTTTGAATAAGTGACCTCTAGCGGCGAAAAATTACATATTGTGGCTTTAATAATATACTGTATCCTGCAAAAAAAATAATAATACAATAAGCAAATGTCAGCAGTTTAGTGCTTTGAAAGTTTTGAAAAGTAAAAAATAAAGAGAAAAACATAATGTCTTTTGTAAAAAGGTAGGGACGTTAAAAATGTTCACTGCTTTACCTGCTGTTCTCCAGGATTTTCTTGAAGAAAGTTTGGAGTAAATGTTTTCTGTTGTTGGAGTTTCTAAGGGTACAGCATGTTTTCCTCCTGCTGTGTAGCCAACACTTAAGAAGCTCGTTCTGTCTGTGATGTGTTCAAGAGTAATAGCGGTAAACCATTTAGTCTCTAACCTGTGATAAATACGAATTTGTCCCTGAGATGCGTTCAAGTGTGTTGAAAAGTATAGTCGCAGACCAGGTTCTATAACCATCATCATTTGAACTTTAAAGTGCTCAGCTCAAAGGGGACAGCTTTTGCAAAGACTTTGCATTCCTTTTTCCATGTCATATACAGAAATGTTTACCTTTTTACTGTTTTTTTTTTTTTTCCCTCTTTTTCTCAGATACATTGAGCTGTCCTCCTCAGTTTTAGAGCTGTTTTATGTTAACCCAGAGTAGCTGAAAGTATGTGTGGGTTCCAGAAAAATGTGCTGGGTGGCGGATCGTCTTGAGCGTATTTTGAATCATGCAAATGGACGGGGTCATGGGCTTTGACCATGCTGTTTTTATACAGTGGCTTTACTTCACTGACAGTCTTTCGCTTCATCCCCTTCTTTGAATTTTGTATGTTTCTCACTTCTTGCACTTAATTTGATTAACCTCCCAGAAGTTAGTGAAAAGTAAATGGCACTACATGCTCTATGTTTGTACCACTTTTGTGCAGGGTTAGCAGGGTTTCCCAAATCACTAAGTAGAACATTTGTAACATGAAAGTTGTACTTAGTATCTCTATGGTACGTTTCCCAAAGTCTCAGTCTTGTCATTTCATTATGTGCAATTTAAATGGATATTTGTTCTTGAGTTTACAAAGAAGAAATTAACTCAATAGCTTTGGAATAAACAAATAATAAAAAAGTTACAATAATTTGAACACACTTCAGTAAATCATGACAACATATGGCACAATTTATCTTTAGAGCATGATCTGCAATATAATCAGGATTGTTATCGACCTGCAATTTGCTGAACATTTGTAATATGCATTTATTAATTTATGCATGTAATAAATGCATATACATTAATACATGAGAGAGAACATGTATTTGATACACTGCCGATTTTGCAGGTTTTCCTACTTACAAAGCATGTAGAGGTCTGTAATTTTTATCATAGGTACACTTCAACTGTAAGAGACGGAATCTAAAATCCAGAAAATCACATTGTATGATTTTTAAATAATTAATTTGCATTTTATTGCATGACATAAGTATTTGATCACCTACCAACCAGTAAGAATTCCGGCTCTCACAGACCTGTTAGTTTTTTTTTAAGAAGCCCTCCTGTTCTCCACTCATTACCTGTATTAACTGCACCTGTTTGAACTCGTTACCTGTATAAAAGACACCTGTCCACACACTCAATCAAACAGACTCCAACCTCTCCACAATGGCCAAGACCAGAGAGCTGTGTAAGGACATCAGGGATAAAATTGTAGACCTGCACAAGGCTGGGATGGGCTACAGGTCAATAGGCAAGCAGCTTGGTGAGAAGGCAACAACTGTAGGCGCAATTATTAGACAATGGAAGAAGTTCAAGATGACGGTCAGTCTCCCTCGGTCTGGGGCACCATGCAAGATCTCACCTCGTGGGGCATCAATGATCATGTGGAAGGTGAAGGATCAGCCCAGAACTACACGGCAGGACCTGGTCAATGACCTGAAGAGAGCTGGGACCACAGTCTCAAAGAAAACCATTAGTAACACACTACGCCGTCACGGATTAAAATCCTGCAGCGCACGCAAGGTCCCCCTGCTCAAGCCAGCGCATGTCCAGGCCCGTCTGAAGTTTGCCAATGACCATCTGGATGATCCAGAGGAGGAATGGGAGAAGGTCATGTGGTCTGATGAGACAAAAATAGAGCTTTTTGGTCTAACCTCCACTCGAGGAAGAAGGATGAGTACAACCCCAAGAACACCATCCCAACCGTGAAGCATGGAGGTGGAAACATCATTCTTTGGGGATGCTTTTCTGCAAAGGGGACAGGACGACTGCACCGTATTGAGGGGAAGATGGATGGGGCCATGTATCGCGAGCTCTTGGCCAACAACCTCCTTCCCTCAGTAAGAGCATTGAAGATGGGTCGTGGCTGGGTCTTCTAGCATGACAACGACCCGAAACACACAGCCAGGGCAACTAAGGAGTGGCTCTGTAAGAAGCATCTCAAGGTCCTGGAGTGGCCTAGCCAGTCTCCAGACCTGAATCCAATAGAAAATCTTTGGAGGGAGCTGAAAGTCCGTATTGCCCAGCGACAGCCCCGAAACCTGTAGGATCTGGAGAAGGTCTGTATGGAGGAGTGGGCCAAAATCCCTGCTGCAGTGTGTGCAAACCTGGTCAAGAACTACAGGAAACGTATGATCTTTGTAACTGCAAAGTTCTGCTTTTCTGATGTATCAAATACTTATGTCATGCAATAAAATGCAAATTAATTACTTAAAAATCATACAAGTGTACCTATGGTAAAAATTACAGACTTCTACATGCTTTGTAAGTGGGCAAACCTGCAAAATCGGCAGTGTATCAAATACTTGTTCTCCCCACTGTATATGTACTGTATGCCAATAAGTGATTTAAATTAGTGTTTGTCTTCACCTAATCAGTCATAGCTACGTCACATCACTGCTGTCTTCTACTGAAGTTATTTTGATTTGCAAGGCAGCCATGAGTGCACGTTTAAATAAAAAAAAAATCGAAAAGCATTTAACTGCATCACATGCCCTCCATACTCCAAATGTGTGCACCGAACTGAGACTGATTCACCGCTGCGGGTGTGCGAGCCAAGCCATCAAGTCCCAAAGAAAATCCCTGTGGAAATAAAGAACTTCATTGAGCATCCATGTATTTTTAGCTAATGACCAAAGCATTTTTCATATAAGCATTTAATTATCAGTTATCACACAATACATATCACATTTTGCAAGTTTCTTGGCAAGCAATATATTTAGAGAGATATAATAATTGAAAAATTAAAGAATCCCCAAAAGCTTTTACACTATAAACTGTTTAGACTTAGTGTGTCTTCAGTCAGGTCCCTAGTTCTGTAGTCCTCGTTCCACTGAACTAAAACATCTAAAACTGAGAAATTCCCAGAATGCACCACAGAACCCATTGAATATGGGCTTATTGTTTTATTGAATATTTTCTCAATATTTTCAAGATGATTGCAAGTGTAAATGTATGAAGACAAAGCCTTATAATGGATTTTGTTTGTCATTATCTTCCATCCCTCATGGGAAATACACAGCTGCACATCCTGCTATTTTATTGCTTGCAATAATTTTAACTTTTTACAAAAAAATATATCAATAAAAATAATATAGGTGTAATGATTCACTTGTTTTCTAAATCCATCGATTACAAGTCCTGGCAGTGTATATAGGTGCGTTCACACCATGTTGTACAGTGGGGAGAACAAGTATTTGATACACTGCAGATTTTGCAGGTTTTCCCACTTACAAAGCATGCAGAAGTCTGTAATTTTTATCATAGGTACTCTTCAACTGTGAGAGACGGAATCTAAAACAAAAATCCAGTAAAAAAAAAAAAAATTACAGACCTCTACATGCTTTGCAAGTAGGAAAACCTGCAAAATTGGCAGTGTATCAAATACTTGTTCTCCCCACTGTAATTACCGTGATTATGACATTTCATCTAGTAAAAAGCGTTCATATCCTTATAGAGCTTGTAATTACAGCTTGTAAGATGGTAATGTTCTGAAAGTTCCTACTTGTACCACCTGACCGCTCCTTCATTTAGGAGTTGATAGTGTTGCCATAGAAATGCGTTATTCCCAGTCCAAGGATGTGAACAGCTCCGAATAGAACTTCATGTGTTGTCATCTTGAAACAATGCAGTATATGCGTCGATTTAGAAATATGGATTTTTGAATCATGAATCGCTTGTTTTGGACAGTAATCGATTTAAAAAGCTAAGAATCAAATGAAACGTGATTCGATGCTTTAGAATATATAAACATTAAATTATTACATGCGCAAAGTAATGGAGATGTTCTAAATAGTCATTTTGGCTGCCCCTGAAATGGGTCATACCATTGACTTTACCTGAGCAGGTAATGATTAATTTATTGCATGGAAGGAGCAAAACATAATTTAAGTGTCTAAAATGCACGTAACGAAGGAACACTGAATTGCTTAATTGAAGCTTATTGTATTATGTAGAGTAGAATATAATGAGAGAGAGATCAACTAAGCGAGTGCATTACCTGCATCTAGCTGATATTCTTCAGTTCAATCTTATATTCACAAAGTTGGTTTGAATGTCCGCTGAGGAATCTTTGTCCTTGTCCTTTTAACAGTTGAGGGGATTTCCCATGGCAGTGCTAGTCAATGCATGTGTAAGTTGCGTCTTAAGGGGTTGTTTAAAGTAACGTCCAACGTCCTTGTTTCTGTCCATTTTAATATAAGTCTTTGCTACTGACTCCCTCATGGTGTAATAATGTAGCTAAGTTCAAGTCAAAATCGCAATCATAAAACTTTCTCAATACCAAATACGACATGTTATTTATATAAAATATTACTTATCGATCAATAATATTTAAAACCATATTAGCCATTATAAAAGTATAAGAAGTTTGTACAATACATAAACACAAGCAAACAGTTCAGAAAAGGTTCTCAGCCAATTAGATTTGAGAACCAGAACAAACTGTTAGACGATTTTCAAATGTTAACCAATTGTAAAACTGTGGGAGACCACAGACATAAGGACGGTTTCAATCGATTTTTAGCATTATAATCTTTCGAATGCAAACACTAGGAGATTCGTCCGGACCTCAAGACCACACACCTGTCGATTAGTAACATTTCCACTGTGAGACGAGATCTCACAGAGACTCGCAAGATCAAACATGACCTGAGAAGAAAAACAAATGGAGGACGATCGACGTCGTCAGCTGGTTCTCCTGGACGTGAGTTTTGTTAAAGGAGAAAAAAAGAATATGGGTGATCTTCTTTCTCAGTACTCCACTTCGTGGCATGTTTGTGGCTGTTAAGTTTCAGCTATAGAAGCATCCGGTTGGTGAAGCTTGCTCGCTCTCATTGGCTATCGTGGGTATCACATCAGAGGCAGCCCGATCAAGAGTCGGAAATATCAAACATGTTTGATATTTATGATTTGGGATTGTGTGGGCTCCAACGTGATTGGGAGCAGTAAAATAATCGTAAGGGCACCACACAATTGAGGATTTTTTGGACAAAAAGTTGTTTGCAACAAGCCTCGGATCGGGCCACACCCCCCGAACCCCCACCCCACCCCCGATCGCTTGGGGGTGCAAATCTGGCTTAAAATCTGTTTTAAAATCTTCAAGTGTTTGGCCAGCCTAACAGTAAACGCTACATAAATAATAAACATGTATACTTGTGCAAATGTATTTTTCATTATTTTGGCTGTTTCATGTGCTTTTATTCTGGCTGGAGAGTTTGATAATTGACTTGATAATGTTAAATAAGCAGTGTTTAATATCTTTTAGCAATTAAGGTTTATACTTTCAGAAAATTACTGCTCGGGTTATTCATCAACCACAGCTTCTGGCCAAAATACACGCCCGCTGGCCATAATGTGATCCATACACTTCTTCAAACCACGCAACGCAAAAAAAAAATTCAAGTAAGACATGGGAAATCAGTAGTGAGTCACTGAGAGCAAGTGTTTGGTTTTGTAACGCTTTCAGCAAGAGAATAAAGTGGTATTCGAAAGTTGAGGAAGCTGTATAGTCAAATTACACGCTCAGTTGGTTTTCTAAGTGAAGAGAAGATAGCACAACCCCTGCTGCGACCATATTTAAACTTGATACGTATCATTGAATTTTAAAGCACAGTTAAAATAAGTCAGTTTAATAATAAACTTAACAAAAATCAAAACCTTAAGTACCCAGTAGTCAGTTACAGAAACATGCTGTCTATTATTCCTTACCTCTGTGCACAGCGTGCTTAAGATATGCCTAAAGAACTTCAACAATCTGAGGATTGTGAAAGCCATTTAGCCTTAATCTTTAATTCCTTCAAGCATTATTTATTTATTTTTTTTTAACCAGATTTAGGAAAAAGAAAGTTATTATGTAACTGTTTTATACATACAGTGGGGAGAAAAAGTATTTGATACACTGCCGATTTTGCAGGTTTTCCTACTTACAAAGCATGTAGAAGTCTGTAATTTTTATCATAGGTACTCTTCAACTGTGAGAGACGGAATCTAAAACAAAAATCCAGAAAATCCCAATCCCATCCCAACCGTGAAGCATGGAGGTGGAAACATCATTCTTTGGGGATGCTTTTCTGCAAAGGGGACAGGACGACTGCACCGTATTGAGGGGAGGATGGATGGGGCCATGTATCGCGGGATCTTGGCCAACAACCTCCTTCCCTCAGTAAGAGCATTGAAGATGGGTTGTGGCTGGGTCTTCCAGAATGACAACGACCCGAAACACACAGCCAGGGCAACTAAGGAGTGGCTCCGTAAGAAGCATCTCAAGGTCCTGGAGTGGCCTAGCCAGTCTCCAGACCTGAACCCAATAGAAAATCTTTGGAGGGAGCTGAAAGTCCGTATTGCCCAGCGACAGCCCCGAAACCTGAAGGATCTGGAGAAGATCTGTATGGAGTAGTGGGCCAAAATCCCTGCTGCAGTGTGTGCAAACCTGGTCAAGAACTACAGGAAACGTATGATCTCTGTAATTGCAAACAAAGGTTTCTGTACCAAATATTAAGTTCTGCTTTTCTGATGTATCAAATACTTATGTCATGCAATAAAATGCAAATTAATTACTTAAAAATCATTTTTTGCATGGATGAATCGATTTTTGCCAATTACGATTTTCTTTCTAAGAACTATAATTGACCACATATACAAACAAAAATCTACTTTTCTTCAACGCAAAGTTTTATTTTCATAAAAAAAAAAAAAAACAAGTAAAAAGTCAGTAATAAAATATAAACAGCTCAAATAAATACAATACAATAAAGAGAGCTATGAAACTAAGTTTTTCAGGTTAACTGGGTTTCTATTCAGGTAAGAAATACTACAGAAATTAAAGTAATCAAATGTAAAATAACACATTCAGTGTTATTTTACATTGGTTACCTTAATTTCTGTAGTCTTTATTGTAAATATTAATACAGATCAATTCTTACCACTAAAGTTATAAAACATATTCAGTCAAGAGCAGAAAGTGATTTTTTTTGTCTTTTGTTCTTTGATTAACATGACAGACAGCAGCAGGAATATTGGACTGCTGTCCCTTTAAGAGTTTATGAACGGTGTTCAACGGAACCAATACTGTTACACAAAACGGGTTCACTTTCTTAGCTATTTAACGATTCAGAACTTGACTGTTTATCTGAATACTTGCCAAGATTGCCTGTGCCTCTGGTTTTGACATACTTTTGTATGCATTTGACAGTTTAAGCGCAGTAAGCCACTCATTTTGGTACTTGTGACTCTGTTTGACTTCTGTCTCTGTTTGAGACTGAGCGTGGCTTGTTCGCGTCACTTATATAGATCAGTGGTGCGCGTGCTTTTGGTGTGAGCGCGAAACCTGCGGGAATGAATAAAATTATGCGCAATACAAGAACTATTTAACCGGACCGAATGAGACAAGTGAGAGAGAGGAGGTGCCCACGCGGATGTGTGTCACTTCACCGTGACAGAGAAGAGAGCGAGAACGCGCAGCTGACGTTATTGCCTGTGCCGCTGGTAACAAAACGTATCGGCTCGGAATCGGTAAGAAGTGAGACTGATCGGCCGATCACCGATCCGGGCCGATCATGAGGGAAATCGGCCGATTCCGATCCCTGGCCGATCGATCGGTGCATCTCTAATATGGAATGTATTGAATTTTAAATATTTAGAGCAATATTTTAAGTTCATATTTCATATGTAAATGATGATATTCCTCTCACTTTCTCTAAAACAAACCAAACCCCAAAAATATGATGCTGTAACAACTCCTTGCTGGATTCAAATAACTCTGTGAATAATGAAAATGCTACATTCCGGGACATTTTCCCTCCATTTTTTCACTGATGCTGTTTTCATCCCTTTTCTATCAAAAGAAGGTATCTTTTGTCTTTTTTTTTTTTTTTTTCTCCGTGCTCTGGCCCTGTGGAAAATTTCCTGATTGAGAGAGCTGAATGAGGCTGTTGAGAGGGAGGACTCTAAATCAAAGCCCACAGACAGAGCTTTGATTTTTCTCCTCTCTTTCATTATTTATTTCGTTTTCCTCTGGTGTGTTGTCATTTTCCTCCCCTCACTCATCTATTTTGGCTCTACATGGGCTCGGTGTCTGCTGCCTGGGCTACGGATCTACGAATTTCACTTTAACACATACTCATACGATCTAGATTCCCGCCGACTCTCTGAGAAGTGTACAGAGACGGTATGAAAAGGAAACAGGCCACTTATTAAAAAATGTATGGGAGAGATTGCATATTGTAGTAAAGGAAGTCTTGCTATTTAAGTAAAAAAAAAAAAAAAAAAACTAGTCACATTATTGCCAAATCCTTGATAGAGCAACCTGGAAAACCTGATTTGAGCTGAAGAAATTCATCAGTTTTGTCAGATTTCATTCGCTGGTTGCATGAATAAATGTTATAATTCAATCAAATAAATGTAATCATACCACACTCCTTTATCTCTGTCTCTGAAAGCAGACAGAATGCTAGATCTAACGAGTCGTAGCTGACGAAAATAACCGTCATTTTAACCCTTCCAGTCAAATTTAGAGCTGCAACTCAAGCATGACAGTTTTGGTCTTTCTGCATTCAAGAAGACTGTAACTAGTTGCACAGAAATGAGCTGCCTGGAGGTGTTACCAAGATGAACGCTGATTGCTCTAAAATGTTCTTTGGTAGTGCCACTGGAAAGATAAATCAAAAACCAGATATTTTTGTTTAAAAATCTTATTAATGTATGAGGAGGGCCAGACACATGGGGTAAAACCAGCATGGGGCAAAAGGCACACAGTATTGATACACATACTTTAGCTAATAATAATTATATATAATAATATTCAATAATAATAATAATAATAATAATATGTTTTTAATAATGTCTAAGTTAATACTTGTCCCAAACAATGACTTTAGCAAAGTTTGTACTATTTTCTGTTTATTTTGAAAAATAAAAGGATTCATTTTTGTTCAATAAATACAGTATAATGTTATTACAATATGTTAATATAAAAATATGTTTTAAAAATAAAGAAACACAATTATTTTAAAGAGTAAAGATTCTGAAAGCATTGAAGGAGATATTCATATATTAATAATTTAATATAGATTTACAGTAGTAACAATAAATGATATTTTATTATATGATATATGATTAATATCATATATTTTTTTTAAATATTATGGTTTTATTATAAATATGGTGATGATCTCTAAGGTGGACACTCAACTTAATATATGATATTTCCCATCTGAATCTAACCATGTCATGTCAACAAATGGAAAAGTCAGCAAGCTGTTTATCATCATGTTAATTATTATTAATCTACAACATTTAAAAAAAACATTAAATATTAGATCAAATTAGCACAGAATCAACTTTGCGTTGCTGTCCGCGATCGCGTCAAGGATCCGACAAATTTCCACGTGCATCCTAAAAAGAGGATGTTTTTAGCCCCGTTGTACCCTATATATCTGCTTTATATATATATATATATAAAGTACTAATACACTGTGTATATATATATATATATATATATATATATATATATATATATATATATATATATATATACACTCACCTAAAGGATTATTAGGAACACCATACTAATACTGTGTTTGACCCCCTTTCGCCTTCAGAACTGCCTTAATTCTACGTGGCATTGATTCAACAAGGTGCTGAAAGCATTCTTTAGAAATGTTGGCCCATATTGATAGGATAGCATCTTGCAGTTGATGGAGATTTGTGGGATGCACATCCAGGGCACGAAGCTCCCGTTCCACCACATCCCAAAGATGCTCTATTGGGTTGAGATCTGGTGACTGTGGGGGCCATTTTAGTACAGTGAACTCATTGTCATGTTCAAGAAACCAATTTGAAATGATTCGAGCTTTGTGACATGGTGCATTATCCTGCTGGAAGTAGCCATCAGAGGATGGGTACATGGTGGTCATAAAGGGATGGACATGGTCAGAAACAATGCTCAGGTAGGCCGTTGCATTTAAACGATGCCCAATTGGCACTAAGGGGCCTAAAGTGTGCCAAGAAAACATCCCCCACACCATTACACCACCACCACCAGCCTGCACAGTGGTAACAAGGCATGATGGATCCATGTTCTCATTCTGTTTACGCCAAATTCTGACTCTACCATCTGAATGTCTCAACAGAAATCGAGACTCATCAGACCAGGCAACATTTTTCCAGTCTTCAACTGTCCAATTTTGGTGAGCTCGTGCAAATTGTAGCCTCTTTTTCCTATTTGTAGTGGAGATGAGTGGTACCCGGTGGGGTCTTCTGCTGTTGTAGCCCATCCGCCTCAAGGTTGTGCGTGTTGTGGCTTCACAAATGCTTTGCTGCATACCTCGGTTGTAACGAGTGGTTATTTCAGTCAAAGTTGCTCTTCTATCAGCTTGAATCAGTCGGCCCATTCTCCTCTGACCTCTAGCATCAACAAGGCATTTTCGCCCACAGGACTGCCGCATACAGTTTTTCCCTTTTCACACCATTCTTTGTAAACTCTAGAAATGGTTGTGCGTGAAAATCCCAGTAACTGAGCAGATTGTGAAATACTCAGACCGGCCCGTCTGGCACCAACAACCATGCCACGCTCAAAATTGCTTAAATCACCTTTCTTTCCCATTCTGACATTCAGTTTGGAGTTCAGGAGATTGTCTTGACCAGGACCACACCCCTAAATGCATTGAAGCAACTGCCATGTGATTGGTTGATTAGATAATTGCATTAATGAGAAATTGAACAGGTGTTCCTAATAATCCTTTAGGTGAGTGTATATATTATTAAAGTACTAAAGTCTAAAATTATATTTCTTAATATGAACTCAAACATTTTGCAGTTGATTTTTTTCCAAGACCACATTAGCAGAACTAAGCTATTTTCTTACCAACTAACTATGACTTGTGCCTCAATAAACTCCTAATTTACTGCTTATTAATAGTTAGTAAGGTAGTTTTTGTAGTGTTTAAGTTTAGGTATTGGGTTGGATTAAGATATGTAGAATATGGTCATGCAGAATAAGGCATTAATATGTGCTTTATAAGTACTAATAAACAGCCAATATCCTAGTAATATGCATGCTAATAAGCAACTGGTTCATAGTGAGAATTTGGGACAATGTACTTTCTGTGTTCATGTTGTATTGAAAAACACTTTTGCTGCCATTGAGGTCACATTCAAAAACTATAAAAGAAATAAAAACGGAACAAGTGTCACAATGAACTTTTGTACACTATGAAACTTGAAACAAAGATTTGGAAGTCTCTTGCTCTCTGATATAATTATATCTTTCTCTTTGTTTGTTTGCCCAGGGCGGTTTCTCGCAGTGAATGGCTCAGCTCTGACGGGACCATGGGTTCTGAGCCCTTGGCTACGTGCCACCCATCGGCCCTGTGGTCTGGATGTCACAGTGTTTTTGCACCCCAGGCAGAGTGGACGTTACACCGTCTGGCTCATCGAGAGGGACAAGCCACCACTTGCTCTCCTCACCACCGAGCACCCTCATGTCATCGGGTGAGTTTGCCAAAGGCAACGTTCTCATACTCAAAGAAGTTCTCAAAGAGTTACTCAACTCTTGGACCTTGTGACATAGAGTCTGATATACACAACACTGCACTGCTGAGCAGTGGCAACGCTTCACAAAAACCTGCAACAACATTCCCAAGTGATCATATTATATCTAAACAAAATGTGGACAAGAATCCACCATACTAAAAGAATGCAATCATAATGCACAGACTTACCAACAATACGAAATCAATGCAAATTCTGAAACAGCCCTATAGACCCATTTGGAGCAGACGTCACAATTATGTCCCTTGCAGCTGCACGCGCATAGTGGCTGCAGAAAAATAGCGTAACAAGTGGAGGAAAATGAGCAAAATTCACAGAATAAGACAAAAATGTTTTGTTGTGCCTTTGGATGTCAGAATTAGAATGCAAAAAATCATTTTTATAGATTTCCGTCATTGAAGACCTTTGAAGCTAAACGCAGACGTTTATGTTGCAAGTCACACTGGACTGATGAAACCTGCAATGATTAGTCTACTATTCAAGCACGAATTTGATGTAAACAGTAAGTCTACATAATATTCATATATGCAGTTCATAGGGGACATACATACACAGCAGTTACAGCATGAAATAATATTTAAACCTATAACATTTTACATAGATAACTTTTAAACATAGCCTATAACATTTTTATCTCACAATTCTTGACTTTTTCTTGCGTTTGCATGTTTATATCTCCCAGTTCGGACTTTATAACTCGCAATTGTGAGTTTATATCACAATTCTGAGTGGAAAAGAGTCAGAATTGCAGGATATAAACTCGTAATTCTGAGGGAAAAAGACAGAATAACGAGTATATCTCACAATTCTGTTTGTCCTTCTAAGAATTGTGAGATATAAACTCGGATTTGCGAGAAAAAAAGTCAGAATTGTGAGAGATAAACTCGAAATTTTTCTCGGATCGAGTCTGGTTCGAATCTTATCGCATTGCGTCTGGTTAAGACAAGGCATTAGGCTGTTTAAACTTGCTTTTCAAAGCTTAAATTTCTGCCAAGGGCCAACTCAGTCAACAGAACTAAAGAGCAGCATCATGATCTGTTTATTTCCCCTGTTTTGTCTGAATGCCAGGATCTGCCATACTTTGCCATACATAAACGCCACCCCTGCAGCTGAGACCTTTGGCATTGAGGTTGCAGTTTTTGCACATAAAGATGAACTATTTACTCTTGGCAGTGTTATTACAGGCAACAATGTGTTTTTATTTTATTTTTTTCTGCAGTTTTCTCCAAATGATTCAGCTTGAAACCCTTAACCCTCTATGGTACAAAGTTGCCATATGGCAACAATTCATTTCTACTTATTTCCTTGTTATTCAGAAAAAAATACAATACATAAATTACACTGTGGGAATTAAAAGGGCAGGCCTTAAGATAGCCAATGATGTGCTGTTTTTAAGTCAAATGACATTTGAATGTCCCTCCAAAACTCTTTTTCCCACTGTCACCCTCACACGGAAGACACCTGTTGAAGTGCTCCAGAAACTGCTCTAATAAACTCATTTCTAAACATCTCTTCTCAAGGGGGATTTTTTTGCAGCATCTTTGATAAGTAAATTAGATTTTTTTTAAATTCATAAATCAACTTTGTCTAGCATAGTTTTACTGTAAATTGAGAAAATATCAATGTTGCCATATTGCAGTAATGTATTTCCCCATTGGGATTTTTTATACATGGTAGCATCAACAATATTATTGCAGTTATTTATTTATTTAAAGTGTTTATTGTAGTATAGTTGTGTTTATGTATAAGTAACAAAATTATTTCTTCTTTTGAGAAAACAGATACATCAATATTTTACGGAAAGGGCAATAGGAAGAGTGCAGAGTTAGCTCTTCCGTGTGATGAGAGTGAGGATGAGTCAGCCAAATTATAGGGAACGATAGGGATTAAATGATAGGGATCTACTTATTTTTGGTTTCCATGAGTCCCAAGTATATAAATCTATGAATTTCTAAAGGAAATGTGCATTTAAATAGAAAAGAAAATCATAATTTTATAGAAAAACTACTTTTTTTGACCATTTTCCATTGTGGTACAGCGTTGCCATATGGCAACGTTTCCCTAAGTACCCCCCTAAAAAAAAAATCTTTTTGGGTTTGTATGATTGAAGCTATTTCATGTAATAAAAACTTATTTGAAAAAAATATTTCATGGTTAGAACATAATGCGTACCATAGAGGGTTAATGTCCATTAACTTTTTTTTTGTAGATAATATTCTATTTTGTAGATAATATTAGCATTAGTTGCACTATCATTTTTTTTATTTATTTTTTTTATAAACTACTTTTAAGAAATGTAAGTTTGAAAATCACACATCTCATTGACCTACATTAGAATCTCCTGCCTTCAAAACGTACCTGAGAGAGAAGTCAGTGTGATATTAGTGTAATGAATAGAAATTGGTATACTTTTTTTGCATTTATTTGCATGCTGAGTTCTGATTGGTCTTCTCTTGTTAGTTACATATAGCTGCCTTTACATGGAAAGCAGTTTTCACATCTCATTTCTTCCCTGTAATCAGAATCAGATTATATTTTTAGTGAAACATGATGTTCAATAAGAAAATATGTAGGGAAAAACTTATCAAATTTATCAAACAGAAATGTATCGGATCGCAACACGTGGCTTTTACATAGAAGAATATGCAATAATATATCAAAGAATCATATGTATTAAGTAAATAGGGTCAGTGTTGATTTCATGACACTGTTTTTTTTCACAAGCACTGGTATTTCCTTTCTGGGAAAGCAATCTCATATTTCATACATTTATCCAGTTGGTAGACACTTTCATCCAAAGTGATGTGCTGTACATTGATTTCACTAGTAGCCTATGTATGTTCCCTGGGATCCAATGTATATCTAGTTGCATTTTTCAGCTTATTCATGTTATAAGCAATTGATGAGACCAGTATCATCAAAATTATCCTTTCTTGATTTTTTTTTTTTTTTTTTTTACTGGCAAAACCATAATATGTTGTTTGATTAGCAACACCTCCAGTACTTCCGCTGAGGCTAACGCCCTTTAGATTTGTCTTTGTGTCCTTGAGATTCTCTTCTAGTCCCCAACAACTTCCTGTTTGTGGGATTTGCTTCTGCAGAGGAACTCTGTGTCTTACAAGACCGGGCGGAATATGAATGCGTTCAGCCATGCGTGGCATGTTTAGATAGGGAAAAGTGCTCCGACTCATTGTAGAGTTCCTTTTGAGGTCATTATTTTCGATCAGCCAACCAACCCACATATTTCTATGCAATTTTGCCCTCGCCTGAGGTCAACTCTTGTCCATTGGAAATTCCCAGAGCCAAAAATGACCAGGCCTGCATTTCTCAAAAGCATTGTGAGCTAAGTTGATCGTAGAGACCATTGGTGCCAACACAGCCTGACTCACTAAATTATATGGTATTATTCATAGAATCATTTCACACAACAATGACAAAATTGTGATTTTGCAAATTTTTTGATAGTAGCCTTGTAATACTTATAAAACACATTTACTTTTGATTTAAACATGCATGGTGTGATTTCACATTTAAACTTATTGGCCGCTCCTGAAAAAAGTGTGATTAATTGTACACTTATTTTTGATATGATGACTATTAAACTAAAGCACATGTAAAGTACTTCACTTTTATTTTAACTGTGGTGTGTTATTTTATATTACATTCAAATTAAATATATTTCAAATGTACTAAATTGCATCTTCATCATTACAAATGTGTATTGTAAATATATTTGAATATATGAAAAAATAGGCCTTTATTGAACTGAATAATCCTTACATATTATTCATATTATGGATTAAGAATTTTAAATGAGTAAATAAATGTAATGGTCCATTCCATTAAGATTTTACTCTATTTTTTACTCTCTATTTTTTTTTTACTCATTCTTAATCCATAATATGAATAATATGTAAGGATTATTCAGTTCAATTTGATGGATCCAATACAATTGAAATTCGTAAATTTTTACATGACACCGTTTTTTTAACTAAAAACTGAAACTTTTTAATGTGTTTTGTCTGTTCATTTACATAACACCAGAGTTTTGGGGGCCTGAAAACTCAAACTTTTGAAAAAGTTTCAAAGTACAAGTTTTTGAATGATTACTTTCTACAAAAACACGAATTTGTGAAAACAATAGCAATCATGCGCATGCATATTACATGTTCAGTTTATAGACACGTAGGGCCCTATCATACACCCTCATGCAGTTATCATTGTCACGTCCAGCACCACGTTGTTTAAATAGCAAATGCACTCTCGCCCATCTGTTCACCCATGGGCGTGCTGGTCTGAAAACGAGGTGTGTTCAGGCACATTGTTGGCGTGTTGCTATTTTGAGGAACTGAAAACGACTGCGCCATTGACCAACAAAAACCTGGTCTAAAGTCAATAGCGCAGTATTTTTTGTGTTATTTAAAAAGCGCGTTAGTAATATGCGCCTATAGGTGGGTGCACAATGCACTGCTTATTACACACAGGGATGTGCAGCACCACACAAACATTTTTAAATATTAAAAATAAAAGGATTCCTCTCTGGAGAAGCGTTCAGTCTTTCCGCTCTCAAATTCCTCCATGTAAATAGCGAATCCGCCATGGTGCAAGCGCAACTGGCTTTTAAAGGGAATGGGAGATGAGACTCTGATTGGTTTATTGCACGTTACGCCCAAAACACACCCATGACTCATTAAGAGACTAGGTACAACCCTTTTGGACCATGCGCCTGGCACACCGACCATTTTTTTTTTTCGTCGTTAAACTAGCAAAAGTGGATTCAGACACGCCCTAAGTGCACTTTTGCCGTGCGCTTTAGACCATGCACTCAGATTGGTAAAACAGGGCCCGTAGTGTTTCTTTACAAAGTGACATCGGCATCTACTGGCCTGGCAGCAGAATACAGCGGTTTTAGTTGTTTTCATGGATCCATGTGAACGAGGATTGTTTTGACAATGTTGTCGTCTGTGTGCTAAAAAAACAAAGGAAAAACCTCATCATTGTCACGTAAACACACCCTTAGTTTACCATAAATGCTTGTCAGTACATTGGCAGTACCCATACTTCAAAGACAATGGAAGTAATTATGAAATTACATATGTAAATGTATTTATGTCCTACTTATGTCAAAGAACTTTTCTTTCACTGTCTCACTGTTGAGTTTAACTAATCATTTAATATTAAACTAGAATATATGCAATTACATGCAATTAAGTGTCTGAAAATCTTACATTCAGTTCAGTTGTGTAATCTTTTGAAGTAAATTATTTCCATAATAAGTACTATTTTTAAAAAATATGCAATTAAGTGTCCAAAAATCTTTCATTCATTTCAGCTAAGTGTAATCTTTTGAAGTATATTATTTCCATAATAAGTACTATGCTTAAGTGTACTTCTTTTTCACAAGGGGCGCAGCTGTCTCTTTTTATTGTGTCTGTCAAATAAATCTAAAAAACTTGACAAAAAATAATGTTATACTTACTGAGACACTGGGTCATACATATTTTCCACTTTTGTAAATGTCTATGTTAGTATTTAAACCTTCTGAGCAAGATATACAGTATGATGGCATGCAACACATAAAAGTAGTTCAAAAAATGTCTTGCTCTCCATCCAGCTGCTATTAAACACCAGAGCGGCTCTTCACTCAAAATTCAAATTCAAAATAAAAATAAACTATATTTTGTCATATCCAAAACATTCTCACCATACAACATAACAGTACAGAGGAATTAGGCCTGTCTTTTGATGGTCTGAGTCCCCTCGTTTATGTCTTGAACTATATAAAACAAATGTGCAGAAACTAGGTTATGGAGTTCTGGTATGGCCAGCATGCCACATAGTGGCACACTAGCTAACTTATATTTGGAATTTCTTTGTGGAATGCTTATTGGTGAGTCACGGAACTGAGAAAAGAAAAGTGTGTCAGACGACAAAATTAAATATATATGGAAATTAAAACATTGAAGTACCCCAAAGGCTCTTTTCGCCTGAGGGATTACGTGCTCTAGAAAAGGCAGCACACCTCATCGCCTAAGACAAGCTGCTGTTTGCTGCTATGAAGCAAAATGTTGTGTCACAAGATTAGCTCTATGTTCATTAGCCATTCCCGCAGCTAGCAGACAAACACCCCAGTAGTTTGAGGAATTACTGAAACATAGAAAGAGGATCTGTCAAAGATCACAACTGCGGAAAAAGCACACATTTTTTAGTCGAAAGTCAAAACCCTTTTATGGAAGCTTGTTTCCACCATGGATTAAAACAGTTTCCTCAGAACTGTGAGTTATAAAGTCAGAATTCACCCTTCGCCAGGAATTTGATTGACAGGCGATCTGACCAATCATAATCCGCCATCCGCCGAATCCGCCGTTTTGTTCGAAAAAGCAGTCAGGAGAGTTAGTAGATTAAGGTCGGTGGACTTGAACTTGAAAAACGGTGTATACTGGCGTCTTTCCGCGGTTGAAACAACATTCCCTCTGATGTTCATTCAAGTTTATCTGATGCTATAAATGAACTAGAAGGAAGAGATGATTGGTTCACGAGCAGCTTTAACTGAGGCGCTACAGCGATCTGTCACGACACATTAAAGAGCCACAAAACGGTATTTATTGTTTAAATATCTGAATAAATTACATAATTAGTTTCATATCAAAAGTAACCTGCTCTGTCCTGTCTGTCGGCACGTTGTCAGTGTCCTCTTTGCTCCGTGATGTTTTTTTTCAATCCGTGAGAACATGATGTGTGAGAACGTCATGGCTTGTCGGACGTAGGAACAGTAACTAAAGGGGGCGGGTCTTTGCGAACTGTCAATTAGGTGATATAAAGTCGCAATTGTATATTATAAAGTCAGAATTGCTTTTTTTTCTCACAATTGCGCATTTTTTCCCTCAGAGTTGGACTTTATAATGCACAATTGCAAGTTTATATCTCACAATTCTGAGAAAAAAAAGTCAGAAGTGCGAGATGTAGCAATTTATGAGATTGAAAGAATTATGAGATTAAAAGTCACAATTACCTTTTTATTCAGTGGTGGAAACAAGCGTCCATACCCTTCAGTAGCTATAAGCCTAACTGCCACCCCCATGTTGAATATTGCATTATGTGGCTATTTTCTGTAGCTGTTCAATAATTATTTTTATCCAAAAACATTTTTTCACCATTTCTTTTTGCACAAATTATGTTGCTCTAACAATATTTAGGAATATAACTATACAGGAACATAACTATACATTTTATAAACTGTCTTTAAGCCCAGAAATCAACGCAAGTCACAGAATTCCATAACTGCTCAAGAGTTGTGCTAGGCTTGCATTATGCATAAGCAGTTGAAAATCCATTATATAAAACATTTAAATATTTTAAAATCAGATTATCAGGATATCATGCCATGTGCATGCTGTAGTAGGCCTATCATGTAAAATATTCTCAATTAATTATTAATAATCATGTATATTAGTATTACCTCATATCTCTCATTCCTGAAAAAATAAAATGATATCTATTGCATTTCCCTGTGGCCAAACCAGAGTTTATGTCTTCTCCACTAAGATTCTTTGAAGTCCCAGCCTAGGTGTGATGTTTTTCATCTTACTGAAATTCCACAAGGGTGTTCACATAGTTTGAGCTGGTTTGAGCTGTGTTTAATTGTTTAAGAGTACAATATCTAATCATGGATTGCAATCTCTTTAGCTAATTGGCCCTATTTCTATTGCTGTGCATATCTATTGGGCTTTGGGCTATCGCATTTGCTGAGGATTAACACTTTTTTTAATCAATTAACTAGGGCTGATATACTGGTCAGCCAATAAAAAGCTGTAAGAGAGTTCGATTAGAGGTTTGTTTCATAGGAATGTGTTGCTGTGTTTAAACTTTACATTAAAAGATTAAGTAGCACAGGCTACAACCATACCAATTTTCAACTTCTAATGATAATCCATACAAGGGGAAAAAAAGTACCAAAGTCTGCAATCAAAAGTCATACACTATAAAAAAAATATATGATCAATAAGTTATGACGTTTTTGCATTGCTTTAACTTATCAAAATAAGTTCAATCATTTTCAACTTTTCAACAAGAAAATAACTTTTCAAGTTATACAAGATTCAACTAATTTTCTCTTTCATTCAGTTTCATTCAAAAAGTAATGTAATTTTAAGTTGAAATTACTTAAACATCCATTGTTTTACATTAAACAAAGTTGATTTGTACTTAAAGGCAGCAACTTTTTTTATAGTGTAGTTTTCATGAAACTGTTGGCTGACAGCAAATCACATTTAAATATTCTTAATTGTCGAATTGTCCCATGTATTGTAAAATGATGTGATTTTAGAGTATGCATTAAGGTCCATCCCATTTCACCACACTCTAAAAAATTCTGGGTTGTTTAAAATATGGACAAACCCAGTTGTTGTTTTGTTTTTTTGTATTAATTACATTTTTAACCCAACGGTTGGGTTTGTCCATATTTGACCCAAATTTGAGAGTGCATTTTTAGAGTGCAAGGTCCACTTACTTTAAAATGTCTTGGTTCAGTCAGTAAGCACGTAGTCTCGCGTAGCCAGACCTTCAGACTGATGGCAGAAGGTCTGGACTCCATCGCAGCTTTCATTGGTCAAGGACCGCCCAAGAGGACGTTTGACTGACATGTAACGCAACCAATCACAGTTTGTTTTGTGCATCTATAAATTATTCATTCAAGAACGTTGTGCAAGTTTACTACAACAATGGAGCCGCGAACTTCACATACTTTTGAAAATCCAGCGTTTAGTTGGTCCTGGTAAGCGCTCAGTTGTAAACACGACAGCGTTCTTCTTCCACAAGGGAGTTTGAAGTCCCGGCATTTGTTTCCAGACGAACTGTTAACGAACGCAACACACAAGTCTCGCGGACATCCTGTAGAATTCAACCAATCAGATGACGACTTCGAAACTCCTGAAGTTTTTCCAGATAAGTGTGCCATATGCATCAGACGTTCAGCCAACGGTCCGTGGGCGTGACGTCTGAGGCTGAGACTAATGCCGAGTTCACACTGCCCGATTTTAGCCCCGATTTTGACTCGCCGACAGGTTTTGCGAAATCGCGACAAATGGCCGAAGTCATAGGCAAATCGGTGCTCGTTCACGTGAGTGACAATCACTCAGTGTGAATGATCAAAGACACGATCCAAGAGAATCGCAGACACCCGTGAGATATTTGGCATGCTAATTATCTGGACCTGTTGACGATTCAAAATCCTGCTGTGTGAAATGTGTTCTGACTGAAAATGACATCGGTGATGACCTACAGCCAATGAGAGAGTAAGATACAGGGCAGCGGGAAGTTCGGAGAGGAGTTATAGACCAGAATATCAGTATTTTAATAGATATATTTACAATTCTATCAAACAGAAACAAAGCACAAACATTTGCTTGACCAGCCACAACAGCAGCACATTGCAAAATTATTTATTTACTTCCAACTCTCTTTGCAGAACACGCAATCCTTGCTCCCTGTGTCTCCCCAACCATTTCCTCCTCCATAATCTTTTTTCCTTTTCTCCTTTTCACAGACAATTTGGATCGCAAACTTTCTGCAGTTTATCATTTTTAATAACAATTCCAGTCTTGCGCGAGAACTCCGGTCAGACGCATGCATGATCTCGCGTTGTTTACTTGTCACTTCTCGCGTGTGTTTGGTTGTGAAACGTAGTTTGCACACCGGACAGAGTTGTCGGTGATTCTTCCTATTGTAAATTCATGCAGTGTAAAACCTCCTGTCGCCGATCCATCGTGCAGTGTGAGCACAGCAGTGACTGAATGCTACCCCAGATAGTTGTGTAGTGTGAAAAGAGCAGTGATCCGACGAGATTGAAAATCGTGCAGTCTGAACTCGGCATAATAAGCATGCAGTGTTTCTTTACAAAGTGACATTGCCAACTGCTGGCATGGTATGCATAATGCAGCGTTTTTAGTAGTTTCCACGAATCTGTAAGTGAACGGGGATCGATTTGACAATGTTGTCGTCTGTACGCGAAACTTTTCAAAACACAAAGAAAAAACCTTTCCATTTTTAGCACATCATTGTTGTGTAAACATACCCTAAAATGGATCTACTATTACCTAAGTCAGTGTTTTCCACCCTTGTTCCTGGAGACATCCTTATCTGGTCTCCCTTACCTGGTGTGTCTCAGGAACAAGGAACAAAAACATTGATCGTGATTAGTGGTTAAACTAATGAGTGTTACAATTCAACCTGTGTTAGAGCCATCTGTCTTCTTTAAAGAATTATAAAATGAATGTGGATAGGTTGTTCTTGGAAGAATTTGAGTAGCTGTTTTGAGTTTTGATGTTTTGAGTTCCTATTGAATACAACAAAATCCATTTATAAATAAAATAAGCAATGAACAGAATAAGAACAATAAACTAAAACGGAGTGTGTGTAAGGCTGGACTAGGCTTAGCCTTCCCCTGTCCACGGACTTGAGATTTTCTCACTCAAACCACTGCCTGCTGCTGCTTCTGATTGCTTTAAGAGGGAAAAGCTGCTTATAACTGCTGGTCTATGATCAGTTTTCTCTGTAATAATAGCATATTGGCGATTTGGCAAACGATTCAGTGCATATCTGTGTTTGAGCTCTTGAGAGCATCAAATGTTTCTATTTACAACGTGTTTTTGCAGCATTGAGCAATGTAGCCAATCACAGACATGTCTGTTGATTTCCTAAACGCAATAGCCAATCAGAGGTCTTTAAGTTAGAATAAACTCACTGCTCAAAGCCGTCCAGTGCTGAGTTCTGCGCTCTCACAAATCCTCTCATAACAAAGTGTAGACATTATGTAAATAAGAGATTTAGGGCCAGATTTACTAACAGCTTGCATCAGCGCAAATCCTCTTTTGCCGTTAAAAAACTACTGTCAGGATTTACTAACGGCACACAGTGAAAAATGAGCACTAAAAAGTGGACAGGGTTATTTTTGCGGCTGACCTTATTGCTTATGCATTTGTAGGAGTTTCCCTTTAAGACGCAAAATTTATGGGAGGAGAGTATCTAAATGAATCATGCAAGGTGATTTACTACGTTTTGCGCTAGTCAATTTAATGGTATCGGCGTCATTACCGCCTAAAAAAATTATGTCTTAAACCAGACACTAATATGCACTGCTCTTGGTAGATTGTATTGGTCATTATGGAAACTTTCCACTCCCATCAGTAAATTTTTTATTTTATTTTTTTTTTTTTAAGAATTGCGCTCTCATGCTAATTTGCCCTGTTTAGTAAATCTGGCCCTAATTGTACAGTGTAGACAGCTTCATTGATTAAAACAGAACTTTGTGAGATTGCGTCATCACGATGAACTAAGATGAGTGACAGCTTTTAAGTGATTATAAAGGGATTTTCATATGTTTTTTAGAAAAAATATAAGCATGATGGTCCACCCCAGTCCTCATCATCAGTGGGTAACCATCATTGAAAGAAAAAAAGAAAAATGAGAATGTTCAAATTTAAACAAATTACCCACCAATTCACCAAAATATAAAATATTTTGAACTACATATTGCCATGAGAGTGTGTTGGGATAACAATATCTATCTAGCTTTAAACTGGATAAAGAAACAAAACTCACACATACTTGCCAAAACCATAAGCTTTAATCATAATACCTAACTGCTGTGTAACATCTGGAAGTTAGGGTGCAAAGGTTTTTATCAGTCCACCAGGAAACAAAGTTTTGTTTACAAAGTACTACAATGAGCCCTACTGAGGAGAAATCACTGGATCACAAGTTTGTTACATCTGAGTATAAACTTTTCCCTGAGGCTTTTACTTTCAAAGCCATCTCGTTCTCCCTGCAATCTTAAAAGTTTTTTGGACTGAGTTTGGAGGAAGACTTTGCTGGTACAATGGAGGTTAGCCAAGCAGTCAAATCCCACCAACAGCACCAGAGCCACTGGGAGCTGCACTCTTCACTGCTGACACAATGCATTACCTCCCAAGTCACTTCTCATTACTTGAGTAGCAGTCATCGCAAAGGAGGCCAGAGACCCTAATGGTGACTTATTCCTCTATTGTGTTTCTACACACCACAGCCGATAGCCTCCATCTCTTCTACAACTGCCACACAGAGGGGGTCAAAATGTCCCAGGCTTGTAGACCCGTCGCTTTCACCGCTCACCCTCTCCTCTTTCTGTGGTCGTCTCCAAGGACTAGAGGCGTCAGACGGTTTCCATTAACTGGAGAGTACAAGAGGCATAAATACTTTAGTGGCAAACATGAAAATCGATAAATGTTTGTCATCCACTAAGGAACTTGCTGTCATTGCAATGGAACATGTACAGCTGCTCCACTTGGTTTCATGCACATAAATCATACAGAGTCATGTATTTATTCATTTATTCGTTTGTTTGTTTGTTAACCTGTCTGGTTCTGTTCATCTGTGCCAGCAAACGGGACAGAGATGCGGTGCAAGGTGATCCCGGCCCTATGTAGATCCCCCATCCTGGCATTATGAGTGAATTATAGTATGATTCAATTTGTAAACTTTTTTTTTTTATTATTGCTATTTGGAGCTATTTTAATCCACATAGAAGCCCAGGTCATAATTTCAAGTTCATTTTGTTTTTAAAAACAGTTAAGTGAGTTGTTTACCTTGTGATTTATTTTGTTCAGTTCGACCTGCGTGACCCATTTTAAGGACAAATTGTGGACGGTTTACGGACATGACAGGTTGGCATGAGGCACTTGAAAGGCTGCTTGGGGAAAAAATCCTGCAAATTGACTGGAATGCATTTTCAATAGGAAAAATATGCAATGCTATAATTAACACAAATTATAATTTACAGTGAAAAATTACACATTACATATTTTGCTATAGTTTTTTTTTTTAGTCCATGTATAGCAATACAAAGTCCAATTTTGATGAACTTTTCCATTTTTTATGTGGTCATTAGGGCTACCACATATGATGTTATATGATGGAGATATGATGTTTTATTAACTACGTTCGGGAGGAACACGTTCAAATGATCTACCTGATCAGCATGAGAGAAGGCCTAGTTTTCGGCATCCCACCACCACCCCGACTCCTCACTCTCGACTGCTTCCTATCTCAGCCAGGGATACGGGGGGAGTTCTCTGGGTTTGGGCCAAATTCTGAGCTCGGAGCCCTCCCCTCGGACACCACACCATACGCACACTCTTTTACTATTATCTGATTGCTTGTAAGAGTGAACTCGTGAAATAGCACACTGATCAGCCATCAAAACCACTGACAGGTGAAGTGAATAAAATTGATTACAATGGCACTTGTCAAGAGGTGGGATTTATTAGGCACGGAGTGAAAGCAGTCAGTTCTTGAATTCCATGTGTTAGAAGAAGAAAAAATTAGCAAGCGAAAAGATCTGAGTGACTTTGACCAGGGCCAAATAGTGATGGCTAGATGACTGGGTCAGAGCATCTCCAAAATGACAAGTCTTGTGGGATGTTCCCAGTATGCAGTGTTTAGTACCTACCAAATGTGGTACAAGGAAGGACAACTGGTGAACCGGCATCAGGGTCATGGGCGCCAAAGGTTCAATGATGCACATGAGGAGCAAAAGCTAGCCCATATAAAATGCCCATCTAAATGCTAAATAGCGATAGATTCTATTTTTCCCTTAGTGAAAATAGTTGCTAGATGCTGTTTATACTTTTATTAGTGGCAGGTACTGTTTGCACCTCAGTGTATTGTTATGCAATAATAATAACCTATTCAGTGTATATAATTTTATTTATTAAAATCATAAATGGATGCTGATTTATTGGGACATTACTTGGTAACACTTTATAATAGCTTGCGCTATGAATCATTCGTTAAGCATTAGTAAATAGTTAATTTATCATTTATAGAGCATTACTAGATATTAGTAAGCAGTTTGTAAATACAGCTATAAATGCTTTATTCTTGATTTATAAGCATATCTATAATGTGTTTAATAATTGTATTTTCATACTTTTATTAATGATCAATTTATCATTTCTAAATTATTTCATTATTTACAAACCAGTTGTCAGTGGTTTGTAAGATCATTTAGAATGTGTAAGTAAATGATTAATAAACTATTTAAATGTACATTTATACAGCTTATTATTTAGACATATAGTAACAGTTACTCAGTGTGTTAATAAATGCTTTATTAACATGTATTCCTATTGTAATTCATGATTAATTCAGGTAGTTATGAAACATGTAGTAGTTGTCAGTGAACTCTTTCTGTGAGCTCATCTAAAGTGAGGACGATGCCTCGTAAAGCTTTTACAAAGGAGATTTAAAGGCTCAGTTCTCTTCAAAAACAGAAAAAGGAAACAAACACAACACAAAGGAATACAGCACATAGAAATATTTATTTCAAGATGTAAAAAATGAAACCGTACAACTGTACACTTGATATAACATGAAAACTAAACCTCTGCAATATCATATAAAATAAAAAAGGAACTAAACAAGCAACAAAATGAACAAAAAGCAACAAGATGAACAAAAAAGAGCAAAATAAGTGAATAGAAATAAAAATAAGCAACAAAATGAAGGTAAGAGGTTTATTTTTCATGTTATATCAAGTGTACAGTTTCATTTTTTGCCCCTCTGTGTATCACTCTGTGTTGTTTGTTTCCTTTTTCTGTTTTTGAAGAGAAATGAGCCTTTAAATCTCCTTTGTAAAAGCCTTAGGAGGCATAAATTGTCCTCACTTTAGATGAGCTCACAGAAATAGTTAACTAACAACTACTAAATGTTTTATAATTATCTGAATTAATCATGAATTACAGTAGGAATACATGTTAATAAAGCATTTATTAACACACTGAGTAACTATTACTATGTCTAAATAATATGTATAAATGTACATTTAAATAGTTTATTAATCATTTACTTACACTTTCTAAATGATATTATGAACCACTGACATCTCCTAAATAACTAGTTTGTAAATAATGTAATACTTAATTTAGAAATGATATATTGATAATTAATAAAGTATGAAAAAACAATTAAAAACATTATAGATATTCTTACAAATCAAGAACAAAGCTTTTACAGCTGCATTATAAACTGCTTACAAATGTCTATTAATGCTTTATAAATGATGAATTGACTATTTACTAATGCTTAACTAATGCTTCATATCGTGCAGTTATTATAAAGTGTTACCCATTACTTGACCCTGTCCCTAAAGCCCTCCCCTAACTGTTAATCACCTTATTTCCACTATTAAATATCCCTTAGGTACTTTATTTCCACTTTTCTGATATTTTCTTAGTTTGTATTTAAAATAAACTCTCTGAGCTGATATGCGATGGAAAAAGCGAGAAGAATGAGTTCAGAAAAAGGCGGATTCAAACTCGGGTCACATCAAAAGCAAACACCACCTGCCTTAAGGTCCTTGCACACTGAGTCCGAAATTCTCGTCTGAAATTTTCTCGCATTAAAAAATAAATACAACCTCATGTTGTGTCAATCACGTTTACACACTGCCTCCGTCCGTCATAAAAAAATTCGTTTTTTGCATCTGTAGCAAGCATTTTGAGAGGGGTTTTGACTATTCAGAGCCACCAGATGACGGATGCGGAAATTTTGGACTTTACTCTTCACACCACTGATCTTGTTATCAGTGGGATTTCTTTTGTAACTTTGTCTGGCTCAATCAGAAAATGGTGGGTGGAGTTGCTGTAAATAGACACTGTAAATAGACAACTAGTTATGTACATTTTCTGAATTTTCACAAAAATGTAATGGCCCCCAGAATATTTTGTTGTATGAATATCTGAACAAGCAATATCTCAAAAGAAAGAACAGAGCCTCTGTTAATGAAACAAAAACAAACAAAAAAAACATAATTTTCTCAAAGACTACAATGTGCATAAGCAATGCTTTTATCGCTTGTTTCTGCTCCTTTTTCGCATGTGTTTTGATTTGGAGATTCTCTACTCGTTCAGAAGATGTGTAATAGCGCCCCCTACTGTATAACAGTGAAAACACAGAAAGCCGGAAAATTCTGCCAGTGGCGGGGAAAGAGTTCATTTGGTTGTCTATCTAAAGGCCAAAGTATACTTCACTTTTTACGTGTACACAAGGGTCAGTGCACAGTGTACGCAAATTTCATCATTAGAAGAGTACGTGCGTACTGTACACGCACCACCGGATTTTTGTAACCGGTTGCGCGCACATGCACATTTAATTTTTTTGCAGCATTGTAACTTGCGGTGAGAGATTGCTCAAAACTGCGCATGCATCAAACGCCTGTGAACGCGTACGAGTCAAAAGTCAAAAAGTATACTTTAGTTTTATATAATAAAATATTTTGTATTACTTTAAGGAATTTTATATCTTTAAGGAATTGCTTTCCTGTATTTTTAAAATAACATATTTTATATTTTATATTTATGTATATTTTCTTTAGCTAAAGTATTTTTATCAATACTGGGCACCTTTTACCCCAAATGTGTGCTAAAAGGCCCCCCTGGCCACCTCATATATTTGTAAGATTTGTCATCAAAACACATCACTTTTTTATGATTTATTTTCCCACAAAATTAGTTGATCCATCAAATGCTCAATAAAAACATATTTTTCCTGCAATCATACACTGTGGGAGTAATGAAAAGCCAATATATGAAACTACACCTAACGTACAATCAAGGACACATGCAGATTAATTACATATTTGGTAAAGAGCTAACAGCTTTGCGTGGCTCTGGCGTATTTCATGGGATTTTGTTTGTTCCTGGCCTTGTGACTCCATTCCTCAGCTCTCCATTTAGCATCTGTCGGAGCTGACCCCTCACTGCTGATGCATAGCGCCGATGGGCTGGAAATGACCCTGACTTTCACAGTCTGGGAAGAAAGCCAGGAGCTTCACATTCATCAGCACAGCTTAGGAACTAAACTAGAGGCAAATACTACCTAGGAGATGTCTGCCAATTCCAAGCACACCATGATCCATTCATGGATAGAACTGGACGTGTGGCGTTGGTCAGCATGGCTAGTGTTTGTAGTAGGGTTTATTTTGTAACGATTAAATAGGGCATAGGTCTCAGATCAATATTGATTCTAGAAGAACTTCATCCCTTATGCAAGCAGAGCCATCAAAGACAATGTCAAGACATGCTGCACTGCCACTACATTACTCCTCCTTAAGAGCTCCAGTGGCAACTGTAATAGATGTATTTAGTACTTATTTAATTTAATCCTTTTTTTTTTTCATCACAAATGATGCATATTAGAAAGATTTCTGAAAAAAAAAAAAAAAAAAAACTCAATGTGGTCCCTCATCCGCCATGTTGTTGTTTATAACATTGTTTATAACACAGAGTAATATTTTAAGGTCTGCACATATTATTAAACATGAACTTAAAAAGTTTACATCAAAATTCAACAGCAACGGATCTCTGTGTATTGAGGACTCTACTCGTGTTTGAGCGTTTTATCGCGCCAGTTTAAGCATACTGCAGTGACTGGTGGGAGGATCGATTTGAACTTGATAGGGACAAAACTCACAAGCATGCATACAACATATTTCACCATTTTTTATTTCCCTTGTAAAGAAGAATTTTGTTGAATTTTTTTTTTTTTTTTCAGGTCATCCTAAAGCTTTTAACTCTCTGTAGCTCGAAATAGGAAATCTGATATTTTACAAAGTGTATGTTCCATATAATCAACTTTATTTTTTTTAACCGATTAAAACCCTCTATGGTACGCAATCTGATATCACTGAGGAAAAAAATATTTGTGGTGTTTTTCCTGCTTAAAATTGGACATCATAACAATATCAATAAAAATGTTCATATTTTTTTTACTTATTTATTTTTTAAAAGTCTGTTGCCTCAAGGCAACATTGTACCATAATGGACAAATTGAAACATTTGACATTTTCATGTGGAAAAAAGAAATATATTTATGAAAAACATCAATTTCTTTAACCAGACACTTGAACAAACACATTTATTCATATAACATTTCAAATTCAGCTGTTGCTCTCAGGCAACATTGTACCATCGTGGAACACAAGTATCACCAAACCATCATATCAAGTTATCATATCCATCTTCATCCTCATCCTCATCTCCATCTTCGATCTCACCCTCACTCTATCCCTGCCGGATTGTCACTATGACCTCATCTTCCTCATTACAGTATGACACCTCATCTTCACCCTCATCAACTGGCACTTGTGTTTTATACCTTTATTTTGCTATAGAAAATGTGCAGATCATAATATGTGCAGTTATAGTATGTGAATTACTATTCTTATAAATGCATTACAAAATCATGCAAAAATGCAAATATATATTTAAATAATTCTAGCTCCTTTCCTTACAAATATACTATATTTGTATCCAACCTAGTATGTCTGGTATGGCCTTATGCAATTCCATTATGGTACAATGTTGCCTTGAGGTAACGCACAGTTTTTTTTGTTATTTACTCTAAAACATTTGATGATATATAATGTAAAGGTCTTGAAAATACTTTAACTTACCAGTGAAGGTGACTCATATTTTTTGTGGGTGATTATCTGGACGCAAATTAGTGAAAAATGCACTTTTCATTGGAGAAAATATGGAGCCATGTGACCTGTGCACATGTGCTGAAGCAGGACACAAAATGGACCCCTGTGGTCATGTGACCACTTTTTTGCACTTTCATTGATTAGTATTTGAGTTCTTCTTCCCTGAGATAGGTTTGACCAATAAACTGGTGTTTCATTTTATTAAAAATAAACTAAAATAAACTATGCTGTCTTGAGGCAACACCGTACAATAGAGGGTTAATAATAGGGGTGTAACGATACCCTCATGTCACGATTCGATACATATCACAATACTGAACTCACGATACGATATTATTGCGATACTCCAAGACCTTTGTAATGTGCCTTTGGCTCTCACTTTATATAGTTAACTATATTCTAAATAAACTACAACAAAATATATTTCTTTTGTAAATTTTGTAAAGAGTTCCCCTCTCAGTCACATACCTGACTCAAAGGCTCATTCATTATGCGGCTCATTATGCGGTTCTTTATCCTCTCAGGTGTAAATCACAGCATTATTCATGATCGTTCACGCCTCTTCGCATACGGGCTTTGTAAAGAAAAAGTGTCTTACAAAATTTAAATCAACATATTGTTTTATGTAAATGAGTAGGCACAATGATTCTCACATCAGTTTGAAGCAAAAACTCTAGGCAAAAACACCCATTAGCTGAAAGTCTTGTGGACACATATCTATTGTGTGTTTTGTGGCCTTAAGTCAATGACTTACATTTTTTGTTTTTTCAAAAAGCACGCATAAACATTATTCTCTCAAAAATACAAGCATGTACATACATGTTGCTCACATATTATGGTAGCCCAGTTTGTGCTGAATACAGTGTAATGACACTTTTGCCATTAATGTTTATAAGCAACTGAAAAAAGCACAAATGTCAGAGCATGTCAAAACTTCTAAAGGGCCCCAAAACTGTGCAGTCCTCTAGGGGTTAAAATGCTAAATTTGGTGTTACTTTGGGGGTGGAAATTAATAGGCTTGGGCTTGGTGCTGGTAATCCAATGCACAGGACAATGGTGACATCAGAATAAAAATACAGAATCATTTTAGACGAATATGCTTGCACTCTGTTACTGACTAGATATATTTAAAATAATGTAGGCCACTTTTTACTGGTTACATAAGACATTTGGCATTATCAGGACCCACAAATATCCCCCCATTGCATTATTATACATTATATTCAACATTGTATACAGTGGTGCTTGAAAGGTGCACGATGCATTAAGATCAATTGAATTTAATTGAATTTTAAGATCAAGGTAAATTGTACTTAATTTGTCTTCCGGGAAACATGTAAGTATCTTCTGTTGCTTCTGAAGGGCAGTACTAAATGAAAAAAAAAGTATATTTAAACAAAATAAGAAAAAATTGGACATATTCACCCTGTTCAAAAGTTTTCACCCCTCGGCTCTTAATGCGTCGTGTTTCCATCTGGAGCATCAGTGAGTGTTTGAAGCTTTTTTTTAATAGTTGTGATTGAGTCACTCAATCGTCCTCAGTGTGAAAAGATGGATCTCAAAATCATACAGTCTCTGGGTTCAAATATGCAAAAGATGCTGGAAAAACACACAGTATTAAGAATCAAGGGTATATAAACTTTTGAACGGGGTCATTTTTATAAATTCAGGTTTTTGTTTTTTTTGTCTTGTGGACTATATGTAAACATATTTTATGTAAAATATCTTATTCAGGACTGTACTAAATAAAAAAATAGCATGCGTTTTGTATGATCCCTCTTATTTTGTTAAAGTTATTCACATTTTCACAGATTCTGCAAGGGGTTCACAAACTTTCAAGCACCACTGCATAGTAGTTTAAAGTAGTACTGACACTAAAACTCTGTAAACTTACATTTTTCCTCACACAGTAATTTTCATTTTGAGCGAACTATACACAATACAGATTGTCACTATCCACGATACATATTGTTGCATTTTTGTATTGTGATATATTGTGATACGATATATTGTTACATCCCTAATTAATAATGATCTTTTCCTATCGACTCTTTAATGATTTCACCCATGCCGCGACTACATTATCTTAATTATCACAGTTTAATACTAAAATTAGTTTTTTTTAACACACACGGAGGAATGGAGCTGAAACATCAAATATGGTTTGAAATTGTAATATGTAATATGGTTTGAAATATGTAATGCTTAGAGGTGGTCTGAATGTATTTACCAAGTTGGATTAACAGGAAAACGTAACTGTTTTACGAGATGGTGATTTCGTACGCGATAATCATATAAAAATGTATCATTATTCGAAAAAAGTAAGCATGAACGTCCACCCTTAAACATACCCGTCACTGGGGCATAAGCAGATGCAGAAGTGCAACATGTTCCTGGATCAACATTACAATCAATCAATCAGATTTGAGGGACAAGTTTACAGTTTATGTCAAGTTTAGGCTTACAGTCAGTTTAGGTGCTTCTACATCAGTGTTATTCACCTATCATTTCCCTCTGATTTTAGGGATAACTTATGGGTAGGTTTAGGGGTGGGGATAGGGTTAGGGTTAAATTTTTGGTAAACAGTACACCATAGTGTGCATTGATTATTACGTCAACCACATTTACAGTATCATTTTATTATGGAGAGTGATGGAGATGCAACATTGTTAACATTAATGTTAACATTTTTCTTGTATTTAGCCCTCAGGTATTCCTTACTAATTGGTCACACTCATACTCATTGGTGGTCACCTTAACTATTTTTTCAATTAAATAAATGTTCTATATTATAGTTCAATAATATTTATTGAACATTTTGAGGAGATCTTTTGGTACTAAATAGCCTACTATTTGTGCAATAATTATGGTCCATTAATGACCACTTAAAATATTTTTCTTCTAATATTTTTATTATTTATATTACAATTAGTGTAGTAATTAAGGTTAAAATAGAATTCCACTGCAGAGGCAAATTAGAGTCATTTTGTGGCTGGAAAAATACTAATTTTCATTTGTAATGCCATTAGTCACTATAGGTGCCTGTATGGCTCTTTAATAAATATACATGTATCTAGTCTAGTTTCTCAAAAAAGTATTGCAGATCATAACTTCTTACTTATTTTTAGGTTTTGCATTTGAATAAATATTTAGACTTAAATAAATATTTAGACATGATCAAACACTAGATTTCTTTAAATGTGAAATTTTAAAACATTAATAACTTACATCCTAATATTTTTAATGATACTTATATAAGCACGCACAAGTGAATATTAATGAATGCGAGCAAATATAATTTAACCCAAGAAAAGTTGAAAATAGTGCTAAAAAGGCAAACTTATTTTTCCTTATATGTACAGTAGGCTATATACATATGAATTGATACTGAATCAAGATCGAAATCGATATTTGTGGCAATCACCACAGCCCCCCCCAAAAGAAAAAAAAAATCTCACTCCAACCTGAACTTGGGGCACCCTCTGGCCACCCCATTCAAAATTGCCTGGAGGCGCCACTGGCAAGCACAGCCATCAAAAACGATGTCAAGATGCTGTATCTCTTCCACCGTTTCAAAGAGCTCCAGTGAGAACCGTAATGGAGGTATTTAGTCCAGCAAGTGGTGACAAACTGCCGCAAGCTCTGAGACAGCAGACGATAGGAAAATAGAGTCCTTGTCCTTGCCAAGTAAAACAAAGAGAAAGTTTTGCAAATAGTGGGTGTTTTGTTAGGACCAACTGGCTGAATACGATCCAAAATAAAGGCTTTCGCCTAACTCTCTTTCAACCCATGTCTCTCTCTATTTTTCTTCCCCGCACTCTCTCCTCTTTGAGACGATGCTGTTTGAAGTGTAAATACCCAACTCGCCTGGCATGCGGTTCGGCAGCCCTCCCCCAACAACCCCTCTTTTTGCTCCCCTTTGGCAGTGCGGTCTGGGCTCCCAGGAGCGATCATATGCATCCTGCCGTTTTATATGCAAATCCGCCTCCCCTCAGCATCCACACTGCCACGGCTATCGTGGCACTTTTACTGATGTATAGCGGCCACTAAAAGGTTCGTCAACAGAGGGACGTGCAAGATGTTGGATTTGGAGAACGAGCACTTCACAGAAGCATGTGCCATCAGGTGCATGTCGAAACATTTCATGCGCTCGGGAGAGAGAGGTGCATTGTGCCTGTGCAGGTGTTTGTAGTTTGTTATTTGTTGCTCTTGTCCCCATTCTGTCCTTTCCGCACGCTCCCTGTCTGAGTCACTCGGCAGCAACTGCTTCCTCTGAGACTGAGAGAAATGTAGAAAGGGGAACAATACAGTAAAAATACAGTTTATCTCAAATGTTTGCTTATTTACAATAGCCAATCAGTGACAAAAAAGTGTGATTTTGTATACACGGTGAATGGAGATTTAGAACAAAACTTTTTGACGGAGAATTGCTTACGGGAATTGCTTTGAGTGCTGTTAGGCCTCGCAGCTATTCAAAACTATTTGATTGTTGCAAGTACAGCAGGCGATGTGAGGATAGGGCAATGAAAACGTTAAACATGCCGTGATTATGCTCCTTTCTTCTCATAGTTCTCATTTTATTCTCAGAGAGAATCATAATATTCACACAATATTACTGCCTCATTTCTCAAACTGTCAGAGGAAGCTTGAGATTGTTTTATGCATTAAAGCACACAGAGAGGCTATCTAGTTTTTATAATCACTCACTTCTTGTTTGGATTTTTTCATGCAGGATAAATATATTGTGCACTCTCCGAAAAAAAAAAGGTACAAATGCTGTCACTGGGGCAGTACCTTTTCTACTAATATGTACCTTTTAAGGTACCAAAATAGGTACAAAAGTGTACTTTTTGAAAAGGTCCCGCCCAGTGACTTTTTTTCTGAGAGTGGGGTCCAAACATAGTGAAACCCTACACTCTAAAAAATGCTGGGTTCTTTTAACCCAATTTTGGGTCAAATATGGACAAACCTAACCATTGAGTTAAAAATGTAATTTAAAAATTTAACCCAACGGTTGGGTTTGTCCATATTTGACCCAAATTTGAGAAACAAGTGTAGTAAAAATGCTTCTGGTTCATACTTTTTTTTTTAGCATTTTCTTAGCATTTCTAATTGAATCTTTTTCTGAGAGTATTAGTTGAGTTTTAGGGTGCTTTCACACCTGAGCGTTTGTTTCAGAACCTGGTGCGTTTTCTCCCTTGGGTCGATTCGTTTAGGCATATGTGAACACGGCAATCACGCTCGGATCCGCACCAAAACAATCGCTCTGAGACCGCCTGAACGAGGTGGTCTTGGCCCGATTGCAAACAAACTCGGGGGCGGTTCGCTTGAGGTGTGAAAGCAATCCAACCCAATGGACCAACTGGTATTCTAATTCATAACGGGAAATGTGCTATATAAATAGCAGTCGTGTCTGGTTCTGTGAGTGAACATATTAGTTATCACAGTTGAAAACCAAAAGAGCACCTCTTCATCTTAAAGTGTTGTGTAATTGCGCTTCTCCGTGGGAGAATGCTGTTTCGATGAAGCCTGGATTTCTGCTCTAGCTGCATTATAACATTCGTATAGTGTTTGCGTGTGTCACAGTTCACCTCTAGACAGCGCTGGGAGATCCAGAGAGATTGCGTTTGAATTTGCTGCAGTATTAATACGAATGTAGTATATAATTTAACAGCAGGAATGGCGGCTACATTCGTGTAGTGTTTGCGTGTGTCTTGACAGTCACAAATAAAGCCACAATAAGCTCATGGAGCGAACTTGTCAATCATCTTGATGGAAGACGCAGAGGAAACTCTGACCAATAAGAGGACAGTTGTACTCGCATGACTTGCATAAACACATTTTGGTACGCTTTGAAAGGTTGCCTTGTAAAGGCAAACCGAACCAAGAAGAAAATGCAACATTGTAACAAATTAAGTCCCTGTTTCAGAACAAAACAAATGATCTATAGGTGTTGAAAACGCCCTTAGTAGACTGTTTGGGGTAGGGTTGAGGCCCGTTCACACCAAGGACGATAACTATAAAGATACAGCTCTAAAAATCGTTCTCAATATTAAAGAATAGCAGAGTTCACACCACAGCTATAATAATAATGGCACAGAGAAACGATATCGTTGGAATCACTTTCAGAACAATTTTATCCAGCTGATGAACGATAAAAACAATGACAGCTGATCAGAATCTATCCTGCTTTAAAGAGCTTGAACATTTGACAACAGAACAATACCGTCTGCTGGTGTGGACGCTAGTATAGTTATCGAGCCTTTAGGGTTAGTAGAAAAGGGGTTAGGGTAAGTAGAATAATTTGACATGTAGTTAAAGTTACCTATAGTTAGTAGAATGTCTGTTGGGGGACCATAAAAAAACTGTTAGCAGAGATTAAGCAGACAGTCTACTAATACTCAACTAATACTCTGAGAGTTAGTTGACATGTAGGTGCGACTTTACTTATAGTCAACAGAATGTCTATAGGGGACCATCAAAATAAAGTGTTACCAAATAATTTTATTAATCGATTATCTGTCCCTGCGATCATAATTTGTGTGAAAATGAATACAAGTTGTTGGTGTTTTACTGCCTCTAGTGTTCATTTCAGCTTGAAACTGTATGAAGTGAATTGAAGTGAATGTATAGGTAAACCAGTGCTGTGTTTGAAATCGACCCCTATACCCTCATTCACTATTTCCTACATTACTCCACTAATATAGTCCACCTGAAGGAGTGAATGAAAACGAGTGAGTGAATTCGGACACTGAGTGCCCCGGAAGAGCTGCTGCTTTTGCATAGTTTCTGCTCACTGTTTAATAATTATGTGAAACATAGCAAACTGGCAGCTTCAATAGTAATGAAAAGATTTATCTTGAACTCTGCCATGGAAACTAGCATGAATAAACTGTAAATTAAACAATTTAATAATTAAAAAGGAATTTATACCTGTATGATATTACGCTGGACCAGCGTGGTTTGGAAAATGGATGGTTGATTGATTCAGCTGTGGTTGCCATCTCCTGGTGAGACGCGGGAAGCGCGCGACTCTCACAGTGCATTATGGGTATTCTCTAGCCATTGAGTGTGCATCAGTAATGAGTACACTCGTTATTGCGGTGTATTGTGGGATTGAATGAGTGCACTCAATAACGTTCACTATGGCTTCGGACACCACTACAAATGGGTGTCCCCTCAAATAGTGCCCTATTTAAGGGTATAGGGGGTGATTTCGGACACAGCATAGCTCATAAGCCCCGCCCTCTCCATGTAATCGAATAGGACGTGAGACAAACTAAACAATCATATTACACTTCAAATATATTTTTTTCCAAAGATGGTTTCTGTCATTTTAGGTAGTTTTTATCATGCTGATGTAAGTTCAAGTGTTCGTTTTTTAAATAAGTTTGGTTTTAGTTAGTTATTTGATCCTATAAAAAGCGGAGCGAAGTAGTCACTGAGGTACCAAGACTTTTTTCTGGATTTTCTGGAGGAGATTGGCGCTTCAACTTTAATTTCTACATTTCCATAACTGTTTATTTTACACTGACATAATGAGTTGTTCTGCAGTAAACTGTGCTAACCAATTCTGCGGGAGTGTGTGCGGGGCCTTGATACGGCGGCTCCTCTTCACGCTCACTACTGTGCAGACTCGGGCTCCAAGATGTCAGCGCCATATATGGACATTGGCGGCTTCACTTCTCTACAATGGAGAAGAGTGAAGGTGCATCGTCCATATTTTTTTAATCTATGAGGTAAACATGTAGGTAGAAGCACGTTTGTTTGAGTCTGTTGAGTTTGTCCCTACTTGAAAAGCTACTTAGAAAAAAAAAATAATAATAAAGACCTGCTACATCAATTTACAATTCTATCTAATCTAATTCTATCTAATTTTACATACACTCTAAAAAATAATGTGTTGGCTCAACAACAACAAAAATTAACTCAGTTTGCATCATTTTTTTTTTAGTTATGACAGCTTTGAGTGAATTTACATTGAACCAAACAAGCTACATTGAGTTAGAGGAACTTAATAATTTGTAGCATAAACACAAATGTTTAAGTTGATTACTCAAAAAAATTAAGTCACTCCAACTACCAGAGTTGTAGCCCTGGAACCAATTAATCTTATCTATTTCAGTTCAAATCAACAGCTATCATAGCACATGCTAACATAACTGATTTAACATGTATATTTAATTAACAAGTAAGATATTACTTGTCACTGGCATTAGCGCAGCCATTGCTTATATAGTGTTTACTCTTCAGCACAATGGTAACTACAAAAACTGCAACATTACAGAAACTTAAAGAAACTTAATGTCAACTTAAACTTAAACTTAACAGCATTAAACACTAACAGGCCTTTACCTTCACCAAAAACAAATAAACTTAATCTGGTTACACTTTATTTTAAGGTGTCCGTGTTACAGTGTAATTATGCATTTAAGTACTGTGTAATAATAATTAACTACATGTACTTACTATAGGGTTAGGGTTAGGATTGGGGTTTGGTTTAGGGTTAGTTGCATGTAATTATGCATAATTTATAGTTATTACTACAGCAACTACATGTAACGTGTAACAAGGACATTGTAAAATAAAGTGTTACCCTTAATTTCAACATTTATTCTCCTCATCGAATCCTATTCAAAGCATGCTGGGAACTAGAAATCCACTGCCTAATTCACAAAGTTATCAAGACAATTTCAGTTACTACAACCTATTACCTACTACAACCTAAGACGATATTAAGTTGATGTAATGGTCAACATGATTGTCAATAGATCTCTACAAAATAATGTTTGCAACTTAAAAGGTTTAATTAAAACAATCATTTAGAATTTTCAACTTGCAACCATGCATTTATTTAAGTTGTGGTAACAGGTCCCCTGAATTACTTTTTAGAGTGTATGTACATTGCTACAATACATGGCCACCTATGAGCCAAACAAGAACAAACTGTCAAACTGTACTACCCAACTGAACCATGCAGTATGTCCCACTGTACAGCACTGAATCACCCACTGGATAGAACAATGTGGTTTTGACTCTCACAGCCATTTTGATAGCACACTGAGGACCAGTTTCAACAGTGTGCAAACCCATTTGGAACAGCAACTTAAGGACTTTGTTCTTCACAGAATTGTCTATTGCCAATGTTCTATGATATATGAATCAATCTCAAATGGCTGGGCACTAGTTAAGTTGGCTTGAAAAATCTACTATTTAAACATTCTTCTTCTGAGCCAAAATGTAAACTCTATCTCTTCCTAGAGCTTTAAAGCTACAACCACCAAACTCAGCTCAGACCTTCAGACTCGGATTGCTATATCTTTTCAAACTGATCCGACTTATGGTTTCCCTAAAAATCCCATATGCTTTCATTGAGGGGGTCAAAACTTTAATACAATAATAGAGTAGAGGAGAGCGGGGCACAACCTAACGCTTTTTTACTTTCTCATATTGTGTAAATCCACTTAGGGTTCAGGGTATTTATTTTTTCCCACATTAATTTTACACATCTAGTACAATTATGTGGTTTTGTTTCATTAATACAGTGTATACTCTTTTTCTTGATTAATCCCGAAAGAGTGGAAGTAAAAAGCGACAACATGCCCCATTGTCACATGTCTGTCTGTTTAGTTGATCTTTCAGTTGTGTTTTGATCCTGCCACGTGTTCCTTTGTCTTAGTTTCCCGCCACTTGTTTGTTCCTATGGTTACCCTCATTAGTTAATTTGTCCCAGCTGTGTCTTGTTAATCATCTTGTTTCTGTTCACTACTTAAGTTACACCCTCACCTTCAGTCTTTGTCTAGTCACTGTTATGTTAGGCTGAGTTTCCGTTGCCTGTATTCAGTTCTTTGAGAAGTTTTTAGTAAAGTTTATGTTTGATTATTATCTCCTGAGTCTTCGTCTTGTTCCTGGTACCACCAACCGTTACACCCATAGGTGGGGTACATAGTAAAATGAGCATATGACAGCCAGTGTTACAACATGACCAACCTGTGTAACTGGGATTTAAACTCGGCTTATGTCTTCTGCTGGTTAGATTAAAATTAAAGAACTATCTCAATGGCTAAATAACAGATATGTCTTATTTAAAAAAAATAAATAAATAAATAGAGACGAAAAATTCAAAAGATTTTTTAATTTTGGCGCAATTTTTTTCTCTAAATAGTGATGATATGGCAACTAGTAAATACACTAAGTTTCGTCATCCTAGCGTGTGTGGAAAGTTTTAAACCATGTGTGTTACAACTAACCCCGTGTTAGGTTGTGCCCCTCTCACCCCCTATTTAAGCTTCACCCACTAGGCCTATGTTTGTATCACTTGCAAAGCCTAGCAGCTAGCTTAGGACATGCTAACAAACTTGTTAAATCATGCTAGCAACATGCTAATTCATGCAAGCAGCATGCTAAAACATGCTAGCAACATGCTGAAACATGTTGACAATGTGGTAAATCATGGTGGAAACGTGTGTGTTCCCTTGCTGTCCCAAACTTCAATTTCAACAATTCAATTCAAACTTTTTTCAAAGGCTTTTTCAATCCAACTTCAAAGTTTGTTCACAAACTTTACTCATCTAGTTGATAATTAATTTAAATCTAAAGTTGCTTCTTAAACAAAAGCGTAGTTGCTAAAGAGTGCTTGAATACAGATTCAAGGGCAAAACTATTTATTTTCAAACAAAATTATTAATATACTAATGCTGTTCACTGCAGTCTTTTTTCTTTTTCTACATTGAAGCATCTAATATATACAGTGAATTCTGACTGTGCCCACATGTATACTACTTTATTGTTGTCTCATATACCAGAATAATATTTCCTTTCTTCTCATAGTTCCCATTGTTTTTTCTCCATCTCAAGTTTGTTCTCATATCCAGTATTACTCACAATACGTCCTGTTAAACTGTAACAAGCTTGAGATTGTTTCATGCACTAAAGCACGTATCCTGATGTACATCCAGATGTATAGGATATAGATATAAACAAATACAAATTTAAAATATTATTACAAACTACACTCACCTAAAGGATTATTAGGAACACCTGTTCAATTTCTCATTAATGCAATTATCTAATCAACCAATCACATGGCAGTTGCTTCAATGCATTTAGGGGTGTGGTCCTGGTCAAGACAATCTCCTGAACTCCAAACTGAATGTCAGAATGGGAAAGAAAGGTGATTTAAGCAATTTTGAGCATGGCATGGTTGTTGGTGCCAGACGGGCCGGTCTGAGTATTTCACAATCTGCTCAGTTACTGGGATTTTCACGCACAACCATTTCTAGAGTTTACAAAGAATGGTGTGAAAAGGGAAAAACATCCAGTATGCGGCAGTCCTGTGGGCGAAAATGCCTTGTTGATGCTAGAGGTCAGAGGAGAATGGGCCGACTGATTCAAGCTGATAGAAGAGCAACTTTGACTGAAATAACCACTCGTTACAACCGAGGTATGCAGCAAAGCATTTGTGAAGCCACAACACGCACAACCTTGAGGCGGATGGGCTACAACAGCAGAAGACCCCACCGGGTACCACTCATCTCCACTACAAATAGGAAAAAGAGGCTACAATTTGCACGAGCTCACCAAAATTGGACAGTTGAAGACTGGAAAAATGTTGCCTGGTCTGATGAGTCTCGATTTCTGTTGAGACCTTCAGATGGTAGAGTCAGAATTTGGCGTAAACAGAATGAGAACATGGATCCATCATGCCTTGTTACCACTGTGCAGGCTGGTGGTGGTGGTGTAATGGTGTGGGGGATGTTTTCTTGGCACACTTTAGGCCCCTTAGTGCCAAGTGGGCATCGTTTAAATGCCACGGCCTACCTGAGCATTGTTTCTGACCATGTCCATCCCTTTATGACCACCATGTACCCATCCTCTGATGGCTACTTCCAGCAGGATAATGCACCATGTCACAAAGCTCGAATCATTTCAAATTGGTTTCTTGAACATGACAATGAGTTCACTGTACTAAAATGGCCCCCACAGTCACCAGATCTCAACCCAATAGAGCATCTTTGGGATGTGGTGGAACGGGAGCTTCGTGCCCTGGATGTGTATCCCACAAATCTCCATCAACTGCAAGATGCTATCCTATCAATATGGGCCAACATTTCTAAAGAATGCTTTCAGCACCTTGTTGAATCAATGCCACGTAGAATTAAGGCAGTTCTGAAGGCGAAAGGGGGTCAAACACAGTATTAGTATGGTGTTCCTAATAATCCTTTAGGTGAGTGTATAACCGTATATTAAGTGATACTAAAATAACTGGGTTCAATAAAAGTGAGTGCTCCTTTGAGAAAGACCCCTTTGTGTCTCTTAAGAGGCATTTTTAGCCGCCAGCATTTGCCTCTCAATGTCAAAAACACGAGCAGTTGAATTAAACAAGCCTCTTTCCTCAGAGTTTAACCTGTGATAAATGATAATGCTAGGAAGTTTTTTTAAAGAGAAAGTTCCCAATTAAACCTCAAAGAAAATAATCTCCACAAAGCCTTGAACTTTTGTTACATTGAAACGTAACCTTAATATTTCCCAGACACACAGACTTTAGAAGCTTTAAGGGGGAGGTGGGATTGGAGAATGCATGAAAAGATTTAAAGCTGCTTTTTTAGTTCCTGCAGGAAATTGATGCATTTCATCTTGCCAATTAGATCAACCAGGGAGAGAAGAGTAAGACCAAACACCAGAGAGAAAACAGTGATTGGTTTGTGGCGTGTGTGTTTTGCTAAACACTGCAGCACATGTTGATTCTTAGGATGTTGATATACACCAAGACTCAAAAATCTGTGGCAATGTTATATCCAACCACTTGCACATCAAACACACACATACAAATGCTTGTTTTATGCATGCTGAGCATTTAAGCAGGTGTTAATAACAGTTAATGGAGCAGAAACAGCTGTTGTGTTATTGTGGTCCAGGTTAGATTTTGTCAGGATGCAAAGACAAAAGCCGCTCACAGACAAATGGAGTGGTGAAACAATGCATCATATAAAACAATACAAAATCCATGCAAATTATGTGGCAGCCCATTACAATACAAAACTATGTGCCACATGATATATGATACATACCAAAAAGCAGCAGGATTAAAGGCTAACAGAGAGAACCACACAACCACAGTAATGGCAACAACAGCATGTAGGTTATGTAAAATACGTTCAGTTTTATGGCCAGAAAAATTGATTTCCCAGAAAAGAGAGACAGTGGATGCCAGGGAAACCCAGTTTGAAACCCTTATTGATAGTAGTAATTGAAACAAGTGTTGCAACAAATAAAACCAAGCAAACTGTGGGCTATCGTCCATTCAACCTCAGTGGAACTGTCACAAGGTGCATCATGTTCTGTAGACCCTAGAAGTACAGAGCAGCCCAAATTATAGCGCTTTTCACAATTTGCATCATTTCAAAGCAGCCTACAGAAAGTCATACTTTTATGTCAATAATGTCTTAGTGTTTTACCATACACCATGTTTTAGGGCTGGGTGATATGATACAAGTGATCCTCTGGATTTTGGGTCTAGCTATATTGTATTTGCAGTCTAGTTTAGGACATTTATCAGTTAACCGCCCTAAAGAGTCGTCTGTACTTCAAATCCCACTGTGTGACGGTTCTACGTCACAAGAAAATACACTTTCATAATAACAACTTGACCCACCCTTAAACGTCATTTTACTGACGACAGTTCAACACGGGATTCACAAAACGCTTGCTCTTGAAAGATGGGTCAGTACCCAGTTTATTTGGACCAACTTGCTCTTCAGAATCACAACCTGTAAGTATTATTAATTATTAATGTATATATTTTCTACCGGGTGTTCAAAATACGTAGTTTTGTGTTTTATATTGTGTCATTTTATATTGTGTCACTCTTACTACTTTGAATAAAGATAAAGGATGGAGCAAGATTTGTTTTGCAAACTTTAATGTTGCATCAGTCGTTCATGTTAGTGCTCGGCTAACGTATGCGCTGTTATTGATACAGTTCCTGCATGTGCACCGCAATAAATTATAAATATACACATGGGTTTGTTGATGGACATACTCTTGTTAATGCTGATGGTGAGGAATTACAGCCTTAACATCTCATAATGTACCTCAAAATGAGTAGCGTATCACTGAGAAACGTCCTGCTCCAGTCGTCCTTGCGATGGAGGTTCGGGTTGAATAACTAGTTCTTCCAGTGTTTCATGTTTCTTTACATATGAGCTAATTAAACAATAACACTTTGTTAATTACAGTGAAAATGAATGAATATCTCACTATTTGTATATAATGTATAAACTATGAATTAACTATTTGCAAATGATTTGTAAATACTTCATTACACTATAATTATTACAAAGTGTACACTATAGTATTACAAATTGCCATTGTTGGAGGGTATGAAACAGATTCCAGATTTTCAAATAGTTGTATCTCGGCCAAAATCGTCCTATCCTAACAAACCATACATCAATGGAAAGCTTATTTATTCAGCTTTCAGATGACGTATAAATCTCAATTTCAAAAAATTGACCCTTATGATTGGTTTTGTGGTCCAGGGTCACAATTACTCTGATATTGTCTCAGCAGTGAGCTTTTGAAATGGATTAGATCTTTATATGAATTTGATTCAAAGTAATTTCCTCTTTTCAACATTTGTCCATCACTTGAAAGTTTCTGAATTCTCAATTGATGCTTTTTTACTTAGGGTGAAAGCCTAGCATTGCACCTTTGTAGTGAGGTCTTTCAATAAACGGAAAAGGCCTCTTCTCACACGATAGAGCATCACCTGTCATCTTCCATAGGTCCATGGCTTTGATATTAATTTTAAAGCACATACAGGCAAAGTAACAGGTACATTCAATAAATAATACATCCAAAGACAATACTTCATGTTTTGTTTCTTTCATTTCTTTCTGTTTCCCTTCCACGTTTCTAACCTCATCTTGTCAAGAGACCCCTGAACAGACCTCAAAGCTAGCCGTAAGTTTGCCAAGAAGTCCTTCTGGAGCCTTATCTTATGTTAGTTCTGTGTAAACATGAAACAAAGTCTTTTATTTATGCATCAGCGTGATGGGAAGGAGAACGTGCATCTTTGAAAGTGCTTCTGTTCTAACCTCAGACGGATTACAATAGCCTGTGTGGTGCTGCTCTTATTGAGTGCTCTGCAGAACACAAGCACTTACTCTTTTTTTCACTCTGTCAGAGTCTTTATTTTTCACTTTCTCTTTTCTCTTATCTCCTCTAACATTAATTGATTTATTTAAACATGTAAAGCATCTTCCCTACTGAGTCTGCCCACTGAAACTGGCAAATATCAAGTGAAAAACAGCATAAAATAGATACAGAGCTTCTGTTGTTGCAGTAGCAGGATGAGCCAAACACCTTTGGTGAAATATTTGGAAGCGATAGAGCAATATAAGTGAAAGTGAAGTGTTCTGAAAGCCTCGACACCTTACAACTAATGCCAGAAAGGGTATTTCCTGGATCTTGTTTTTTACGCTTAATCCACTGTTCTGGTGTAGGGACTTCACACAGTCTCGCCGAACTATTTGAAGGATTATTTAACTTCAAAAGAAATAATTATATCATCATTTACTCATCCTTGAACATAGACTAAAGCTTTTGAGCTTTAAAAGGATGCTAAAAGCACCGTTAACCCTTTAACTTTCTGTGTGTGTGTGTGTCCAGTTCATAAATGAATCTGCTGATCCTTGAAATAAAGTGCATGAGTTGCACAGACTTTTTATGACACTTTATGGTACTTTGTATCCTTTATGAAGCTTGAAAGCTCTAGTTCCCATTTATTGTAATTTCATTAAAAATAATAACCCATTCATAATTAAACCTATCTATTTTTTCCATGCAAGAAAGAAAGTACAATCAATCAGAAAGATGTTTTAAGAACAGTTGTATAGGCTTCACCAGTATTCACTGGTTCTTCTTGCATACACTGGTCTTCTTGGAGCTTGGATGGCATGTTTCTTGAAGTACAATGGCTGGCCTACATTGTTGGTTTGGCTTAGTCATGAATTAAATAGCTACTTAAAGTGTTGCAATAAAATTCTGTCCTCTCTGGGGGTTTAAATAAATAAGGCCATCAATGAAGCGTATTCTATTTCCCCGCCTTTCCTCAGTGTTTGGGTATATTGTCTGAAATGAGATGGTAACAAATTACAGTGGGGAGAACAAATATTTGATACACTGCCGATTTTGCAGGTTTGCCCACTTACAAAGCATGTAGAAGTCTGTAATTTTTATCATAGGTACTCTTCAACTGTGAGTGACGGAATCTAAAACATAAATCCAGAAAATCACATTGTATGATTTTTAAGTAATTAATTTGCATTTTATTGCATGACATAAGTATTTGATACATCAGAAAAGCAGAACTTAATATTTGGTACAGAAACCTTTGTTTGCAATTACAGAGATCATACGTTTCCTGTAGTTCTTGACCAGGTTTGCACACACTGCAGCAGGGATTTTGGCCCACTCCTCCATACAGACCTTCTCCAGATCCTTCAGGTTTCGGGGCTGTCGCTGGGCAATACGGACTTTCAGCTCCCTCCAAAGATTTTCTATTGGGTTCAGGTCTGGAGACTGGCTAGGCTACTCCAGGACCTTGAGATGCTTCTTACGGAGCCACTCCTTAGTTGCGCTGGCTGTGTGTTTCAGGTCGTTGTCATGCTGGAAGACCCAGCCACGACCCATCTTCAATGCTCTTACTGAGGGAAGGAGGTTGTTGGCCAAGATCTCGCGATACATGGCCCCATCCATCCTCCCCTCAATACGGTGCAGTCGTCCTGTCCCCTTTGCAGAAAAGCATCCCCAAAGAATGATGTTTCCACCTCCATGCTTCATGGTTGGGATGGTGTTCTTGGGGTTGTACTCATCCTTCTTCTTCCTCCAAACACAGCGAGTGGAGTTTAGACCAAAAAGCTCTCTTTTTGTCTCATCAGATCACATGACCTTCTCCCATTCCTCCTCTGGATCATCCAGATGGTCATTGGCAAACTTCAGACGGGCCTGAACATGCGCTGGCTTGAGCAGGGGGACCTTGCGTGCGCTGCAGGATTTTAATCCATGACGGCGTAGTGTGTTACTAATGGTTTTCTTTGAGACTGTGGTCCCAGCTCTCTTCAGGTCATTGACCAGGTCCTGCCGTGTAGTTCTGGGCTGATCCCTCATGATCATTGATGCCCCACGAAGTGAGATCTTGCATGGTGCCCCAGACCGAGGGAGATTGACCGTCATCTTGAACTTCTTCCATTTTCTAATAATTGCGCCAACAGTTGTTGCCTTCTCACCAAGCTGCTTGCCTATTGTCCTGTAGCCCATCCCAGCCTTGTGCAGGTCTACAATTTTATCCCTGATGTCCTTACACAGCTCTCTGGTCTTGGCCATTGTGGAGAGGTTGGAGTCTGTTTGATTGAGTGTGTGGACAGGTGTCTTTTATACAGGTAACGAGTTCAAACAGGTGCAGTTAATACAGGTAATGAGTGGAGAACAGGAGGGCTTCTTTAAGAAAAACTAACAGGTCTGTGAGAGCCGGAATTCTTACTGGTTGGTAGGTGATCAAATACTTATGTCATGCAATAAAATGCAAATTAATTATTTAAAAATCATATAATGTGATTTTCTGGATTTTTGTTTTAGATTCCGTCTCTCACAGTTGAAGTGTACCTATGATAAAAATTACAGACTTCTACATGCTTAGTAAGTAGGAAAACCTGCAAAATCGGCAGTGTATCAAATACTTGTTCTCCCCACTGTATGAAGGCCCCATTGCCAAGGTAATTACTCATTTATGCATATGTATTTTTCAATATAGCATGATTTGTGCGTATTTGTGTCTCACTGCATAATGGCCACATGGCATTGAGGATTCTGGAAAAAAGTCTCACTATTTTCTCTGCTCCATTGTTCTGTGTAGTAGATACAGTGGCCATAAAAAAGTATTTTAATTTTTTTTTAAATTACTTTTATTCACCATTTGTGTATGTATGTATGTATGTATGTATGTGTATATATATATATATATATATATGTATGTATATACGTATGTATGTATGTATGTGTGTGTGTGTGTGTGTGTGTGTGTGTGTATATATATACACTCACCTAAAGGATTATTAGGAACACCATACTAATACTGTGTTTGACCCCCTTTCGCCTTCAGAACTGCCTTAATTCTACGTGGCATTGATTCAACAAGGTGCTGAAAGCATTCTTTATAAATGTTGGCCCATATTGATAGGATAGCATCTTGCAGTTGATGGAGATTTGTGGGATGCACATCCAGGGCACGAAGCTCCCGTTCCACCACATCCCAAAGATGCTCTATTGGGTTGAGATCTGGTGACTGTGGGGGCCATTTTAGTACAGTGAACTCATTGTCATGTTCAAGAAACCAATTTGAAATGATTCGAGCTTTGTGACATGGTGCATTATCCTGCTGGAAGTAGCCATCAGAGGATGGGTACATGGTGGTCATAAAGGGATGGACATGGTCAGAAACAGTGCTCAGGTAGGCCGTGGCATTTAAACGATGCCCAATTGGCACTAAGGGGCCTAAAGTGTGCCAAGAAAACATCCCCCACACCATTACACCACCACCACCAGCCTGCACAGTGGTAACAAGGCATGATGGATCCATGTTCTCATTCTGTTTACGCCAAATTCTGACTCTACCATCTGAATGTCTCAACAGAAATCGAGACTCATCAGACCAGGCAACATTTTTCCAGTCTTCAACTGTCCAATTTTGGTGAGCTCGTGCAAATTGTAGCCTCTTTTTCCTATTTGTAGTGGAGATGAGTGGTACCCGGTGGGGTCTTCTGCTGTTGTAGCCCATCCGCCTCAAGGTTGTGCGTGTTGTGGCTTCACAAATGCTTTGCTGCATACCTCGGTTGTAACGAGTGGTTATTTCAGTCAAAGTTGCTCTTCTATCAGCTTGAATCAGTCGGCCCATTCTCCTCTGACCTCTAGCATCAACAAGGCATTTTCGCCCACAGGACTGCCGCATACTGGATGTTTTTCCCTTTTCACACCATTCTTTGTAAACTCTAGAAATGGTTGTGCGTGAAAATCCCAGTAACTGAGCAGATTGTGAAATACTCAGACCGGCCCGTCTGGCACCAACAACCATGCCACGCTCAAAATTGCTTAAATCACCTTTCTTTCCCATTCTGACATTCAGTTTGGAGTTCAGGAGATTGTCTTGACCAGGACCACACCCCTAAATGCATTGAAGCAACTGCCATGTGATTGGTTGATTAGATAATTGCATTAATGAGAAATTGAACAGGTGTTCCTAATAATCCTTTAGGTGAGTGTATATATGTCATGATTGTGTCATGTCTGTAATGATGTGCACAATGAAGAAGTAGGAACAAAAACAGTCTTTTATTTAATCCACAAGCTAAAACTCAGGAGAATAACAGACACACACACACGTCTGGAACGCTATAATCCTGGGGACTCTCCATAGACGTAATGGTTTTTATACTGTACAGACTGTATATTCTCTCCCCTTACACTAACCCTACCCCTAAACCTACCCATCACACAAAACTTTCTGCATCTTTACATTTTCAAAAAAAACTTGTTCTGTTTGATTTATAAGATTTTGTACCCATGGGGACCTCAATTTAGGTCCCCACGGTGACACGTGTCCCCATGAGTCTGTGTGCATTCAGGTTGAAGATCCCACTGGGATAGAAAAACATAAACACACACACACACACATATATGTGTGTGTTTCAGTATTTGTTGATGAAAGTTTGAAGAACAGCCTTTATTTGAAATGTATATAATTTGTAACCGGTGTTAGGGGTAACGCATTTCAAGTTACGCGAGTTACGTAATCAGATTACTTTTTTAAAGTAACTAGTAAAGTAATGCATTGTTTTTAAATGTACAATAAAATATCTGAGTTACATTTTCAAATAAGTAACGCAAGTTACTTTTTCACGTTTATTGACTGACAGGTCTCCTGTCCACATGTTAACTCCACATGTTCCCCACCAACGTGTTTGAAAAAAGTTGCCAGCCACCGCCAACATTTTTGATAATGTTAATGAAAGTTTCATGGTCCCCAGAATATTTTGTTGTATGAACATCTGAACATGCAATATATCAAAAGAAAGAACAGAAAAAATGTATTCTAGCTTCATTCATTCTTTTTTTTTATTTTTTTTATTAACATTGAATGTGGGTAAGTTTCATATAAAAAAGCAACATTTTTAGCAAAAAGCTGAGAAAATCACGTTTTTGTCAAAGACTACATCTGAATCGGATTCAGAACGATGATCAAAACACAGATGGAGTAGATGGAGTCCATCAACACCCCCAAAGCTTCACAGTCCTATAGTTCGTCCTGGGCTGACATTTCATTCAGTAACATTAGGCATTTTTGATTTATATGCTGTTTAATGTTGATAATAGCGTTATTTTAGATATCCATCTGCTTACATATGCTATCGCTTGTTTCTGCTTCTTCTTCACCTGTGTATTGATCAGGAGATACAGTTCTCGTTCAGAAGATGTGTAATAGCGCCCCTACCGTATAACAGTGAAAACACAGAAAGTTGGACATTTCCGTCAATGGCAGGGAAAGAGTTAAGAGAAATTGGCAGTAAGTGCAGAGGCGTTGTGTGCGCTGTGTAAGTAATAAGAAACTTTTTTTTAGGAAGTAACACAATATTGTAATGCATTACTTCTAAAAGTAACTTTTCCCAACACTGCTTGTAACACCATAAATGAGTTTACTTCAAATTTAAAAACAAACTGAGTCCTAATGCGGCTGTAGTTTGCATAACCAGCAGTGCTGCAACATAACCTGAGGAACGGAATATGAATTGTCACATAATTGAGACAAAGACAAAAAACAGGCTCTAAGCCTTCTTCACTTTCTCTCTTTTATGCAGCCTTGACTGCAGTTATAAAATATTACATTTGACAGTGTGGATAAACCATCATTTGACAAAGGATTGTAATTCAAATCTAATTCTAACACATATCACACAACGCTTCTCCTTTGGGCAAATAATACCTGACTAAAGCTTTTGACTGATGTTTTCGTTTCATGATCTTGACAGATAAACAGCCAAGCCTTGATCATTATTGAGATTAGGTGGGACTTTGTTTCTTACTTTGATAGGAAATTGTGCTTCAGGCTGAAAGCTCAAGTGAGTGATCCATGACAGAAATCTGATCCAGATACATGCAGGAACATCTGCCAAATTTAGACATGAACCTGATCAGTTAACAACTTCATACGAGACTCAGATTCACTCTGTCAGACACCTGATTTCATTATTTGTTAATTGAACAACAAAACACACAAACAATATAAGATAATACACTCTGGCAAGAATGAACTAAAACACAGTTGTGTAATGTATTCCAGCACAGAAACATGTACCTTATTCACTAACCACCCCAATTCATTTGAACCATGAGCTTGTGATGAAATAGTGCTGCACCATAGTAAATTGTCATTTTCACTGCATACATTTTTCTTTCTATGTTAATCTAGGTTTGTTTTAAGATGTTTGTGTATATATTCTAGCGATCATGGCAGCAGTAATTCATGAAATTATTGAATGATGGAGAAGCATTCAGGTGCCTTTATTGTGGTGGTATAGAAAAGCAGTCCCAGTAAAGTGTGCCAGATTGTGGAAGTGGTAGAAGCCACATATGAGCACCACATCTTTGGATTTCATTACAGGATTTATGTTCATCTGGAAAGTTTAAACCATGTCTCAGGTAAACTAACAACTATTTACACTTAGAGGTCATTTACACAATGCCATTTTCAACTACAAACCTTTGTTCACACTTTAGATTAGGGTCCAATTCTCACTATTAACTATTAACTATGACTTTTGCCTCAAACTCTGGATTACTCTTTATTAATAATTAGTAAGGTAGTTGTTATGTTTAGGTATTGGGTAGGATTAAGGATGTAGAATATGGTCATGCAGAATAAGGCATTAAAGGATTAGTTCACTTTAAAATGAAAATTACTCAATGATTTACTTACCCATGCTAGGTGTATATGACTTTCTTCTTGCTGATGAGCACAATTGGAGTTATATTAATAAATAACGCTTCCAAGCTTTATAATGGCAGTGAACGAGGCTCACAAGTTTTTACGGAAGGCGGTCTGGCGGAAGCTACATATTTTACTTTATGACGTGTTAAATAAGGAAATTTTTCTTATACAATCGCAACGCTTTGCTTCAGAAGGCCTTTATTAACCCTCCAGAGCCGTGTGGAGTACGTTTATGATGGATGGATGCACTTTTTGAGCTTCAAACTCAATGGACCCCGTCACTGCCATTATAAAGCTTGGAACCGTCAGGATATTTATTAATATAACTCCGACTGTGTTCATCAGAAAGAAGAATGTCACCTAGGATGGCTTGAGGGCAAGCATGGGGTAATTTTCATTTTAAAGTGAATTAAACCATTAATATGTGCTTTATAAATACTAATAAACAGCCAGTATCCTAGTAATATGCATGCTAAACACAACTAGTTAATAGTGAGAATTGGACCCTAAACTAAAGTGTTACCAAACCTTTTTATGTGTTTTGGCCATTCATTTACATGACAACGGCATTTTGGGGGACTGAAAATGCAAACGTTTAAAATGGGTTTCAAAGTTTTTGAAAACGACACCATTATCGTCTCCGGGTAAACTACAGAAACGTGTTCAGTCTACGTGTTCGCACATGTTTTTTAAAGAAAAAGTGACATCGCCAACTACTGGTATGTTTGGTATATTTTTCTTTACATTAAATGTATAGTCTAAGAGTAGGTTTACGAGACAACAATGTAATCAAAACGGAAAAGTTTTTCCTTTGAGTTTTTCGTGTACAGAGGACAAAGTTGTCAAAACGATCCCCATTTACACGGATCCGCGGAAGCAACTAAAACCGCTGTATTCTGCTGCCAGGCCAGTAGATGCCGATGTCACTTTGTAAAGAAACGCATATAGGGCCCTATTTTAACGATCTGAGTGCATGGTCTAAAGCGCATGGCGCGAGTGCACTTAGGGCGTGTCCGAATCCACTTTTAATAGTTTAACGACTGGAAAAATGGTCGTGGTCTAAAAGGGTTGTCCCTATTCCCTTAAAGAGTCTTGGGGGTGTTTTGGGCGTAACGTGCAATAAACCAATCAGAGTCTCATCTCCCATTCCCTTTGAAAAACGGGTTGCGCTTGCACCATGGCGGATTCGCTATTTACATGGCGGAATTTGCGGGAAAGACTGAACACTTCTCCAGAGAGGAATCCTTTTATTTTTAATATTTAAAGATGTTTGTGTGCTGCTGCGCGTCCCTGTGTGTGTAATAAGCAGAGTGTACACACGTTGTGCACCCGCCTATAGGCGCATATTACTAACACGCCTTTTAAATAACACAAAAAATACTGCACTATTGACTTTAGAGCAGGTTTTTGTTGGTCAATAGCGCAGTCGTTTTCAGTTCCTCAAAATAGCAACGCGCCAACAACGCGCCTGAACATACCTCGTTTTCAGACCAGCACGCCCATGGGTGAACAGATGGGCGCGAGTGCATTTGCTATTTAAACAACGTGGCGCTGGACATGAAAAAAAAATAACTGCGTCGGGCTGAAACTAGCAAAAAACACTTGCGTCGCACCTGGCATCGCATTGCACCAGGTGTATGATAGGGCCCATAGACTGAACAATCACATGCGCATAGTGTCACGGTTTTCACAAATTCACATTTTTGTAGTTTATACGGAGGCGGTATCGTTTTCAAAAGTTTGCATTTTCATACCTCCAAAAAGCTGTTGTGGTGTAAATGAATGGCCAAAACGCATAAAAAGTTTCTAGTTTTTAGTTAAAAATGGTGTTGTGTAAACGGCACCTAAAATATAGAGTAATATTATGCGTACTCTAGCTCAAAATCTGAACTAGTTTCCAATGTATGTACAGATCAGACCCTCTAAAACTTCTGTTGCAGTCTTTCAGTACTTTGTTGTAATGCTGGCAATAAATAGACAGGGGATTTAAATCCCAAAAGAGTTTTAGAGCTGTTCTTGCCGTACCTTAGAATTGCTGCTTGGCTGGTTCACTTTCCAGTGGCCAGTGGGGTTGTGCATTGAAGTGCAAAAAATGCTCTATTTCCTTCTTAACATTTACATTACATTTAATAATTTATCTGGATAGTAACATCCAAAAGACAGCACAAGTGTTATTTTTTCATTATTATTATTAAAAAAGACAAAGTATTTACAGCAATATTCAGAGTAACGTAATGAGTGTGTGTGTGTGTAACCTGAATGCACACTGACTCATGGGGACTTATGTCACTGTGGAGACCTAAATTGAGGTCCCCATGAGGATACAAGCTTATAAATCAAACAGAATTAGTTTTTCTGAAAATGTAAAGATGCAGAAAGTGTTGTGTGATGGGTAGGTTTAGGGGTAGGGTTAGTGTAAGGGAAGAGAATATACAGTCTGTACAGTATAAAAACCATTACGTCCCCACAAAGATAGTGAACTAGACGTGTGTGTGTGTGTGTACAAATTTTCATGTTATAATTTATTTTTGGTTAGTTTGTCTAAATCTAGTCAATTAATGTTAATGATAACTTTATTACTGTTTTAAGGATGAATGAGGACTTTATGTGCCCATAGCCATCTGTTCTTGGAAGAGACACTAACAAATGAAATCAATAAATATGCTTTTTCTTATGTTGATTATCATATGTTGTTGATTTTTTTTAAAATTTATTTATTTATGAACGAACGAATGAACGAACGAACAAAAGAACGAATGAATGAATGAATGAATGAACATTCCACCACGGGGGAACAGAGAGAGTAAAGCTTCTGGAAAGCATCTTTGTATCTTGTACCACCAGGTGCTGCGTGCTCACTTACCACAGAGGATGGGAGGGACCTAGGAGTGTGTTAAAGCCACAATATGTAATTTTCCACCACTAGAGGTCACTTAATCAAAACAAAGGTGTACCTTGATGACGCCTTGATTTCGCTGAGCTTTTATTCTGCCGCAGACTTCCGCTTCTTCCGCTCATGCATATGTGGAGTAACACAGCGCTGTTTTATCATATTAGATACATTTGAGTGTGTTGTATTTGTAAGTTATATTATAATGCTATTCCGTGCGTTTGCTTGGCCGCTATGAGACAATATTAGCCATGGTAAAACATGGTACTCTCAGTAAATCAAGAAAACGAGATTTAAACAATAAGACTAACTATGTTGAGCTGTATAACGATGATTAGTTTTCTGTCGATGGATGTATCCAAACAGTTGCTCAACTGAAAACACAATATATTAAAGCGTCTTTGGTGTTTCCATGGTTTCTACAAAATAAAACATTTCGGAAATCGAGGGTAACGCGGGTATGATGTCATTGATAGGCGACCGTGTCCTGGTTAAAATTGCCTATTTCTTTAGATTTAAACATTCTTGGAAACATCTGGGATAATGTAAGTACACAAGTCAACATAACATTGTTATAGTGGTTTTGGATTTTTCAATCCAATAATAAGTAGCAGGATTTTGTTTCAGTGGCCGTCCTGAATGCCAAATTCAGGACCTTGATTTTGATTCGGGCAGTTAGAGGTAGACAGCAGAAAAGTGGAACCAAGAGAGTTGTTGGATAGGCCCTCTTGGGTTGATTGAAAACCAGATGTCCTTCCACTTCCTGGATCATCTGCAGAGGCTTAATCACTCTTACTGTATTGTAAATACATAAAGTTTAAAAAAAAATGATAAAAGGGTGGGGGAGATTAGATGATAAGTCTTATTATATGTCAAAGACGCAAAGTTTCTTATTCAAAGGTCTTTGCAACTCTGGAGCACAGATGAAAGGAAACCCCTATGAGGTTATTATGATCTGCTATCTGACTATGCAGAGAGAAAAAAAAGAAGAAGAGGGGCAAAGAATGTAGATTGCATTAAAACTAATTTGCTTACAGTGTTTTGAACTCAAGATAAGAATCAGGCAGCTGCCGAAGCCTGTCAAATGCCATTACCCTCAGCCTGCCACTCAAAGTGTGAAGCACTAAAATGGATAGGAATATGATAAAGTGTTGTTTCCTTCATGTCAGTTTTCTTTTTCTGGAACCGGCAAGCCAGACGAAAAGAGTTCTGATCACAAGCATTGAGCTCATTTGTTCCACATTTTGCGCTTTGGTTTTTGGTTAAAGATCACAAACATGAGTGAGTGCGAAAGAGAAATAGGAAACGTGCACAGGATAATTTAGCAGGTGTTGGCTGCTAGCCGAAAAAAAAAAAAAAAAAAACTAGCATTGATGACAATGACAGTATATTGTGAAGTAGGAACAAGTGTTTCTCTTGCAATTACCCAGTGCACATTTTTCCCATCTGCCTCTGTAGGAAAGCAGTACAAAACAATTGGTGCATTTGCCTGTGTAACTCAAGAACCACTTGTTTGTAAGAATGATGGACAATTTTAACACATTTTACTTCTGAAAAATGGTTGTTAGAAGTTAGAAGTAACCAAAAGTAACCAATAAGGTGTAATAAAAATGAGCCAAGGAATCATTTTAACAGACATGGCCTGCTCTCAATTGGAGGCTATTGAAAGAAATATTGGTAGCACTTTATTTTTCAGTCATGTTTTGCGTGTACATACTATAAAGTTACTGTACAATATCTGGGTAATAACTAACCCAAGTTAAGTCCATGTAATTATCTTATATTACTTGCGTATGGTACTTTCTTGAGTACTGAATATAAAGTGCAACCTAAATATTAGCAATGTATTCCAAATACTAACAAATCACTTTAAAATGCTATATTTTAGTGTTGTGCATGCATTTTTTTCACCAATATATATGCATTGCTGGCCCCTAAACATCAGGGCTGATGGGAGCACCTACAGAGTCAAGACACGTACCTCTGTTTCTGTGATTTTCTAGCCCCACAATTCAGACGAGCTGTCAGTGCTCTAAAGAGAGTGGCGTCACTGCATTAACAACTAGCTGTTCAGTTCGATTCTGTACACAACACGTGGATGCAATGAGAATTGTGTTCTTGCTTTTTCGGAAGTGAATGTGTTCAGTCCCGTAAGCAACTAAACTCTATGAACAGAACCGGATAAGAAGAGGAATGTCAACTTTATTTAGCAAATATGTGTCTTTCACATTATTTGTAAAGGAATGGAAACTCATTAGATTTATCTCTAATCCAAAATATTAGGGCAATTTATCCAATTGTGTTTTGTGAAACACTGAGCACCAACAAAGAAGGTTCATGAGTGCACTGAGATTTACAGATTAATTACTAGCAATAAATCATAGAGAAGAGTCAATTGGAGGCTTTTGTTTCCTAAAGTGAAATTGTGATGATTCAGTTTCATACCTTTTCCTAAGGGGTTGCAGCCATTAAAAATTAAATATTGATCACAATAATGTCAGATGAGCCACATTTTGTGACCTTTTTGAAACAGCGCCACATCTTTGTCATAATCACTGTACCTCAAACACTCTGTTCCTCTATATAGGGTGTAAGGCCCCAATCAGACAGAACACACCGCACTGCCTTTTTTTGGTTGCTGTTTTTTTAATTTAGAAAAGAGCAGTGCTCTGCATTTTTTTATGTTGCTAGACAACCCCTGAATCAGCTGTCCTGTCAGTCTAATCAAGAAAGGCCAGCCTCTATATTTATTCGATTGGACAATGGAAAAAAAACGCGAAGGACGTCGGGTGCTTTTCTGAGTTGATTTTTTTTCAACTTCAGGCGCTCAGAGCTCTCCAACAAAAACGCGAGGCGCAGCAGGCGGCTAAAACGCGAGGCGCCTGGGGCGCATAAACAGCGTGCAAAACGCTCACTGCCAATAGAAAACAATTAAAAAAATGCGCCTATATGGCACAAAAACCTGCCGCAGCACTTTCCAAAACATCCACTTTTCAGGATGCACATGGAAATTTGGCTGATCCTTGACGCGAGAGTGGGCAGCAACGCAAAGTTAATTCTGTGCTAATTTGATCTAATATTTCATGTTTTTTTAAATGTTGTAGATTTAAGTAGCAAATGGGAATCGATAAATTTACTGCATATATTTTGAGATAAAGGTCTTCTTAAT